>JASWHU010000171.1:0-243972 GCA_030819815.1 Strix occidentalis
TCCTCTCCTCCTACTACTCCTCTCTCTTCCTCTCTCTCTTCCTCCTCTCTCTTCCTCTCTTCCTCTCTTCCTCCTCTCTCTTTCCTCCTCTCTCTCCTCATCTCCTCTTCTCTCTCTCTTCTCTCTCTCTTCCTCCTCTCTCTTCCTCTCTCTCCTCTTCCTCTCTCTTCCTCCTCTCTTCTTCCTCCTCTCTCCTCCTCCTCCTCTCTTCCTCTCTCTCTTCTCCTCTCTCTTCCTCCTCTCTTCTCCTCCTCTCTCTTCCTCCTCTATCTTCCTCCTCTCTCTTCCTCCTCTCTCCTCTTCCTCTCTCTTCCTCCTATCACCTCTTCCTCTCTCTTCCTCCTCTCTCTTCCTCCTGTATCTTCCTCCTCTCTCTCTTCTCCTCTCTCTTCCTCCTCTGTCTTCCTCCACTGTCCTCCTCCTCTCTCTTCCTCCTCTCTCTCCTGCTCTCTCCTCTTCCTCTCTCTTCCTTCTCTCTCTTCCTCCTCTCTCTTCTTCCTCCTCTCTCTTCCTCCTCCTCTCTTCCTCCTCCTCTCTCTTTCTCTCTCCTCCTCTCTCTCTTCCTCCTCTCTCTTCCTCCTCTCTCTTCCTTCCTCTCTCCTCCTCCTCTCTCTCTTCCTCCCTCTCTCTTCCTCTCTCTCTTCCTCCTCTCTCTCGTCTCCTCCTCCTCTCTCCTCCTCCTCTCTCTTCCTCCTCTCTCTTCCTCCTCTCCTTCTCCTCTCTCCTCCTCCTCTCTCTTCCTCTCTCTCTTCCTCCTCTCTCTTCCTCCTCTCTCTTCCTCCTCTCTCTTCCTCTCTCTCTTCCTCCTCTCTCTTCCTCCTCTCTCTTCCTCCTCTCTCTTTCCTCCTCTCTCTTCCTCCTCTCTCTTCCTCCTGTCTCTCTCTCTCCTCTCTCCTCTCCTCTCTCTCTCTCTTCCTCCTCTCTCTTCCTCCTCCTCATCCTCTACTCTCTTTCCTCTCTCTCTTCTTCCTCCTCTCACTTCCTCTCTCTCTTCTCCTGTCTCTTCCTCCTCTCTCTTACTCCTCTCTCTTCTTCTCTCTCCCCCCTCCTCTTCTCTCGCTCCTCTCTCCTCCTCCTCTCTCTTCTCCTTTCTCCTCTTCCTCTCTCTTCCTCCTCTCTATTCCTCCTCTCTCTTCCTCCTCTCTCCTCCTCCTCTCTCTTCCTCCTCTCTCTTCCTCCTCTCTCTTCCTCCTCTCATCCTCCTCCTCTTTCATCTCCTCTCTTCCTCCTCCTCTCTCATCCTCCTCTCTCTTCCTCCTCTCTCCTCTTCCTATGATCTTCCTCCTCTCTCTTCCTCCGTGTCTCTTTCTCCTCTCTCTGTCCTCCTCTCTCTTCCTCCTGTCTATTCTCCTCTCACTTCTTAGTCTCTCTTCCTCCTGTCTCTTCTCCTCGCTCTTACTCCTCTCTCTTCTTTCTCTCCCCTCCTCCTCTGTCTTCCTCCTGTCTCCTCTCCTATCTCTTCCTCCTTTCTCCTCTTCCTCTCTCTTCTTCCTCTCTCTTCCTCCTCTCTCTCTCCTCTCTCCTCTACTCTCTCGTCCTCCTCTCTCTTCCTCCTCTCTCTTCCTCCTCTCTCTTCTTCCTCTCTATTCCTCCTCTCTCCTCCTCCTCTCTCATAATCCCTCACTCTTCCTCCTCTCTCCTCTTCCTCTCTCTGCCTCCTCTGCTCTCTCCTCTCTCCTCCTCCTCTCTCTTCTCCTCTCTCTTCCTCCTCTCTTCTCCTCCCCTCTCTTCCTACTCTCTCTTCCTCTGTCTCTTCCTCCTCTCTCTTACTCCTCTCTCTCTTCTCTCCCCTCCTCCTCTCTCTTCTCCTGTCTCCTCCTCTCCTCTCTCTTCCTCCTTTCTCCTCTTCCTCTCTCTTCCTCCTCTCTCTTCCTCCTCTCTCTTCCTCCTCTCTCTTCCTCCTCTCTCTTCCTCCTCTCTCCTCTTCCTCTCTCTTCCTCCTCTCTCTTCCTCCTCTCTATTCTCTTCTCTCTTCCTCCTCTCTCTTCCTCCTCTATCCTCCTACTCTCTCCTCTCCTCTCTCTTCCTCCTCTCACTTCCTCCTCTCTCTTCCTCCTCTCTCTTCCTCCTCTCTCTTCCTCCTCTCTCCTCTTCCTCTCTCTTCCTCCTCTCTCTTCCTCCTCTCTCTTCCTCCTCTCTATTCTCCTCTCTCCTCCTCCTCTCTCTTCCTCCTCTATCCTCCTACTCTCTCCTCTTCCTCTCTCTTCCTCCTCCACTTCCTCCTCTCTATTCCTCCTCTCTCTTCTCCTCTCTCTCCTCCTCTCTCCATCTTCCTCTCTCTTCCTCCTCTCTCTTCCTCCTCTCTCTTCCTCATCTCTATTCTCCTCTCTCCTCCTACTCTCTCTTCCTCCTCTCTCCTACTACTCCCTCCTCTTCCTCTCTCTTCCTCCTCTCTCTTCCTCCTCTCTCTTCCTCCTCTCTCTTACTACTCTCTCTTCCTCATCTCTCTTCCTGCTCTCTCTTCCTCCTCTCTCTTCCTCCTCTCTCTTCCTCCTCTCTCCTCTTCCTCTCTCTTCCTCCTCTCTCTTCCTCCTCTCTCCTCTTCCTCTCTCTTCCTCCTATCACCTCTTCCTCTCTCTTCCTCCTCTCTCTTCCTCCTGTATCTTCCTCCTCTCTCTTTCTCCTCTCTCTTCCTCCTCTGTCTTCCTCCTCTGTCCTCCTCCTCTCTCTTCCTCCTCTCTCCTCCTGCTCTCTCCTCTTCCTCTCTCTTCCTCCTCTCTCTTCCTCCTCCCTCTTCCACCTCTCTTCTCCTCCTCTCTCTTCCTCCTCTATCTTCCTCCTCGCTCTTCCTCCTCTCTCTTCCTCCTCTCTCTTCCTCCTCTCTCCTCCTCCTCTCTCTTCTCCTCTCTCTTCCTCCTCTCTCTTCCTCCTCTCTCTTCCTCGTTCTCCTCCTCCTCTCTCCTCCTCCTCTCTCTTCCTGCTCTCTCTTCCTACTTTCTCTTCCTCCTCTCTCTTCCTCCTCTCACTTCCTCCTCTCTCTTCCTCCTCTCTCTTCCACCTCTCTTCTCCTCCTCTCTCTTCCTCCTCTATCTTCCTCCTCGCTCTTCCTCCTCTCTCTTCCTCCTCTCTCTTCCTCCTCTCTCTTTCTCCTCTCTCTTCCTCCTCTCTCTTCCTCCTCTCTCTTCTCTCCCTCTCTTCCTACTCTCTCTTCCTCCTCTCTCTTCCTCCTGTCTATTCCTCCTCTCACTTCCTACTCTCTCTTCCTCGTGTCTCTTCCTCCTCTCTCTTACTCCTCTCTCTTCTTTCTCTCCCCTCCTCCTCTCTCTTCCTCCTCTCTCCTCCTCCTCTCTCTTCCTCCTTTCTCCTCTTCCTCTCTCTTGCTCCTCTCTATTCCTCCTCTCTCTTCCTCCTCTCTCCTCCTCCTCTCTCTTCCTCCTCTCTCTTCCTCCTCTCTCTTCCTCCTCTCTCCTTCTCCTCTTTCATCTTCCTCTCTCCTCCTCCTCTCTCATCCTCCTCTCTCTTCCTCCTCTCTCCTCTTCCTATATCTTCCTCCTCTCTCTTCCTCCTGTCTCTTCCTCCTCTCTCTTCCTCCTGTCTCTTCCTCCTCTGTCTTCCTTCTCTCTCTTTCTCGTCTCTCTTCCTCCTCTCACTTCCTCCTCTCTCTTCCTCCTGTCTCTTCCTCCTCTCTCTTCCTCCTCTCTCTTACTCCTCTCTCTTCCTCCTCTCTCCTCCTCCTCTCTCCTCCTCCTCTCTCTTCCTCCTTTCTCCTCTTCCTCTCTATTCCTCCTCTCTCTTCCTCCTCTCTCCTCTTCCTCTCTCTTCCTCCTCTCTCTTCCTCCTCTCTCTTCTCTCTTCCTCCTCTCTCCTCTTCCTCTCTCTTCCTCCTCTCTCTTCCTCCTCTCTCTTCCTCATCTCTATTCCTCCTCTCTCCTCCTACTCTCTCTTCCTCCTCTCTCCTACTACTCCCTCCTCTTCCTCTCTCTTCCTCCTCTCTCTTCCTCCTCTCTCTTCCTCCTCTCTCTTACTACTCTCTCTTCCTCATCTCTCTTCCTCCTCTCTCTTCCTCCTCTCTCTTCCTCCTCTCTCTTCCTCCTCTCTCCTCTTCCTCTCTCTTCCTCCTCTCTCTTCCTCCTCTCTCCTCCTCCTCTCTCTTCCTCCTCTCTCTTCCTCCTCTCTCTTCCACCTCTCTTCTCCTCCTCTCTCTTCCTCCTCTATCTTCCTCCTCTCTCTTCCTCCTCTCTCCTCTTCCTCTCTCTTCCTCCTATCACCTCTTCCTCTCTCTTCCTCCTCTCTCTTCCTCCTGTATCTTCCTCCTCTCTCTTTCTCCTCTCTCTTCCTCCTCTGTCTTCCTCCACTGTCCTCCTCCTCTCTCTTCCTCCTCTCTCCTCCTGCTCTCTCCTCTTCCTCTCTCTTCCTTCTCTCTCTTCCTCCTCTCTCTTCCTCCTCTCTCTTCCTCCTCCCTCTTCCACCTCTCTTCTCCTCCTCTCTCTTCCTCCTCTATCTTCCTCCTCGCTCTTCCTCCTCTCTCTTCCTCCTCTCTCTTCCTCCTCTCTCCTCCTCCTCTCTCTTCCTCCTCTCTCTTCCTCCTCTCTCTTCCTCCTCTCTCTTCCTCGTTCTCCTCCTCCTCTCTCCTCCTCCTCTCTCTTCCTCCTCTCTCTTCCTCCTCTCTCTTCCTCCACTCTCTTCCTCCTCGCTCTTCCTTCTCTCTCCTCCTCCTCTCTCTTCCACCTCTCTTCTCCTCCTCTCTCTTCCTCCTCTCTCTTCCTCCTCGCTCTTCCTCCTCTCTCTTCCTCCTCTCTCTTCCTCCTGTCTCTTTCTCCTCTCTCTTCCTCCTCTCTCTTCCTCCTGTCTCTTCCTCCCCTCTCTTCCTACTCTCTCTTCCTCCTCTCTCTTCCTCCTGTCTATTCCTCCTCTCACTTCCTACTCTCTCTTCCTCCTGTCTCTTCCTCCTCTCTCTTACTCCTCTCTCTTCTTTCTCTCCCCTCCTCCTCTCTCTTCCTCCTCTCTCCTCCTCCTCTCTCTTCCTCCTTTCTCCTCTTCCTCTCTCTTCCTCCTCTCTATTCCTCCTCTCTCTTCCTCCTCTCTCCTCCTCCTCTCTCTTCCTCCTCTCTCTTCCTCCTCTCTCTTCCTCCTCTCTCCTCCTCCTCTTTCATCTTCCTCTCTCCTCCTCCTCTCTCATCCTCCTCTCTCTTCCTCCTCTCTCCTCTTCCTATATCTTCCTCCTCTCTCTTCCTCCTGTCTCTTCCTCCTCTCTCTTCCTCTTGTCTCTTCCTCCTCTGTCTTCCTTCTCTCTCTTCCTCGTCTCTCTTCCTCCTCTCACTTCCTCCTCTCTCTTCCTCCTGTCTCTTCCTCCTCTCTCTTCCTCCTCTCTCTTCTTCCTCTCTCTTCCTCCTCTCTCCTCCTCCTCTCTCTTCCTCATTTCTCCTCTTCCTCTCTATTCCTCCTCTCTCTTCCTCCTCTCTCTTCCTCCTCTCTCTTCCTCCTCTCTCCTCCTCCTCTCTCTTCCTCCTCTCTCTTCCTCCTCTCTCCTCCTCCTCTTTCATCTTCCTCTCTCCTCCTCCTCTCTCATCCTCCTCTCTCTTCCTCCTCTCTCCTCTTCCTATATCTTCCTCCTCTCTCTTCCTCCTGTCTCTTCCTCCTCTCTCTTCCTCTTGTCTCTTCCTCCTCTGTCTTCCTTCTCTCTCTTCCTCGTCTCTCTTCCTCCTCTCACTTCCTCCTCTCTCTTCCTCCTGTCTCTTCCTCCTCTCTCTTCCTCCTCTCTCTTCTTCCTCTCTCTTCCTCCTCTCTCCTCCTCCTCTCTCTTCCTCCTTTCTCCTCTTCCTCTCTCTTCCTCCTCTCTCTTCCTCCTCTCTCTTCCTCCTCTCTCTTCCTCCTCTCTCCTCCTCCTCTCTCTTCCTCCTCTCTCTTCCTCCTCTCTTTTCCTCCTCTCTCTTCCTCCTCTCTCTTCCTCCTCTCTCCTCTTCCTCTATCTTCCTCCTCTCTCCTCCTCCTCTCTCTTCCTCCTCTCTCTTCCTCCTCTCTCTTCCTCCTCTATCCTCCTCCTCTCCCATCCTCCTCTCTCCTCCTCCTCCTCATCCTCCTCTCTCTTACTCCTCTCTCCTCTTCCTCTATCTTCCTCCTCTCTCTTCCTCCTGTCTCTTCCTCCTCTCTTCCTCCTGTCTCTTCCTCCTGTCTCTTCGTCCTCTGTCTTCCTTCTCTCTCTTCCTCCTCTCTCTTACTCCTCTCACTTCCTACTCTCTCTTCCTCCTCTCTCTTCCTCCTCTCTCTTCCTCCTCTCTCTTCCACCTCTCTTCTCCTCCTCTCTCTTCCTCCTCTATCTTCCTCCTCTCTCCTCCTCCTCTCTCCTCTTCCTCTCTCTTCCTCCTATCACCTCTTCCTCTCTCTTCCTCCTCTCTCTTCCTCCTGTATCTTCCTCCTCTCTCTTCCTCCTCTCTCTTCCTCCTCTGTCTTCCTCCTCTCTCTTCCTCCTCTCTCTTCCTCCTCTCCCTCTTCCTCCTTTCTCCTCTTCCTCTCTCTTCCTCCTCTCTCTTCCTCCTCTCTCTTCCTCCTCTCTCCTCTTCCTCTATCTTCCTCCTCTCTCTTCCTCCTGTCTCTTCCTCCTCTGTCTTCCTTCTCTCTCTTCGTCGTCTCTCTTCCACCTCTCACTTCCTCCTCTCTCCTCTTCCTCTCTCTTCCTCCTCTCTCTTCCTCCTCTCTCTTCCTCCTCTCTCTTCCTCCTCTCTCTTCCTCCTGTCTCCTCCTCCTCTCTCTTCCTCCTTTCTCCTCTTCCTCTCTCTTCCTCCTCTCTCTTCCTTCTCTCTCCTCTTCCTCTATCTTCCTCCTGTCTCTTCCTCCTCTCTCTTCCTCCTGTCTCTTCCTCCTTTCTTTTCCTCCTCTCTCTTCCTTCTCTCTCTTCCTCGTCTCTCTTCCTCCTCTCACTTCCTCCTTTCTCTTCCTCCTCTCTCTTCCTCCTCTCTCTTCCTCCTCTCTCCTCCTGATCTCTCCTCTTCCTCTCTCTTCCTCCTCTCTCTTCCTCCTGTCTCTTCCTCCTCTCTCCTCTTCCTCTCTCTTCCTCCTCACTCTTCCTCCTCTCTCTTCCTCTTCTCTCTTCCTCCTCTCTCTTCCTCCTCTCTTCCTCCTCTCTCTTCCTTCTCTCTCCTCCTCCTCTCTCTTCCTCCTCTCTCCTCCGCCTCTCTCTTCCTCCTCTCTCCTCCTGCTCTCTCCTCTTCCTCTCTCTTCCTCCTCTCTCTTCCTCCTCTCTCTTCCTCCTCTCTCTTCCTCCTCTCTCTTCCTTCTCTCTCCTCCTCCTCTCTCTTCCACCTCTCTCCTCCTGCTCTCTCCTCTTCCTCTCTCATCCCCCTTTCTCTTCCTCCTCTCTCTTCCTCCTCTCTCTTCCTCCTCTCTATTCCTCCTGTCTCTTTCTCCTCTCTCTTCCTCCTCTCTCTTCCTCCTGTCTATTCCTCCTCTCACTTCCTACTCTCTCTTCCTCCTGTCTCTTCCTCCTCTCTCTTACTCCTCTCTCTTCTTTCTCTCCCCTCCTCCTCTGTCTTCCTCCTGTCTCCTCCTTCTCTCTCTTCCTCCTCTCTATTCCTCCTCTCTCTTCCTCCTCTCTCCTCCTCCTCTCTCTTCCTCCTCTCTCTTCCTCCTCTCTCTTCCTCCTCTCTCCTCCTCCTCTCCCATTCTCCTCTCTCCTCCTCCTCCTCATCCTCCTCTCTCTTACTCCTCTCTCCTCTTCCTCTATCTTCCTCCTCTCTCTTCCTCCTGTCTCTTCCTCCTCTCTCTTCCTCCTGTCTCTTCCTCCTGTCTCTTCGTCCTCTGTCTTCCTTCTCTCTCTTCCTCGTCTCTCTTACTCCTCTCACTTCCTCCTCTCTCTTCCTCCTCTCTCTTCCTCCTCTCTCTTCCTCCTCTCTCTTCCACCTCTCTTCTCCTCCTCTCTCTTCCTCCTCTATCTTCCTCCTCTCTCCTCCTCCTCTCTCCTCTTCCTCTCTCTTCCTCCTATAACCTCTTCCTCTCTCTTCCTCCTCTCTCTTCCTCCTGTATCTTCCTCCTCTCTCTTCCTCCTCTCTCTTCCTCTTCTGTCTTCCTCCTCTGTCCTCCTCCTCTCTCTTCCTCCTCTCTCCTCCTGCTCTCTCCTCTTCCTCTCTCTTCCTCCTCTCTCTTCCTCCTCTCTCTTCCTCCTCTCTCTTCCTCCTCCCTCTTCCACCTCTCTTCTCCTCCTCTCTCTTCCTCCTCTATCTTCCTCCTCGCTCTTCCTCCTCTCTCTTCCTCCTCTCTCTTCCTACTCTCTCCTCCTCCTCTCTCTTCGTCCTCTCTCTTCCTCCTCTCTCTTCCTCCTCTCTCTTCCTCCTCTCTCTTCCTCCTGTCTCTTTCTCCTCTCTCTTCCTCCTCTCTCTTCTTCCTGTCTATTCCTCCTCTCACTTCCTACTCTCTCTTCCTCCTGTCTCTTCCTCCTCTCTCTTACTCCTCTCTCTTCTTTCTCTCCCCTCCTCCTCTGTCTTCCTCCTGTCTCCTCCTCCTCTCTCTTCCTCCTCTCTATTCCTCCTCTCTCTTCCTCCTCTCTCCTCCTCCTCTCTCTTCCTCCTCTCTCCTCCTCCTCTCTCTTCCTCCTCTCTCTTCCTCCTCTCTCTTCCTCCTCTCTCCTCCTCCTCCTCATCCTCCTCTCTCTTACTCCTCTCTCCTCTTCCTCTATCTTCCTCCTCTCTCTTCCTCCTGTCTCTTCCTCCTCTCTCTTCCTCCTGTCTCTTCCTCCTGTCTCTTCGTCCTCTGTCTTCCTTCTCTCTCTTCCTCGTCTCTCTTACTCCTATCACTTCCTCCTCTCTCTTCCTCCTCTCTCTTCCTCCTCTCTCTTCCTCCTCTCTCTTCCACCTCTCTTCTCCTCCTCTCTCTTCCTCCTCTATCTTCCTCCTCTCTCCTCCTCCTCTCTCCTCTTCCTCTCTCTTCCTCCTATCACCTCTTCCTCTCTCTTCCTCCTCTCTCTTCCTCCTGTATCTTCCTCCTCTCTCTTCCTCCTCTCTCTTCCTCTTCTGTCTTCCTCCTCTGTCCTCCTCCTCTCTCTTCCTCCTCTCTCCTCCTGCTCTCTCCTCTTCCTCTCTCTTCCTCCTCTCTCTTCCTCCTCTCTCTTCCTCCTCTCTCTTCCTCCTCTCTTCCTCCTCTCTCTTCCTTCTCTCTCCTCCTCCTCTCTCTTCCTCCTCTCTCCTCCGCCTCTCTCTTCCTCCTCTCTCCTCCTGCTCTCTCCTCTTCCTCTCTCTTCCTCCTCTCTCTTCCTCCTCTCTCTTCCTCCTCTCTCTTCCTCCTCTCTCTTCCTTCTCTCTCCTCCTCCTCTCTCTTCCACCTCTCTCCTCCTGCTCTCTCCTCTTCCTCTCTCATCCCCCTTTCTCTTCCTCCTCTCTCTTCCTCCTCTCTCCTCCTCCTCCTTATCCTCCTCTCTCTTACTCCTCTCTCCTCTTCCTCTATCTTCCTCCTCTCTCTTCCTCCTGTCTCTTCCTCCTCTCTCTTCCTCCTGTCTCTTCCTCCTGTCTCTTCGTCCTCTGTCTTCCTTCTCTCTCTTCCTCGTCTCTCTTACTCCTCTCACTTCCTCCTCTCTCTTCCTCCTCTCTCTTCCTCCTCTCTCTTCCTCCTCTCTCTTCCACCTCTCTTCTCCTCCTCTCTCTTCCTCCTCTATCTTCCTCCTCTCTCCTCCTCCTCTCTCCTCTTCCTCTCTCTTCCTCCTATCACCTCTTCCTCTCTCTTCCTCCTCTCTCTTCCTCCTGTATCTTCCTCCTCTCTCTTCCTCCTCTCTCTTCCTCTTCTGTCTTCCTCCTCTGTCCTCCTCCTCTCTCTTCCTCCTCTCTCCTCCTGCTCTCTCCTCTTCCTCTCTCTTCCTCCTCTCTCTTCCTCCTCTCTCTTCCTCCTCTCTCTTCCTCCTCCCTCTTCCACCTCTCTTCTCCTCCTCTCTCTTCCTCCTCTATCTTCCTCCTCGCTCTTCCTCCTCTCTCTTCCTCCTCTCTCTTCCTACTCTCTCCTCCTCCTCTCTCTTCGTCCTCTCTCTTCCTCCTCTCTCTTCCTCCTCTCTCTTCCTCGTTCTCCTCCTCCTCTCTCCTCCTCCTCTCTCCTCCTCCTCTCTCTTCCTGCTCTCTCTTCCTCCTCTCTCTTCCTCCTCACTCTTCCTCCTCTCTCTTCCTCCTCTCTCTTCCTCCTCTCTCTTCCTCCTCTCTTCCTCCTCTCTCTTCCTTCTCTCTCCTCCTCCTCTCTCTTCCTCCTCTCTCCTCCGCCTCTATCTTCCTCCTCTCTCCTCCTGCTCTCTCCTCTTCCTATCTCTTCCTCCTCTCTCTTCCTCCTCTCTCTTCCTCCTCTCTCTTCCTCCTCTCTCTTCCTTCTCTCTCCTCCTCCTCTCTCTTCCACCTCTCTCCTCCTGCTCTCTCGTCTTCCTCTCTCATCCCCCTTTCTCTTCCTCCTCTCTCTTCCTCCTCTCTCTTCCTCCTCTCTCTTCCTCCTGTCTCTTTCTCCTCTCTCTTCCTCCTCTCTCTTCCTCCTGTCTATTCCTCCTCTCACTTCCTACTCTCTCTTCCTCCTGTCTCTTCCTCCTCGCTCTTACTCCTCTCTCTTCTTTCTCTCCCCTCCTCCTCTGTCTTTCTCCTGTCTCCTCCTCCTACCTCTTCCTCCTTTCTCCTCTTCCTCTCTCTTCCTCCTCTCTCTTCCTCCTCTCTCTTCCTCCTCTCTCCTCCTCCTCTCTCTTCCTCCTCTCTCTTCCTCCTCTCTCTTTCTCCTCTCTCTTCCAACTCTCCCTTCCTCCTCCCTCTTCCTACTCTCTCCTCCTCCTCTCTCATTCTCCTCTCTCTTCCTCCTCTCTCCTATTCCTCTATCTTCCTCCTCTCTCTTCCTCCTGTCTCTTCCTCCTCTGTCTTCCTTCTCTCTCTTCCTCGTCTCTCTTCCTCCTCTCACTTCCTCCTCTCTCTTCCTCCTCTCTCTTCCTCCTCTCTCTTCCTCCTCTCTCCTCTTCCTCTATCTTCCTCCTCTCTCTTCCTCCTGTCTCTTCCTCCTCTCTCTTCCTCCTCTCTCCTCCTCCTCTCTCTTCCTCCTCTCTCTTCCTCCTCTCTCTTCCTCCTCTCTCCTCCTCCTCCTCCATCCTCCTCTCTCCTCCTCCTCCTCATCCTCCTCTCTCTTCCTCCTCTCTCCTCTTCCTCTATCTTCCTCCTCTCTCTTCCTCCTGTCTCTTCCTCCTCTGTCTTCCTTCTCTCTCTTCCTCGTCTCTCTTACTCCTCTCACTTCCTCCTCTCTCTTCCTCCTCGCTCTTCCTCCTCTCTGTTCCTCCTCACTCTTCCTCCTCTCTCTTCCTCCTCTCTCTTCCTCCTCTCTCTTCCTCCTCTCTTCCTCCTCTCTCTTCCTTCTCTCTCCTCCTCCTCTCTCTTCCTCCTCTCTCCTCCGCCTCTCTCTTCCTCCTCTCTCCTCCTGCTCTCTCCTCTTCCTATCTCTTCCTCCTCTCTCTTCCTCCTCTCTCTTCCTCCTCTCTCTTCCTCCTCTCTCTTCCTTCTCTCCTCCTCCTCTCTCTTCCACCTCTCTCCTCCTGCTCTCTCCTCTTCCTCTCTCATCTCCCTTTCTCTTCCTCCTCTCTCTTCCTCCTCTCTCTTCCTCCTCTCTCTTCCTCCTGTCTCTTTCTCCTGTCTCTTCCTCCTCTCTCTTCCTCCTGTCTATTCCTCCTCTCACTTCCTACTCTCTCTTCCTCCTGTCTCTTCCTCCTCGCTCTTACTCCTCTCTCTTCTTTCTCTCCCCTCCTCCTCTGTCTTCCTCCTGTCTCCTCCTCCTATCTCTTCCTCCTTTCTCCTCTTCCTCTCTCTTCTTCCTCTCTCTTCCTCCTCTCTCTTCTCCTCTCTCCTCCTCCTCTCTCTTCCTCCTCTCTCTTCCTCCTCTCTCTTTCTCCTCTCTCTTCCAATTCTCCCTTCCTCCTCTCTCTTCCTACTCTCTCGTCCTCCTCTCTCTTCCTCCTCTCTCTTCCTCCTCTCTCTTCTTCCTCTCTATTCCTCCTCTCTCTTCCTCCTCTCTCATAATCCTCACTCTTCCTCCTCTCTCCTCTTCCTCTCTCTTCCTCCTCTCTCTTCCTCCTCTCTCCTCCTCCTCTCTCTTCCTCCTCTCTCTTCCTCCTCTCTCTTCCTCCTCTCTCTTCCACCTCTCTTCTCCTCCTCTCTCTTCCTCCTCTATCTTCCTCCTGTATATTCCTCCTCTCTCTTCCTTCTCTCTCTTCCTCCTCTGTCTTCCTCCTCTGTCCTCCTCCTCTCTCTTCCTCCTCTCTCCTCCTCCTCTCTCCTCTTCCTCTCTCTTCCTCCTATCACCTCTTCCTCTCTCTTCCTCCTCTCTCTTCCTCCTGTATCTTCCTCCTCTCTCTTCCTCCTCTCTCTTCCTCCTCTGTCTTCCTCCTCTGTCCTCCTCCTCTCTCTTCCTCCTCTCTCCTCCTGATGTCTCCTCTTCCTCTCTCTTCCTCCTCTCTCTTCCTCCTCTCTCTTCCTCCTCTCTATTCCTCCTCCCTCTTCCACCTATCTTCTCCTCCTCTCTCTTCCTCCTCTATCTTCCTCCTCGCTCTTCCTCCTCTCTCTTCCTCCTCTCTCTTCCTCCTCTCTCCTCCTCCTCTCTCTTCCTCCTCTCTCCTTCTCCTCTCTCTTCTTCCTCTCTCTTCCTCCTCTCTCTTCCTCCTCTCTCTTCCTCCTCTCTCTTCCTCCTCTCTCCTCTTCCTCTCTCTTCCTCCTCTCTCTTCCTCCTCTCTATTCCTCCTCTCTCCTCCTCCTCTCTCTTCCTCCTCTATCCTCCTACTCTCTCATCTTCCTCTCTCTTCCTCCTCTCACTTCCTCCTCTCTCTTCCTCCTCTCTCTTCCTCCTCTCTCCTCCTCCTCTCTCCTCTTCCTCTCTCTTCCTCCTCTCTCTTCCTCCTCTCTCTTCCTCCTCTCTATTCCTCCTCTCTCCTCCTCCTCTCTCTTCCTCCTCTATCCTCCTACTCTCTCCTCTTCCTCTCTCTTCCTCCTCTCACTTCCTCCTCTCTATTCCTCCTCTCTCTTCCTCCTCTCTCTTCCTCCTCTCTCCTCTTCCTCTCTCTTCCTCCTCTCTCTTCCTCCTCTCTCTTCCTCATCTCTATTCCTCCTCTCTCCTCCTACTCTCTCTTCCTCCTCTCTCCTACTACTCCCTCCTCTTCCTCTCTCTTCCTCCTCTCTCTTCCTCCTCGCTCTTCCTCCTCTCTGTTCCTCCTCACTCTTCCTCCTCTCTCTTCCTCCTCTCTCTTCCTCCTCTCTCTTCCTCCTCTCTTCCTCCTCTCTCTTCCTTCTCTCTCCTCCTCCTCTCTCTTCCTCCTCTCTCCTCCGCCTCTCTCTTCCTCCTCTCTCCTCCTGCTCTCTCCTCTTCCTATCTCTTCCTCCTCTCTCTTCCTCCTCTCTCTTCCTCCTCTCTCTTCCTCCTCTCTCTTCCTTCTCTCCTCCTCCTCTCTCTTCCACCTCTCTCCTCCTGCTCTCTCCTCTTCCTCTCTCATCTCCCTTTCTCTTCCTCCTCTCTCTTCCTCCTCTCTCTTCCTCCTCTCTCTTCCTCCTGTCTCTTTCTCCTCTCTCTTCCTCCTCTCTCTTCCTCCTGTCTATTCCTCCTCTCACTTCCTACTCTCTCTTCCTCCTGTCTCTTCCTCCTCGCTCTTACTCCTCTCTCTTCTTTCTCTCCCCTCCTCCTCTGTCTTCCTCCTGTCTCCTCCTCCTATCTCTTCCTCCTTTCTCCTCTTCCTCTCTCTTCTTCCTCTCTCTTCCTCCTCTCTCTTCCTCCTCTCTCCTCCTCCTCTCTCTTCCTCCTCTCTCTTCCTCCTCTCTCTTTCTCCTCTCTCTTCCAATTCTCCCTTCCTCCTCTCTCTTCCTACTCTCTCGTCCTCCTCTCTCTTCCTCCTCTCTCTTCCTCCTCTCTCTTCTTCCTCTCTATTCCTCCTCTCTCTTCCTCCTCTCTCATAATCCTCACTCTTCCTCCTCTCTCCTCTTCCTCTCTCTTCCTCCTCTCTCTTCCTCCTCTCTCCTCCTCCTCTCTCTTCCTCCTCTCTCTTCCTCCTCTCTCTTCCTCCTCTCTCTTCCACCTCTCTTCTCCTCCTCTCTCTTCCTCCTCTATCTTCCTCCTGTATATTCCTCCTCTCTCTTCCTTCTCTCTCTTCCTCCTCTGTCTTCCTCCTCTGTCCTCCTCCTCTCTCTTCCTCCTCTCTCCTCCTCCTCTCTCCTCTTCCTCTCTCTTCCTCCTATCACCTCTTCCTCTCTCTTCCTCCTCTCTCTTCCTCCTGTATCTTCCTCCTCTCTCTTCCTCCTCTCTCTTCCTCCTCTGTCTTCCTCCTCTGTCCTCCTCCTCTCTCTTCCTCCTCTCTCCTCCTGATGTCTCCTCTTCCTCTCTCTTCCTCCTCTCTCTTCCTCCTCTCTCTTCCTCCTCTCTATTCCTCCTCCCTCTTCCACCTATCTTCTCCTCCTCTCTCTTCCTCCTCTATCTTCCTCCTCGCTCTTCCTCCTCTCTCTTCCTCCTCTCTCTTCCTCCTCTCTCCTCCTCCTCTCTCTTCCTCCTCTCTCCTTCTCCTCTCTCTTCTTCCTCTCTCTTCCTCCTCTCTCTTCCTCCTCTCTCTTCCTCCTCTCTCTTCCTCCTCTCTCTTCCTCCTCTCTCCTCTTCCTCTCTCTTCCTCCTCTCTCTTCCTCCTCTCTATTCCTCCTCTCTCCTCCTCCTCTCTCTTCCTCCTCTATCCTCCTACTCTCTCATCTTCCTCTCTCTTCCTCCTCTCACTTCCTCCTCTCTCTTCCTCCTCTCTCTTCCTCCTCTCTCCTCCTCCTCTCTCCTCTTCCTCTCTCTTCCTCCTCTCTCTTCCTCCTCTCTCTTCCTCCTCTCTATTCCTCCTCTCTCCTCCTCCTCTCTCTTCCTCCTCTATCCTCCTACTCTCTCCTCTTCCTCTCTCTTCCTCCTCTCACTTCCTCCTCTCTATTCCTCCTCTCTCTTCCTCCTCTCTCTTCCTCCTCTCTCCTCTTCCTCTCTCTTCCCCCTCTCTCTTCCTCCTCTCTCTTCCTCATCTCTATTCCTCCTCTCTCCTCCTACTCTCTCTTCCTCCTCTCTCCTACTACTCCCTCCTCTTCCTCTCTCTTCCTCCTCTCTCTTCCTCCTCTCTCTTCCTCCTCTCTCTTACTACTATCTCTTCCTCATCTCTCTTCCTGCTCTCTCTTCCTCCTCTCTCTTCCTCCTCTCTCTTCCTCCTCTCTCCTCTTCCTCTCTCTTCCTCCTCTCTCTTCCTCCTCTCTCCTCCTCCTCTCTCTTCCTCCTCTCTCTTCCTCCTCTCTCTTCCACCTCTCTTCTCCTCCTCTCTCTTCCTCCTCTATCTTCCTCCTCTCTCTTCCTCCTCTCTCCTCTTCCTCTCTCTTCCTCCTATCACCTCTTCCTCTCTCTTCCTCCTCTCTCTTCCTCCTGTATCTTCCTCCTCTCTCTTTCTCCTCTCTCTTCCTCCTCTGTCTTCCTCCTCTGTCCTCCTCCTCTCTCTTCCTCCTCTCTCCTCCTCCTCTCTCTTCCTCCTCTCTCTTCCTCCTCCCTCTTCCACCTCTCTTCTCCTCCTCTCTCTTCCTCCTCTATCTTCCTCCTCGCTCTTCCTCCTCTCTCTTCCTCCTCTCTCTTCCTCCTCTCTCCTCCTCCTCTCTCTTCCTCCTCTCTCTTCCTCCTCTCTCTTCCTCCTCTCTCTTCCTCGTTCTCCTCCTCCTCTCTCCTCCTCCTCTCTCTTCCTGCTCTCTCTTCCTCCTTTCTCTTCCTCCTCTCTCTTCCTCCTCTCACTTCCTCCTCTCTCTTCCTCCTCTCTCTTCCTCCTCTCTCTTCCTCCTCTCTCTTCCTCCACTCTCTTCCTCCTCGCTCTTCCTTCTCTCTCCTCCTCCTCTCTCTTCCACCTCTCTTCTCCTCCTCTCTCTTCCTCCTCTATCTTCCTCCTCGCTCTTCCTCCTCTCTCTTCCTCCTCTCTCTTCCTCCTGTCTCTTTCTCCTCTCTCTTCCTCCTCTCTCTTCCTCCTGTCTCTTCCTCCCCTCTCTTCCTACTCTCTCTTCCTCCTCTCTCTTCCTCCTGTCTATTCCTCCTCTCACTTCCTACTCTCTCTTCCTCGTGTCTCTTCCTCCTCTCTCTTACTCCTCTCTCTTCTTTCTCTCCCCTCCTCCTCTCTCTTCCTCCTCTCTCCTCCTCCTCTCTCTTCCTCCTTTCTCCTCTTCCTCTCTCTTCCTCCTCTCTATTCCTCCTCTCTCTTCCTCCTCTCTCCTCCTCCTCTCTCTTCCTCCTCTCTCTTCCTCCTCTCTCTTCCTCCTCTCTCCTCCTCCTCTTTCATCTTCCTCTCTCCTCCTCCTCTCTCATCCTCCTCTCTCTTCCTCCTCTCTCCTCTTCCTATATATTCCTCCTCTCTCTTCCTCCTGTCTCTTCCTCCTCTCTCTTCCTCCTGTCTCTTCCTCCTCTGTCTTCCTTCTCTCTCTTCCTCGTCTCTCTTCCTCCTCTCACTTCCTCCTCTCTCTTCCTCCTGTCTCTTCCTCCTCTCTCTTCCTCCTCTCTCTTCCTCCTCTCTCTTCCTCCTCTATCTTCCTCCTCGCTCTTCCTCCTCTCTCTTCCTCCTCTCTCTTCCTCCTGTCTCTTTCTCCTCTCTCTTCCTCCTCTCTCTTCCTCCTGTCTCTTCCTCCCCTCTCTTCCTACTCTCTCTTCCTCCTCTCTCTTCCTCCTGTCTATTCCTCCTCTCACTTCCTACTCTCTCTTCCTCGTGTCTCTTCCTCCTCTCTCTTACTCCTCTCTCTTCTTTCTCTCCCCTCCTCCTCTCTCTTCCTCCTCTCTCCTCCTCCTCTCTCTTCCTCCTTTCTCCTCTTCCTCTCTCTTCCTCCTCTCTATTCCTCCTCTCTCTTCCTCCTCTCTCCTCCTCCTCTCTCTTCCTCCTCTCTCTTCCTCCTCTCTCTTCCTACTCTCTCCTCCTCCTCTTTCATCTTCCTCTCTCCTCCTCCTCTCTCATCCTCCTCTCTCTTCCTCCTCTCTCCTCTTCCTATATCTTCCTCCTCTCTCTTCCTCCTGTCTCTTCCTCCTCTCTCTTCCTCCTGTCTCTTCCTCCTCTGTCTTCCTTCTCTCTCTTCCTCGTCTCTCTTCCTCCTCTCACTTCCTCCTCTCTCTGCCTCCTGTCTCTTCCTCCTCTCTCTTCCTCCTCTCTCTTCCTCCTCTCTCTTCCTCCTCTCTCCTCCTCCTCTCTCCTCCTCCTCTCTCTTCCTCCTTTCTCCTCTTCCTCTCTCTTCCTCCTCTCTCTTCCTCCTCTCTCTTCCTCATCTCTATTCCTCCTCTCTCCTCCTACTCTCTCTTCCTCCTCTCTCCTACTACTCCCTCCTCTTCCTCTCTCTTCCTCCTCTCTCTTCCTCCTCTCTCGTCCTCCTCTCTCTTACTACTCTCTCTTCCTCATCTCTCTTCCTCCTCTCTCTTCCTCCTCTCTCTTCCTCCTCTCTCTTCCTCCTCTCTCCTCTTCCTCTCTCTTCCTCCTCTCTCTTCCACCTCTCTCTTCCTCCTCTCTCTTCCTCGTTCTCCTCCTGCTCTCTCCTCTTCCTCTCTCTTCCTTCTCTCTCTTCCTCCTCTCTCTTCCTCCTCTATCTTCCTCCTCCCTCTTCCACCTCTCTTCTCCTCCTCTCTCTTCCTCCTCTATCTTCCTCCTCGCTCTTCCTCCTCTCTCTTCCTCCTCTCTCTTCCTCCTCTCTCCTCCTCCTCTCTCTTCCTCCTCTCTCTTCCTCCTCTCTCTTCCTCCTCTCTCTTCCTCGTTCTCCTCCTCCTCTCTCCTCCTCCTCTCTCTTCCTGCTCTCTCTTCCTACTTTCTCTTCCTCCTCTCTCTTCCTCATCTCACTTCCTCCTCTCTCTTCCTCCTCTCTCTTCCTCCTCTCTCTTCCTCCTCTCTCTTCCTCCACTCTCTTCCTCCTCGCTCTTCCTTCTCTCTCCTCCTCCTCTCTCTTCCACCTCTCTTCTCCTCCTCTCTCTTCCTCCTCTATCTTCCTCCTCGCTCTTCCTCCTCTCTCTTCCTCCTCTCTCTTCCTCCTGTCTCTTTCTCCTCTCTCTTCCTCCTCTCTCTTCCTCCTGTCTCTTCCTCCCCTCTCTTCCTACTCTCTCTTCCTCCTCTCTCTTCCTCCTGTCTATTCCTCCTCTCACTTCCTACTCTCTCTTCCTCCTGTCTCTTCCTCCTCTCTCTTACTCCTCTCTCTTCTTTCTCTCCCCTCCTCCTCTCTCTTCCTCCTCTCTCCTCCTCCTCTCTCTTCCTCCTTTCTCCTCTTCCTCTCTCTTCCTCCTCTCTATTCCTCCTCTCTCTTCCTCCTCTCTCCTCCTCCTCTCTCTTCCTCCTCTCTCTTCCTCCTCTCTCTTCCTCCTCTCTCCTCCTCCTCTTTCATCTTCCTCTCTCCTCCTCCTCTCTCATCCTCCTCTCTCTTCCTCCTCTCTCCTCTTCCTATATCTTCCTCCTCTCTCTTCCTCCTGTCTCTTCCTCCTCTCTCTTCCTCTTGTCTCTTCCTCCTCTGTCTTCCTTCTCTCTCTTCCTCGTCTCTCTTCCTCCTCTCACTTCCTCCTCTCTCTTCCTCCTGTCTCTTCCTCCTCTCTCTTCCTCCTCTCTCTTCTTCCTCTCTCTTCCTCCTCTCTCCTCCTCCTCTCTCTTCCTCCTTTCTCCTCTTCCTCTCTCTTCCTCCTCTCTCTTCCTCCTCTCTCTTCCTCCTCTCTCTTCCTCCTCTCTCCTCCTCCTCTCTCTTCCTCCTCTCTCTTCCTCCTCTCTTTTCCTCCTCTCTCTTCCTCCTCTCTCTTCCTCCTCTCTCCTCTTCCTCTATCTTCCTCCTCTCTCCTCTTCCTCTCTCTTCCTCCTCTCTCTTCCTCCTCTCTCTTCCTCCTCTCTCTTCCTCCTGTCTCCTCCTCCTCTCTCTTCCTCCTTTCTCCTCTTCCTCTCTCTTCCTCCTCTCTCTTCCTCCTGTCTCTTCCTCCTCTCTCTTCCTCCTGTCTCTTCCTCCTTTCTTTTCCTCTGTTTTCCTTCTCTCTCTTCCTCGTCTCTCTTCCTCCTCTCACTTCCTCCTCTCTCTTCCTCCTCACTCTTCCTCCTCTCTCTTCCTCCTCTCTCTTCCTCCTCTCTCTTCCTCCTCTCTTCCTCCTCTCTCTTCCTTCTCTCTCCTCCTCCTCTCTCTTCCTCCTCTCTCCTCCGCCTCTCTCTTCCTCCTCTCTCCTCCTGCTCTCTCCTCTTCCTCTCTCTTCCTCCTCTCTCTTCCTCCTCTCTCTTCCTCTTCTCTCTTCCTCCTCTCTCTTCCTTCTCTCTCCTCCTCCTCTCTCTTCCACCTCTCTCCTCCTGCTCTCTCCTCATCCTCTCTCATCCCCCTTTCTCTTCCTCCTCTCTCTTCCTCCTCTCTCTTCCTCCTCTCTCTTCCTCCTGTCTCTTTCTCCTCTCTCTTCCTCCTCTCTCTTCCTCCTGTCTATTCCTCCTCTCACTTCCTACTCTCTCTTCCTCCTGTCTCTTCCTCCTCGCTCTTACTCCTTTCTCTTCTTTCTCTCCCCTCCTCCTCTGTCTTCCTCCTGTCTCCTCCTCCTCTCTCTTCCTCCTTTCTCCTCTTCCTCTCTCTTCCTCCTCTCTATTCCTCCTCTCTCTTCCTCCTCTCTCCTCCTCCTCTCTCTTCCTCCTCTCTCTTCCTCCTCTCTCTTCCTCCTCTCTCTTCCTCCTGTCTCCTCCTCCTCTCTCTTCCTCCTTTCTCCTCTTCCTCTCTCTTCCTCCTCTCTCTTCCTCCTGTCTCTTCCTCCTCTCTCTTCCTCCTGTCTCTTCCTCCTTTCTTTTCCTCTGTTTTCCTTCTCTCTCTTCCTCGTCTCTCTTCCTCCTCTCACTTCCTCCTCTCTCTTCCTCCTCACTCTTCCTCCTCTCTCTTCCTCCTCTCTCTTCCTCCTCTCTCTTCCTCCTCTCTTCCTCCTCTCTCTTCCTTCTCTCTCCTCCTCCTCTCTCTTCCTCCTCTCTCCTCCGCCTCTCTCTTCCTCCTCTCTCCTCCTGCTCTCTCCTCTTCCTCTCTCTTCCTCCTCTCTCTTCCTCCTCTCTCTTCCTCCTCTCTCTTCCTCCTCTCTCTTCCTTCTCTCTCCTCCTCCTCTCTCTTCCACCTCTCTCCTCCTGCTCTCTCCTCATCCTCTCTCATCCCCCTTTCTCTTCCTCCTCTCTCTTCCTCCTCTCTCTTCCTCCTCTCTCTTCCTCCTGTCTCTTTCTCCTCTCTCTTCCTCCTCTCTCTTCCTCCTGTCTATTCCTCCTCTCACTTCCTACTCTCTCTTCCTCCTGTCTCTTCCTCCTCGCTCTTACTCCTTTCTCTTCTTTCTCTCCCCTCCTCCTCTGTCTTCCTCCTGTCTCCTCCTCCTCTCTCTTCCTCCTTTCTCCTCTTCCTCTCTCTTCCTCCTCTCTATTCCTCCTCTCTCTTCCTCCTCTCTCCTCCTCCTCTCTCTTCCTCCTCTCTCTTCCTCCTCTCTCTTCCTCCTCTCTCCTCCTCCTCTCCCATCCTCCTCTCTCCTCCTCCTCCTCATCCTCCTCTCTCTTCCTCCTCTCTCCTCTTCCTCTATCTTCCTCCTCTCTCTTCCTCCTGTCTCTTCCTCCTCTGTCTTCCTTCTCTCTCTTCCTCGTCTCTCTTCCTCATCTCACTTCCTCCTCTCTCTTCCTCCTCTCTCTTCCTCCTCTCTCTTCCTCCTCTCTCTTCTTCCTCTATCTTCCTCCTCTCTCTTCCTCCTCTCTCTTCCTCCTCTCTCTTCCTCCTCTCTCCTCCTCCTCTCTCTTCCTCCTCTCTCTTCCTCCTCTCTCTTCCTCCTCTCTTCTCCTCCTCTCCCATCCTCCTCTCTCCTCCTCCTCCTCATCCTCCTCTCTCTTCCTCCTCTCTCCTCTTCCTCTATCTTCCTCCTCTCTCTTCCTCCTGTCTCTTCCTCCTCTGTCTTCCTTCTCTCTCTTCCTCGTCTCTCTTACTCCTCTCACTTCCTCCTCTCTCTTCCTCCTCTCTCTTCCTCCTCTCTCTTCCTCCTCTCTCCTCTTCCTCTCTCTTCCTCCTCTCTCTTCCTCCTCTCTCTTCCTCATCTCTATTCCTCCTCTCTCCTCCTACTCTCTCTTCTTCCTCTCTCCTACTACTCCCTCCTCTTCCTCTCTCTTCCTCCTCTCTCTTCCTCCTCTCTCTTCCTTCTCTCTCATACTACACTCTCTTCCTCATCTCTCTTCCTCCTCTCTGCTCTTCCTCTCTCTTCCTCCTCTCTTTTCGTCTTCTCTCTTCCTCCTCTCTTCCTCCTCTCTCTTCCTTCTCTCTCCTCCTCCTCTCTATTCCTCCTCTCTCCTCCGCCTCTCTCTTCCTCCTCTCTCCTCCTGCTCTCTCCTCTTCCTCTCTCTTCCTCCTCTCTCTTCCTCCTCTCTCTTCCTCCTCTCTCCTCCTCCTCTCTCTTCCTCCTCTCTATTCCTCCTCTCTCTTCCTCCTCTCTCTTCCAACTCTCCCTTCCTCCTCTCTCTTCCTACTCTCTCGTCCTCCTCTCTCTTCCTCCTCTCTCTTCCTCCTCTCTCTTCTTCCTCTCTATTCCTCCTCTCTCCTCCTCCTCTCTCATAATCCTCTCTCTTCCTCCTCTCTCCTCTTCCTCTCTCTTCCTCCTCTCTCTTCCTCCTCTCTCCTCCTCCTCTCTCTTCCTCCTCTCTCTTCCTCCTCTCTCTTCCACCTCTATTCTCCTCCTCTCTCTTCCTCCTCTATCTTCCTCCTCTCTCCTCCTCCTCTCTCCTCTTCCTCTCTCTTCCTCCTATCACCTCTTCCTCTCTCTTCCTCCTCTCTCTTCCTCCTGTATCTTCCTCCTCTCTCTTCCTCCTCTCTCTTCCTCCTCTGTCTTCCTCCTCTGTCCTCCTCCTCTCTCTTCCTCCTAACTCCTCCTGCTCTCTCCTCTTCCTCTCTCTTCCTCCTCTCTCTTCCTCCTCTCTCTTCTTCCTCTCTCTTCCTCCTCCCCCTTCCACCTCTCTTCTCCTCCTCTCTCTTCCTCCACTATCTTCCTCCTCGCTCTTCCTCCTGTCTCTTCCTCCTCTCTCCTCCTCCTCTCTCTTCCTCCTCTCTCCTCCTCCTCTCTCCTCCTCCTCTCTCTTCCTCCTTTCTCCTCTTCCTCTCTCTTCCTCCTCTCTCTTCCTCCTCTCTCTTCCTCCTCTCTCCTCCTCCTCTCTCTTCCTCCTCTCTCTTCCTCCTCTCTTTTCCTCCTCTCTCTTCCTCCTCTCTCTTCCTCCTCTCTCCTCTTCCTCTATCTTCCTCCTCTCTCTTCCTCCTATCTCTTCCTCCTCTGTCTTCCTTCTCTCTCTTCGTCGTCTCTCTTCCTCCTCTCACTTCCTCCTCTCTCTTCCTACTCTCTCCTCTTCCTCTCTCTTCCTCCTCTCTCTTCCTCCTCTCTCTTCCTCCTCTCTCTTCCTCCTGTCTCCTCCTCCTCTCTCTTCCTCCTCTCTCCTCCTCCTCTCTCTTCCTCCTCTCTCTTCCTCCTCTCTCTTCCTCCTCTCTCCTCCTCCTCTCTCTTCCTCCTCTCTCTTCCTCCTCTCTCTTCCTCCTCTCTCCTCCTCCTCTCTCTTCCTCCTCTCTCATCCTCCTCTCTCTTCCTCCTGTCTCTTCCTCCTTTCTTTTCCTCTGTCTTCCTTCTCTCTCTTCCTCATCTCTCTTCCTCCTCTCACTTCCTCCTCTCTCTTCCTCCTCTCTCTTCCTCCTCTCTCTTCCTCCTCTCTCTTCCTCCTCTCTCCTCTTCCTCTCTCTTCCTCCTCACTCTTCCTCCTCTCTCTTCCTCCTCTCTCTTCCTCCTCTCTCTTCCTCCTCTCTTCCTCCTCTCTCTTCCTTCTCTCTCCTCCTCCTCTCTCTTCCTCCTCTCTCCTCCGCCTCTCTCTTCCTCCTCTCTCCTCCTGCTCTCTCCTCTTCCTCTCTCTTCCTCCTCTCTCTTCCTCCTCTCTCTTCCTCCTCTCTCTTCCTCCTCTCTCTTCCTTCTCTCTCCTCCTCCTCTCTCTTCCACCTCTCTCCTCCTGCTCTCTCCTCTTCCTCTCTCATCCCCCTTTCTCTTCCTCCTCTCTCTTCCTCCTCTCTCTTCCTCCTCTCTCTTCCTCCTGTCTCTTTCTCCTCTCTCTTCCTCCTCTCTCTTCCTCCTGTCTATTCCTCCTCTCACTTCCTACTCTCTCTTCCTCCTCTCTCTTCCTCCTCTCTCTTACTCCTCTCTCTTACTCCTCTCTCTTCTTTCTCTCCCCTCCTCCTCTATCTTCCTCCTGTCTCCTCCTCCTCTCTCTTCCTCCTTTCTCCTCTTCCTCTCTCTTCCTCCTCTCTATTCCTCCTCTCTCTTCCTCCTCTCTCCTCCTCCTCTCTCTTCCTCCTCTCTCTTCCTCCTCTCTCTTCCTCCTCTCTCCTCCTCCTCTCCCATCCTCCTCTCTCCTCCTCCTCCTCATCCTCCTCTCTCTTCCTCCTCTCTCCTCTTCCTCTATCTTACTCCTCTCTCTTCCTCCTGTCTCTTCCTCCTCTGTCTTCCTTCTCTCTCTTCCTCGTCTCTCTTCGTCCTCTCACTTCCTCCTCTCTCTTCCTACTCTCTCTTCCTCCTCTCTCTTCCTCCTCTCTCCTCTTCCTCTATCTTCCTCCTCTCTCTTCCTCCTGTCTCTTCCTCCTCTCTCTTCCTCCTGTCTCTTCCTCCTGTCTCTTCCTCCTCTGTCTTCCTTCTCTCTCTTCCTCGTCTCTCTTCGTCCTCTCACTTCCTCCTCTCTCTTCCTCCTCTCTCTTCCTCCTCTCTCTTCATCCTCTCTCCTCTTCCTCTATCTTCCTCCTCTCTCTTCCTCCTGTCTCTTCCTCCTCTCTCTTCCTCCTGTCTCTTCCTCCTGTCTCTTCCTCCTCTGTCTTCCTTCTCTCTCTTCCTCGTCTCTCTTACTCCTCTCACTTCCTCCTCTCTCTTCCTCCTCTCTCTTCCTCCTCTCTCTTCCTCCTCTCTCCTCTTCCTCTCTCTTCCTCCTCTCTCTTCCTCCTCTCTCTTCCTCATCTCTATTCCTCCTCTCTCCTCCTACTCTCTCTTCTTCCTCTCTCCTACTACTCCCTCCTCTTCCTCTCTCTTCCTCCTCTCTCTTCCTCCTCTCTCTTCCTTCTCTCTCTTACTACTCTCTCTTCCTCATCTCTCTTCCTCCTCTCTCTTCCTCCTCTCTCTTCCTCCTCTCTCTTCCTCCTCTCTGCTCTTCCTCTCTCTTCCTCCTCTCTCTTCGTCTTCTCTCTTCCTCCTCTCTTCCTCCTCTCTCTTCCTTCTCTCTCCTCCTCCTCTCTATTCCTCCTCTCTCCTCCTCCTCTCTCTTCCTCCTCCCTCTTCCTCCTCTCTCTTCCTCCTCTCTCTTCCACCTCTCTTCTCCTCCTCTCTCTTCCTCCTCTATCTTCCTCCTCTCTCCTCCTCCTCTCTCCTCTTCCTCTCTCTTCCTCCTATCACCTCTTCCTCTCTCTTCCTCCTCTCTCTTCCTCCTGTATCTTCCTCCTCTCTCTTCCTCCTCTCTCTTCCTCCTCTGTCTTCCTCCTCTGTCCTCCTCCTCTTTCTTCCTCCTCTCTCCTCCTGCTCTCTCCTCTTCCTCTCTCTTCCTCCTCTCTCTTCCTCCTCTCTCTTCCTCCTCTCTCTTCCTCCTCCCTCTTCCACCTCTCTTCTCCTCCTCTCTCTTCCTCCACTATCTTCCTCCTCGCTCTTCCTCCTCTCTCTTCCTCCTCTCTCTTCCTCCTCCCTCTTCCTCCTCTCTCCTCCTCCTCTCTCTTCCTCCTCTCTCCTCCTCCTCTCTCTTCCTCCTCTCTCTTCCTCCTCTCTCTTCCTCCTCTCTCTTCCTCGTTCTCCTCCTCCTCTCTCCTCCTCCTCTCTCTTCCTGTCTCTCTTCCTCCTTTCTCTTCCTCCTCTCTCTTCCTCCTCTCACTTCCTCCTCTCTCTTCCTCATCTCCTTTCCTCCTCTCTCTTCCTCCTCTCTCTTCCTCCACTCTCTTCCTCCTCTCTCTTCCTTCTCTCTCCTCCTCCTCTCTCTTCCACCTCTCTTCTCCTCCTCTCTCTTCCTCCTCTATCTTCCTCCTCGCTCTTCCTCCTCTCTCTTCCTCCTCTCTCTTCCTCCTGTCTCTTTCTCCTCTCTCCTCCTCCTCTCTCTTCCTCCTCTCTCTTCCTCCCCTCTCTTCCTACTCTCTCTTCCTCCTGTCTCTTCCTCCTCACTCTTTCTCCTCTCTCTTCCTCCTCTCTCTTCCTCCTCCCTCTTCCACCTCTCTCTTCGTCGTTCTCCTCCTCCTCTCTCATCCTCCTCTCTCTTCCTCCTCTCTCCTCTTCCTCTCTCTTCCTCCTCTCTCTTCCTCCTTTCTCTTCCTCCTGTCTCTTCCTCCTCTCACTTCGTCCTCTCTCTTCCTCCTCTCTCTTCCTTCTCGCTCTTCCTCCTCTCTCTTCCTCCTCTCTCTTCCTCCTCTCTCTTTCTCCTGTCTATTCTCCTCTCTCTTCCTCCTCTCTCTTCCTCCTGTCTCTTCCTCCTCTCACTTCCTTCTCTCTCTTCCTCCTGTCTCTTCCTCCTCTCTCTTATTCCTCTCTCTTCTTTCTCTCCCCTCCTCCTCTCTCTTCCTCCTGTATCTTCCTCCTCTCTCTTCCTCCTCTCTCTTCCTCCTCTGTCTTCCTCCTCTCTCCTCTTCCTCTCTCTTCCTCCTCTCTCTTCCTCCTCTCTCTACCTCCTATCTCTTCCTCCTATCTGCTCTTCCTCTCTCCTCCTTCTCTCTCATCCTCCTCCCACCTCTTCCTCTCTCCTCTTCCTCTCCCTTCCTCCTCTCTCTTCCTCCTCTCTCTTCCTCCTCTCTCTTTCTCCTCTCTCTTCCTCCTCTCTCTTCCTCCTCCCTCTTCCACCTCTCTCTTCGTCGTTCTCCTCCTCCTCTCTCATCCTCCTCTCTCTTCCTCCTCTCTCCTCTTCCTCTCTCTTCCTCCTCTCTCTTCCTCCTTTCTCTTCCTCCTGTCTCTTCCTCCTCTCACTTCCTCCTCTCTATTCCTCCTCTCTCTTCCTTCTCGCTCTTCCTCCTCTCTCTTCCTTCTCTCTCCTCCTCCTCTCTATTCCACTTCTCCTCCTGCTCTCTCCTCTTCCTCTCTCTTCCTCCTTTCTCTTCCTCCTCTCTCTTCCTCCTCTCTCTTCCTCCTCTCTCTTCCTCCTGTCTCTTCTCCTCTCTCTTCCTCCTCTCTCTTCCTCCTGTCTCTTCCTCCTCTCACTTCCTTCTCTCTCTTCCTCCTGTCTCTTCCTCCTCTCTCTTACTCCTCTCTCTTCTTTCTCTCCCCTCCTCCTCTCTCTTCCTCCTTTCTCCTCTTCCTCTCCCTTCCTCCTCTCACTTCCTCCTCTCTCTTCCTCCTCTCTCCTCCTCCTCTCTCTTCCTGCTCTCTCTTCCTCCTCTCTCTTCCTCCTCTCTCCTCCTCCTCTCTCATCCTCCTCTCTCCTCCTCCTCTCTGCTCTTCCTCTCTCTTCTTCCTCTCTCTTCCTCTTCTCTCTTCCTCCTCTCTCTTCTTCCTCTCTCTTCCTCCTCTCTCCTCCTGCTCTCTCTTCCTCCTTTCTCTTCCTCCTCTCTCTTCCTCCTCTCTCTTCCTCCTCTCTCTTCCTCGCCTCACTTCCTACTGTCCCTTCCTCCTGTCTCTTCCTCCTCTCTCTTACTCGTCTCTCTTCTTTTTCTCCCCTGCTCCTCTCTCTTCCTCCTGTCTCCTCCTCCTCTCTACTCTTCCTCGCTCTTCCTCCTCTCTCTTCCTCCTCTCTCCTCCACCTCAATCTTCCTCCTCTCTCTACCTCCTCTCTCCTCCTCCTCTCTCTTCCTCCTCTCTCTTCCTCCTCTCTCTTCCTCCTCTCTCCTCCTCTTCTCTCTTCCTCCACTCTTTTCCTCCTATCTACGCCTCCTCTCTCTTCTTCCTCTCTCCTCTTCCTCTCTCTTCCTCCTCTCTCCTCCTCCTGTCTCCTCCTCCTCTCTCTTCCTCCTCTCTCCTCCTCCTCTCTCTTCCTCCTCTCTCTTCCTCCTCTCTCTTCCTCCTCTGTCTTCCTCCTCTCTCCTCTTCCACTCTCTTCTTCCTCTTTCTTCCTCCTCTCTATTCCTCCTCTCTCCTATTCCTCTCTCTTCCTAATATCTCCTCCTACTCTCTCCTCTTATTCTCTCTTCCTCCTGTCTCTTCCTCCTCTCTCTTCCTCCTCTCTCTTCCTCCTCTCTTTTCCTCCTCTCTCTTCCTCCTCTCTCTTCCTCCTCTGTCTTCCTCCTCTCTCCTCTTCCACTCTCTTCTTCCTCTTTCTTCCTCCTCTCTATTCCTCCTCTCTCCTCCTCCTCTCTCTTCCTAATCTCTCCTCCTACTCTCTCCTCTTCCTCTCTCTTCCTCCTCTCTCTTCCTCCTCTCTCTTCCTCCTCTCTCTTCCTCCTCTCTCTTCCTCCTCTCTCTTCCTTCTCTCTCCTCCTCCTGTCTCTTCCTCCTCTCTCCTCCGCCTCTCTCTTCCTCCTCTCTCCTCCTGCGCTCTCCTCTTCCTCCCTCTTACTCATCTCTCTTCCTCCTCTCTCTTCCTCCTCTCTCTTCCTCCTCTCTCTTCCTCCTCTCTCTTCCTCCTCTCTCTTCCTCCTCTCTCATCCTCCTCTCTCATCCTCCTCTCTCTTCCTCCTCTCTCCTCTTCCTCCACACTCTTCCTCCTCTGTCTTCCTCCTCTCTCTTCCTCCTCTCTCCTCCTAATCTCTCCTCTTCCTCTCTCTTCCTCCTCTCTCTTCCTCCTCTTTCCTCTTCCTCTCTCCTCCTCCTCTCTCTTCCTCCTCTCTCCTCCTCCTCTCTCCTCTTCCTCTCTCTTCCTCCTCTCTCGTCCTTCTCACTCTTCCTCATCTCTCTTCCTCCTCTCTCTTCCTCCTCTCTCTTCCTCCTCTCTCTTCCTCCTCTCTCCTCCTCTTCTCTCTTCCTCCACTCTTTTCCTCCTATCTACGCCTCCTCTCTCTTCTTCCTCTCTCCTCTTCCTCTCTCTTCCTCCTCTCTCCTCCTCCTGTCTCCTCCTCCTCTCTCTTCCTCCTCTCTCCTCCTCCTCTCTCTTCCTCCTCTCTCTTCCTCCTCTCTCTTCCTCCTCTGTCTTCCTCCTCTCTCCTCTTCCACTCTCTTCTTCCTCTTTCTTCCTCCTCTCTATTCCTCCTCTCTCCTCCTCCTCTCTCTTCCTAATATCTCCTCCTACTCTCTCCTCTTATTCTCTCTTCCTCCTGTCTCTTCCTCCTGTCTCTTCCTCCTCTCTCTTCCTCCTCTCTCTTCCTCCTCTCTCTTCCTCCTCTGTCTTCCTCCTCTCTCCTCTTCCACTCTCTTCTTCCTCTTTCTTCCTCCTCTCTATTCCTCCTCTCTCCTCCTCCTCTCTCTTCCTAATCTCTCCTCCTACTCTCTCCTCTTCCTCTCTCTTCCTCCTCTCTCTTCCTCCTCTCTCTTCCTTCTCTCTCCTCCTCCTCTCTCTTCCTCCTCTCTCCTCCTGCTCTCTCCTCTTCCTCTCTCTTACTCATCTCTCTTCCTCCTTTCTCTTCCTCCTCTCTCTTCCTCCTCTCTCTTCCTCCTCTCTCTTCCTCCTCTCTCTTCCTCCTCTCTCATCCTCCTCTCTCATCCTCCTCTCTCTTCCTCCTCTCTCCTCTTCCTCCACACTCTTCCTCCTCTGTCTTCCTCCTCTCTCTTCCTCCTCTCTCCTCCTAATCTCTCCTCTTCCTCTCTCTTCCTCCTCTCTCTTCCTCCTCTTTCCTCTTCCTCTCTCCTCCTCCTCTCTCTTCCTCCTTTCTCCTCCTCCTCTCTCCTCTTCCTCTCTCTTCCTCCTCTCTCGTCCTTCTCACTCTTCCTCATCTCTCTTCCTCCTCTCTCTTCCTCCTCTCTCTTCCTCCTGTCTCTTCCTCCTGTCTCTTCCTCCTCGCTCTTCCTCCTCTCTCTTCCTCCTCACTCCTCATCCTCACTCATCCTCCTCTCTGCTCTTCCTTTATCTTCTTCCTCTCTATTCCTCCTCTCTTCCTCCTCCTCCCTCTTTCTCCTCTCTCTTCCTCCTCTCTCTTCATCCTCTCTCCTCCTCCTCTCTCTTCCTCCACTCTCTTCCTCCACTCTCTTACTCCTCTCTCCTCTTCGTCTCTCCTCTTCCTCTCTCTTCCTCCAGTCTCTTCCACCTCTCTCTTTCTCCTCTCTCATCCTTCTCTCTCTTCTTCCTCTCTCTTCTTCCTCTCTCTTCCTCCTCTCCCTTCCTCCTCTCTCTTCCTCCACTCTCTTCCTCCTCTCTCTTCCTCCTCTCTCCTTTTCCTGTCTATTCCTCCTCTCTCCTCCTCCTCTCTCTTCCTCCTCTCTCTTCCACCTGTCTCTTCCTCGTCTCTCCTCCTCCTCTCTCTTCCTCCTCCCTCCTCCTCCTCTCTCCCCCTACTCTTTCTTCCTCCTCTCTCTTTCTCCTCTCTCTTCCTCCTCTCTCTTCCTCGTCCCTCTTCCACCTCTCTTCTCCTCCTCTCTCTTCCTCCTCTATCTTCCTCCTCGCTCTTCCTCCTCTCTCTTCCTCCTCACTCTTCCTCGTTCTCCTCCTCCTCTCTCATCCTCCTCTCTCTTCCTCCTCTCTCTTCCTCCTCTCTCTTCCACCTCTCTCCTCCTGCTCTCTCCTCTTCCTCTCTCTTCCTCCTTTCTCTTCCTCCTCTCTCTTCCTCCTCTCTCTTCCTCCTCTCTCTTCCTCCTGTCTCTTTCTCCTCTCTCTTCCTCCTCTCTCTTCCTCCTGTATCTTCCTCCTCTCTCTTCCTAGTCTCTCTTCCTCCTCTCTCTTACTCCTCTCTCTTACTCCTCTTTCTTCTTTCTCTCCCCTCCTCCTCTCTCTTCCTCCTGTCTCCTCCTCCTCTCTCTTCCTCCTTTCTCCTCTTCCTCTCTCTTCCTCCTCTCTCTTCCTCCTCTCTCTTCCTCCTCTCTCTTCCTCCTCTCTCTTCCTCGTTCTCCCCCTCCTCTCATCCTCCTCTCTCTTCCTCCTCTCTATTCCTCCTCTCTCTTCCACCTCACTCCTCCTGCTCTCTCCTCTTCCTCTCTCTTCCTCCTTTCTCTTCCTCCTCTCTCTTCCTCCTCTCTCTTCCTCCTCTCTCTTCCTCCTGTCTCTTTCTCTTCTCTCTTCCTCCTCTCTCTTCCTCCTGTCTCTTCCTCCTCTCTCTTCCTACTCTCTCTTCCTCCTCTCTCTTACTCCTCTCTCTTACTCCTCTCTCTTCTTTCTCTCCCCTCCTCCTCTCTCTTCCTTCTGTCTCCTCCTCCTCTCTCTTCCTCCTTTCTCCTCTTCCTCTCTCTTCCTCCTGTCTCCTCCTCCTCTCTCTTCCTCCTCTCTCCTCTTCACCTCTCTTCCTCCTCTCTCTTCCTCCTCTCTCTTCCTCCTCTCTCCTCCTCCTCTCTCAACCTCCTCTCTACTCCTCCTCTCTCTTCCTCCTCTCTCTTCCTCCTCTCTATTCCTCCTCTCTCCTCCTCCTCTCTCTTCCTCCTCTCTCCTCCTACTTTCTCCTCTTCCTCTCTCTTCCTCCTCTCTCTTCCTCCTCTCTCTTCCTCCTCTCTCTTCCTCCTCTCTCTTCCTCCTCTCTCTTCCTCCTCTCTCTTCCTCCTCTCTTCCTCCTCTCTCTTCCTTCTCACTCCTCCACCTCTCTCTACCTCCTCTCTCCTCTTCCACTCTCTTCCTTCTCTCTCTTCCTCATCTCTCTTCCTCCTCTCTCCTCTTCCTCTCTCTTCCTCCTCTCTCTTCCTCCTCTGTCTTCCTCCTCTATTTTCCTCCTCTCTGTTCCTCCTCTCACTTCCTCCACTCTCTTCCTCCTCTCTCCTCCTCGTCTCTTTTCCTCCTCCCTAATCTTCCTCTCTCTTCCTCCTCTCTACTCCTCCTCTTTCTTCCTCCTCTCTCCTCCTCCTCTCTCTTCCTCCTCTCTCTTCCTCCTCTCTCTTCCATCTCTCTCCTCCTCCACTCTCTTCCTCCTCTCTCTTCCTCCTCTCTCCTCCTCCTCTCTCTTCCTCCTCTCTCTTCCTCCTCTCTCCTCTTCCTCTCTCTTCCTCTCTCTTCCTCCTCTCTCTTTCTCCTCTCTCCTCCTCCTCTCTCTTCCTCCTCTCTCTTCCTCCTCTCTCTTTTGTCTGTCTCCTCCTCCTCTCTCTTCCCCCTCTCTCTTCCTCCTCCCTCCTCTTCCTCTCTGTTCCTCCTCTCTACTCCTCCTTTTTATTCCTCCTCTCTCCTCCTCCTCTCTCTTCCTCCTCTCTCTTCCTCCTCTCTCTTCTATCTCTCTCCTCCTTCTCTCTCTTCCTCCTCTCTCTTCTTCCACTCTCTTCATCCTCTCTCTTCCTCCTCTCTCCTCCTCCTCTCTCTTCCTCCTCTCTCTTCCTCCTCCCTCCTCTTCCTCTCTGTTCCTCCTCTCTCTTCCTCCTGTCACCTCCTCCTCTCTCTTCCTCCTCTCTCCTCCTCCTCTCTCTTCCTCCTCTCTCTTCCTCCTCTCTCTTCCATCTCTCTCCTCCTTATCTCTCTTCCTCCTCTGTCCTCTTACACTCTCTTCCTTCTCTCTCTTCCTCCTTTCTCTTCCTCCTCTCTCTTCCTCGTCTCTCCTCTTCCTCTCTCTTCCTCCTCCCTCTTCCTCCTCTTTCCTCTTCCTCTCTCCTCCTCCTCTCTCTTCCTCCTCTCTCCTCCTCCTCTCTCCTCTTCCTCTCTCTTCCTCCTCTCTCGTCCTTCTCACTCTTCCTCATCTCTCTTCCTCCTCTCTCTTCCTCCTCTCTCTTCCTCCTGTCTCTTCCTCCTGTCTCTTCCTCCTCGTTCTTCCTCCTCTCTCTTCCTCCTCTCTCTTCCTCCTGTCTCTTCCTCCTGTCTCTTCCTCCTCGTTCTTCCTCCTCTCTCTTCCTCCTCTCTCCTCCTCCTCACTCATCCTCCTCTCTGCTCTTCCTTTATCTTCTTCCTCTCTAATCCTCCTCTCTTCCTCTTCCTCCCTCTTTCTCCTCTCTCTTCCTCCTCTCTCTTCATCCTCTCTCCTCCTCCTCTCTCTTCCTCCACTCTCTTCCTCCACTCTCTTCCTCCTCTCTCCTCTTCGTCTCTCCTCTTCCTCTCTCTTCCTCCAGTCTCTTCCACCTCTCTCTTTCTCCTCTCTCATCCTTCTCTCTCCTCTTCCTCTCTCTTCTTCCTCTCTCTTCCTCCTCTCCCTTCCTCCTCTCTCTTCCTCCACTCTCTTCCTCCTCTCTCTTCCTCCTCTCTCCTTTTCCTGTCTATTCCTCCTCTCTCCACCTCCTCTCTCTTCCTCCCCTCCCTTCCACCTGTGTCTTCCTCCTCTCTCCTCCTCCTCTCTCTTCCTCCTCCCTCCTCCTCCTCTCTCCCCCTACTCTTTCTTCCTTCTCTCTCTTTCTCCTCTCTCTTCCTCCTCTCTCTTCCTCGTCCCTCTTCCACCTCTCTTCTCCTCCTCTCTCTTCCTCCTCTATCTTCCTCCTCGCTCTTCCTCCTCTCTCTTCCTCCTCGGTCTTCCTCGTTCTCCTCCTCCTCTCTCATCCTCCTCTCTCTTCCTCCTCTCTCTTCCTCCTCTCTCTTCCACCTCTCTCCTCCTGCTCTCTCCTCTTCCTCTCTCTTCCTCCTTTCTCTTCCTCCTCTCTCTTCCTCCTCTCTCTTCCTCCTCTCTCTTCCTCCTGTCTCTTTCTCCTCTCTCTTCCTCCTCTCTCTTCCTCCTGTCTCTTCCTCCTCTCTCTTCCTAGTCTCTCTTCCTCCTCTCTCTTACTCCTCTCTCTTACTCCTCTTTCTTCTTTCTCTCCCCTCCTCCTCTCTCTTCCTCCTGTCTCCTCCTCCTCTCTCTTCCTCCTTTCTCCTCTTCCTCTCTCTTCCTCCTCTCTCTTCCTCCTCTCTCTTCCTCCTCTCTCTTCCTCCTCTCTCTTCCTCGTTCTCCCCCTCCTCTCATCCTCCTCTCTCTTCCTCCTCTCTATTCCTCCTCTCTCTTCCACCTCTCTCCTCCTGCTCTCTCCTCTTCCTCTCTCTTCCTCCTTTCTCTTCCTCCTCTCTCTTCCTCCTCTCTCTTCCTCCTCTCTCTTCCTCCTGTCTCTTTCTCTTCTCTCTTCCTCCTCTCTCTTCCTCCTGTCTCTTCCTCCTCTCTCTTCCTACTCTCTCTTCCTCCTCTCTCTTACTCCTCTCTCTTACTCCTCTCTATTCTTTCTCTCCCCTCCTCCTATCTCTTCCTTCTGTCTCCTCCTCCTCTCTCTTCCTCCTTTCTCCTCTTCCTCTCTCTTCCTCCTGTCTCCTCCTCCTCTCTCTTCCTCCTCTCTCCTCTTCACCTCTCTTCCTCCTCTCTCTTCCTCCTCTCTCTTCCTCCTCTCTCCTCCTCCTCTCTCAACCTCCTCTCTCCTCCTCCTCTCTCTTCCTCCTCTCTCTTCCTCCTCTCTATTCCTCCTCTCTCCTCCTCCTCTCTCTTCCTCCTCTCTCCTCCTACTTTCTCCTCTTCCTCTCTCTTCCTCCTCTCTCTTCCTCCTCTCTCTTCCTCCTCTCTCTTCCTCCTCTCTCTTCCTCCTCTCTCTTCCTCCTCTCTCTTCCTCCTCTCTTCCTCCTCTCTCTTCCTTCTCACTCCTCCACCTCTCTCTACCTCCTCTCTCCTCTTCCACTCTCTTCCTTCTCTCTCTTCCTCATCTCTCTTCCTCCTCTCTCCTCTTCCTCTCTCTTCCTCCTCTCTCTTCCTCCTCTGTCTTCCTCCTCTATTTTCCTCCTCTCTGTTCCTCCTCTCACTTCCTCCACTCTCTTCCTCCTCTCTCCTCCTGGTCTCTTTTCCTCCTCCCTAATCTTCCTCTCTCTTCCTCCTCTCTACTCCTCCTCTTTCTTCCTCCTCTCTCCTCCTCCTCTGTCTTCCTCCTCTCTCTTCCTCCTCTCTCTTCCATCTCTCTCCTCCTCCACTCTCTTCCTCCTCTCTCTTCCTCCTCTCTCCTCCTCCTCTCTCTTCCTCCTCTCTCTTCCTCCTCTCTCCTCTTCCTCTCTCTTCCTCTCTCTTCCTCCTCTCTCTTTCTCCTCTCTCCTCCTCCTCTCTCTTCCTCCTCTCTCTTCCTCCTCTCTCTTTTGTCTGTCTCCTCCTCCTCTCTCTTCCCCCTCTCTCTTCCTCCTCCCTCCTCTTCCTCTCTGTTCCTCCTCTCTACTCCTCCTTTTTATTCCTCCTCTCTCCTCCTCCTCTCTCTTCCTCCTCTCTCTTCCTCCTCTCTCTTCTATCTCTCTCCTCCTTCTCTCTCTTCCTCCTCTCTCTTCTTCCACTCTCTTCATCCTCTCTCTTCCTCCTCTCTCCTCCTCCTCTCTCTTCCTCCTCTCTCTTCCTCCTCCCTCCTCTTCCTCTCTGTTCCTCCTCTCTCTTCCTCCTGTCACCTCCTCCTCTCTCTTCTTCCTCTCTCCTCCTCCTCTCTCTTCCTCCTCTCTCTTCCTCCTCTCTCTTCCATCTCTCTCCTCCTTATCTCTCTTCCTCCTCTGTCCTCTTACACTCTCTTCCTTCTCTCTCTTCCTCCTTTCTCTTCCTCCTCTCTCTTCCTCGTCTCTCCTCTTCCTCTCTCTTCCTCCTCTCTCTTCCTCCTCTTTCCTCTTCCTCTCTCCTCCTCCTCTCTCTTCCTCCTCTCTCCTCCTCCTCTCTCCTCTTCCTCTCTCTTCCTCCTCTCTCGTCCTTCTCACTCTTCCTCATCTCTCTTCCTCCTCTCTCTTCCTCCTCTCTCTTCCTCCTGTCTCTTCCTCCTGTCTCTTCCTCCTCGCTCTTCCTCCTCTCTCTTCCTCCTCTCTCCTCCTCCTCACTCATCCTCCTCTCTGCTCTTCCTTTATCTTCTTCCTCTCTATTCCTCCTCTCTTCCTCTTCCTCCCTCTTTCTCCTCTCTCTTCCTCCTCTCTCTTCATCCTCTCTCCTCCTCCTCTCTCTTCCTCCACTCTCTTCCTCCACTCTCTTCCTCCTCTCTCCTCTTCGTCTCTCCTCTTCCTCTCTCTTCCTCCAGTCTCTTCCACCTCTCTCTTTCTCCTCTCTCATCCTTCTCTCTCCTCTTCCTCTCTCTTCTTCCTCTCTCTTCCTCCTCTCCCTTCCTCCTCTCTCTTCCTCCACTCTCTTCCTCCTCTCTCTTCCTCCTCTCTCCTTTTCCTGTCTATTCCTCCTCTCTCCTCCTCCTCTCTCTTCCTCCCCTCTCTTCCACCTGTGTCTTCCTCCCCTCTCCTCCTCCTCTCTCTTCCTCCTCCCTCCTCCTCCTCTCTCCCCCTACTCTTTCTTCCTTCTCTCTCTTTCTCCTCTCTCTTCCTCCTCTCTCTTCCTCGTCCCTCTTCCACCTCTCTTCTCCTCCTCTCTCTTCCTCCTCTATCTTCCTCCTCGCTCTTCCTCCTCTCTCTTCCTCCTCGCTCTTCCTCGTTCTCCTCCTCCTCTCTCATCCTCCTCTCTCTTCCTCCTCTCTCTTCCTCCTCTCTCTTCCACCTCTCTCCTCCTGCTCTCTCCTCTTCCTCTCTCTTCCTCCTTTCTCTTCCTCCTCTCTCTTCCTCCTCTCTCTTCCTCCTCTCTCTTCCTCCTGTCTCTTTCTCCTCTCTCTTCCTCCTCTCTCTTCCTCCTGTCTCTTCCTCCTCTCTCTTCCTAGTCTCTCTTCCTCCTCTCTCTTTCTCCTCTCTTCTCTTCCTCTCTCTTCCTCCTCTCACTTCTAACTCTCTTTTCCTCCTCTCTCTTCCTCCTCTCTCTTCTCCTAACTCTTCCTTCTCTCTCCTCCTCCTCTCTCTTCCTCCTCTCTCTTCCTCCTCTGTCCTCCTCCTCTCTCTTCCTCCTCTCTCTTCCTCCTCTCTCCTCTTCCTCTCTATTACTCCTCTCTCTTCCTCCTCTCTTCCTCCTCTCTCCTCCTCCTCTCTCTTACTCCTCTCTTCCTCCACTGTCTTCCTCCTCTCTCCTCCTCCTCTCTCTTCCTCCTCTCTCCTCCTCCTCTCCCTTCCTCCTCTCTCTTCCTCCTCTCTCCTCTTCGTCTCTCTTCCTCATCTCCCTTGCTCCTCTCTCTTACACCTCTCTCCTCTCCCCTCTAAACCTCCCCTCTCTTCCTGCTCTGTCTTCCTATCTCTCTCTTCCTCCTCTCACTTCCTACTCTCACATCCTTCTCTCTCCTCCTCCTCTCTCTTCCTCCTCTCTCTTCCTCCTCTCTCTTCCTCCTCTCTCTTCCTCCTCTCCCTTGCTCCTCTCTCTTCCTCCTCTCTCTTCCTCCACTCCAAACATCCCCTCTCTTCCTGCTCCTCTTCCTATCTCTCTCTTCCTCCGCTCTCTTCTTCCTCTCTCTTCCTCCTCTCTCTTCCATCTCTCTCCTCCTCTTCTCTCTTCCTCCTCTCTCTTCCTCCTGTCTCCTCTTCCTCTCTCTTCCTCCTCTCTCATCTTCCTCTCTCTTCCTCCTCCCTCCTCCTCCTATCTCTTCCTCCTCACTCTATCTCGTCTCTCTTCCTCCTCTCTCCTCCTCCTCTCTCTTCCTCCTCACTCCTCCTCCTATCTCTTCCTCCTCTCTCTTCCTCCTCTCTCCTCTTCCTCCTCTCTCTTCCTCCTCTCTCTTCCTCCTCTCTCTTCCTCCTCTCTACTCTTCCTCTATTTTCCTCCTCTCCCTTGCTCCGCTCTCTTCCTCCTCTCTCCTCGTCCCCTTTAAACCTCTCTTCTATTCCTTGTCTCTCTTCCTCCTCTCTCTTCCTCCTCTCACTTCCTACTCTCTCTTCCTCCTCTCTCTTCCTCCTCTCTGTTCCTGCTCTCTCTTCCTCCTCTCTCCTCTTCCTCTCTCTACCTCCTCTCTCCTCCTCTTCTTTCTTCTTCCTCTCTCCTCCTCCTCTCTCCCTCTCTTCCTCCTCTCTCTTCCTCCTCTCTCTTCCTCCTCTCTCTTCCTACTCTCTCTTCCTCTTCTCTCATCCTCCTCTCTCCTCTTCCTATCTCTTACTCCTCTCTCTTCCTCCTCTGTCCTCTTCCTTTCTATTACTCCTCTCTCTTCCTCCTCTCTCTTCCTCCTCTCTCTTCCTCCTCTCTCTTCATTCTCTCTCCTCTTCCTCTCTTTTCCTCCTCTCTCATCCTCCTCTCTCTTCCTCCTCTCTCTTCCTCCTCTCTCTTCTTCCTCTCTCCTCTTCCTCTCTCTTCCACCTCTCTCTTTCTCCACTCTCTTCCTCCTCTCTCCTCCTCCTCTCTCCTCCTCCTCTCTCTTCCTCCTCTCGTCTCTTCCTCTTTATTACTCCTCTCTCTTCCTCCACTCTCTTCCTCCTCTCTCTTCCTCCTCTCTCCTCTTCCTCTCTCTTTCTCCTCTCTCTTCCTCCTCTCTCTTCCATCACTATCCTTTTCCCTTCTCTTCCTCCTCTCTCTTCCTCCTCTCTCTTCCGCCTCTCTCCTCTTCCCCTCTCTTCCTTCTCTCTCTTCCTCCTCTCTCTTCCTCGTCTCTCCGCTCCTCTCTCTTCCTCCTCTCTCTTTCTCCTCTCTCTTCCTCCTCTCTGTTCCTCCTCTCTATTCCTCCTCTCTCCTCTTCCTCTCTCCTCTTCCTCTCTCCTCTTCCTCTCTCTTCCTCCTCTCTCTTCCTCCTCTCTCTTCCACCTCTCTCTTCCTCGAATCTCTTCCTCCTCGCTCTACCTTTTCTCTCGTCCATCTCTCTCCTCTTCCTCTCTCTTCCTCCTCTCTCTTCCTCCTCTCTCTTCCTCCTCTCTCCTCCTCCTCTATCTTCCTCCTCTCTCTTCCTCCACTCTCTTACTCCTCTCTCTTCCTCCTCTCTCTTCCTCGTCTCTCCGCTCCTGTCTCTTCCTCCCCTCTCTTTCTCCTATCTCTTCCTCCTTTCTATTCCTCCTCTCCCTTCCTCCTCTCTCCTTCTCTTTACTCTTCCTGCTCTCTGTTCCTCCTCTCCATTCCTCCTCTCTCCTCTTCCTCTCTCCTCTTCCTCTCTCCTCCTCCTCTCTCTTCCTCCTCTCTCCTCCTCCTCTCTCTTCCTCCTCTCTCTTCCTCCACTCTCTTCCTCCTCTCTCCTCCTCCACTCTCTTCCTCTTCTCTCTTCCTCCTCTCTCTTCCTCCTCTCTCTTCCTCCTCTCCCCTCCTCCTCTCTCTTCCTCCTCTCTCTTCCTCCTCTCTCTTCCTCCTCTCTCATCTTCCTCTCTCTACCTCCTCTCTTCCTCCTCATCTTTCTTCCTTCTCTCTCCTCCTCCTCTCTCCCTCTCTTCCTCTTGTCCCTTACACCTCTCTCTTTCTCCTCTCTCCTCCTCCTCTCTCCTCCTCCCCTCTCTTCCTGATCATTCTTCCTATCTCTCTCTTCCTCCTCTCACTTCCTACTCTCTCTTCGTCCTCTCTCTTCCTCCTCTCTCTTCCTCCTCTCTCTTCCTCCTCTCTCTTCCTCCTCCTTCCTCTTCCATTCTATTAGTCCTCTCTCTTCCTCCTCTCTCTTCCTCCTCTCTATTCCTCCTCTCTCTTTCTCCTCTCTCTTCCTCCTTTCTCTTCCATCACTATCCTCTTCCCCTCTCTTCCTCCTCTCTCTTCCTCCTCTCTCTTCCTCCTCTCTCCTCTTCCCCCTCTTCCTCCTCTCTCTTCCTCCTCTCTCTTCCTCGTCTCTCCGCTCCTGTCTCTTCCTCCCCTCTCTTTCTCCTATCTCTTCCTCCTTTCTATTCCTCCTCTCCCTTCCTCCTCTCTCCTTCTCTTTACTCTTCCTGCTCTCTGTTCCTCCTCTCCATTCCTCCTCTCTCCTCTTCCTCTCTCTACCTCCTCTCTCCTCCTCTTCTTTCTTCTTCCTCTCTCCTCCTCCTCTCTCCCTCTCTTCCTCCTCTCTCTTCCTACTCTCTATTCCTCCTCTCTCTTCCTACTCTCTCTTCCTCTTCTCTCATCCTCCTCTCTCCTCTTCCTATCTCTTACTCCTCTCTCTTCCTCCTCTGTCCTCTTCCTTTCTATTACTCCTCTCTCTTCCTCCTCTCTCTTCCTCCTCTCTCTTCCTCCTCTCTCTTCATTCTCTCTCCTCTTCCTCTCTTTTCCTCCTCTCTCATCCTCCTCTCTCTTCCTCCTCTCTCTTCCTCCTCTCTCTTCTTCCTCTCTCCTCTTCCTCTCTCTTCCACCTCTCTCTTACTCCACTCTCTTCCTCCTCTCTCCTCCTCCTCTCTCCTCCTCCTCTCTCTTCCTCCTCTCGTCTCTTCCTCTTTATTACTCCTCTCTCTTCCTCCACTCTCTTCCTCCTCTCTCTTCCTCCTCTCTCCTCTTCCTCTCTCTTTCTCCTCTCTCTTCCTCCTCTCTCTTCCATCACTATCCTTTTCCCTTCTCTTCCTCCTCTCTCTTCCTCCTCTCTCTTCCTCCTCTCTCCTCCTCATCTCTCTTCCTCCTCTCTCTTCCTCCTCTCTCTTCCTCCTCTCTCCTCTTCCTCTCTCTTCCTCCTCTCTCTTCCTCCTCTCTCTTCCTCCTCTCTCCTCGTCATCTCTCTTCCTCCTCCCTCTTCCTCCTCTCTCTTCCTCCTCTCTCTTCCTCCTCTGTCCTCTTCCCCTCTCTTGCTCCTCTCTCTTGCTCCTCTCTCTTCCTCCTGTCTCTTCCTCCTCTCTCTTCCTCCTCTCTCCTCCTCCTCTCTCTTCCTCCTCTCTCTTCCTCCTCTCTCTTCTTCCTCAGTCCTCCTCCTCTCTCCTCTTCCTCTCTCTTCCTCCTCTCTCCTCTTCCTCTCTCTTCCTCCTCTCTCCTCCTCCTCTCTCTTCCTCTCTCTTCCTCCTCTCTCTTCCTCCTCTCTCTTCCTCCTCTCTCCTCCTCCTCTCTCTTCCTCCTCTCTCTTCCTCCTCTCTCTTCCTCCTCTCTCCTCTTCCTCTCTCTTCCTCCTCGCTTTTGCTCTTCTCTGATCCTCGTCTGTCTTCCTCCTCTCTCTTCCTCCTCTCTCCTCCTCATCTCTCTTCCTCCTCTCTCTTCCTCCTCTCTCTTCCTCCTCTCTCCTCTTCCTCTCTCTTCCTCCTCTCTCTTCCTCCTCTCTCTTCCTCCTCTCTCCTCGTCATCTCTCTTCCTCCTCCCTCTTCCTCCTCTCTCTTCCTCCTCTCTCTTCCTCCTCTGTCCTCTTCCCCTCTCTTGCTCCTCTCTCTTGCTCCTCTCTCTTCCTCCTGTCTCTTCCTCCTGTCTCTTCCTCCTCTCTCCTCTTGTTCTCTCTTCCTCCTCTCTCTTGCTCCTCTCTCTTCTTCCTCAGTCCTCCTCCTCTCTCCTCTTCCTCTCTCTTCCTCCTCTCTCCTCTTCCTCTCTCTTCCTCCTCTCTCCTCCTCCTCTCTCTTCCTCTCTCTTCCTCCTCTCTCTTCCTCCTCTCTCTTCCTCCTCTCTCCTCCTCCTCTCTCTTCCTCCTCTCTCTTCCTCCTCTCTCTTCCTCCTCTCTCCTCTTCCTCTCTCTTCCTCCTCGCTTTTGCTCTTCTCTGATCCTCGTCTGTCTTCCTCCTCTCTCTTCCTCCTCTCTCCTCCTCATCTCTCTTCCTCCTCTCTCTTCCTCCTCTCTCTTCCTCCTCTCTCCTCTTCCTCTCTCTTCCTCCTCTCTCTTCCTCCTCTCTCTTCCTCCTCTCTCCTCGTCATCTCTCTTCCTCCTCCCTCTTCCTCCTCTCTCTTCCTCCTCTCTCTTCCTCCTCTGTCCTCTTCCCCTCTCTTGCTCCTCTCTCTTGCTCCTCTCTCTTCCTCCTGTCTCTTCCTCCTGTCTCTTCCTCCTCTCTCCTCTTGTTCTCTCTTCCTCCTCTCTCTTGCTCCTCTCTCTTCTTCCTCAGTCCTCCTCCTCTCTCCTCTTCCTCTCTCTTCCTCCTCTCTCCTCTTCCTCTCTCTTCCTCCTCTCTATTCCTCCTCTCTCCTCTTCGTCTCTCTTCCTCCTCTCTCTTCCTCTTCTCTCTTCCTCCTCTCTCTTCTTCCTAAGTCCTCCTCCTCTCTCCTCTTCCTCTCTCTTCCTCCTCTCTCTTCCTCCTCTCTCTTCCTCCTCTCTCCTCCTCTCTCCTCTTCCTCTCTCTTCCTCCTCTCTCTTCCTCCTCTCTCTTCCTCATCTCTCTTCCGCCTCTCTCCTCCTCTCTCCTCTTCCTCCTCTCTATTCCTCTTCTCTCTTCCTCCTCTCTCTTCCTCCACTCTCCTCTTCCTCTCTCTTCCTCCTCTCTCTTCCTCCTCTCTCCTCCTCTCTCTTCCTCCTATCTATTCCTCCTCTATTTTCCTCCTCTCTCTTCGTCCTCTCTCTTCTTCTTCAGTCCTCCTCCTCTCTCCTCTTCCTCTCTCTTCGTCCTCTCTATTCCTCCTTGAAGTGCTAAGGCTTGGACAGTAAGCCCAAGCCAGAGTTGACCTATAGATGAATCCTGTACATTTTATAACTAATAATCATTGTGCTAACAGATATTATACTAAGTTATAGCAAACCACCTATTTTGATGTAAAAGGTGGAAATACTGAAGCCTGAGCAACAGGCCTTGAACTGAAACTGCTAACTCTGTATGTAGTCATTAGTGAAATATGCATAGAAGATGTAGCTTAAACATCATAAAACATGTCTATCTTGAATGTATATGTGTGAGCAAGATAACGGAGCCACAGAAACAGTTATCTGACCTTGTGACCTTGCTCATAAATTAATTAGACCAGCAGGGAAACTCCCTTAGCTTCTCCCTTAAGCCCTGGCCAGGCTCTGGGGGGGAACCTAATGTGAGATGAAAACCAGATGTTTCCGCTAAAAACAAAGGTGCCAGCTATTCTGGCTTACTGATTTTTAGGTATATAAGGCTGGACCCGCTCACAGCGACTTTGGAAGCCTCACCTACGGGTGGACGCACCGCGTAGGATTTCCCACTTGCAGGGAAAGGCTCTCCAAATCCTCGCTGTAACCGGGGCTCCCCAGCGACTGCGGATCTGGATGATGGTAACGTATGCAAGTGGTGATGGATCTTTCTTAATCACTATTCTCTCTCTCTGGCAGTAATGATCTGATGCATTACCCTGTATTTTCCTATTTGTTTAAGCGCGCTACTTTGTCTTTTCTTACTGTATGGTTTCTATATTATTCTGTTATATTATTTAGTTATTTCTAGTAAATACACCTGTTCTTTTCACTCTGGTGTCTGAGTTTAATTGATATCCCTGATCAGCAAAACATAAATTGGTGTCAGAAGTGGGATTCGACAAAAATGCCATTATTTAAAGTAACCATTGGATGTTTTAAATTGTATGAAAAGATACCTATTGAAAAAGGAAAAGAAACTACAAATTCAAGTAAACAAGGGTGGATTTTGTTAACTACATGTAGAAAACAACACCAGAGTAAAGAGAGGCTGTTGTTAGAGCGCTCCCAGATGGAGCGACAGATATGTGATTTACAGAGTCAAATAGTGATGTTGCAATGCCAGAATAAGTTGTTTGCTGATAAGCCGGATACTTATCAGACAGTGGCGGAGAAAGCCGCAGTGCGAGTAGCGCAATATGAGTATAGGAATAGGAGAAAGTGTAAGAAAGTTCATGCAGTGATTGCAGAAGCGGGTGTGCAGTGGGATCCCGGTAGAGATCCTAATATTGGGCAAGCTGTGAGGAAGGATATGATAGAGGATTATACACAGTATGAAGTAAATGATGTAATTGAAAGATTTAAGCAGAGACCGGGGGAATACTTGCTCTCTTGGATGGTGCATTTGCAGGATCAGGGAGTGGCAGGGGTAACCCTAGACGCAGGAGATTCTAAAAAGTTTTTGATTTTAAGTTCAAATGCTTTTGTGCAGGATGCATTTCAAAACAACACTCAGGATGTTAATTTGTTAACACTGGCTGCTCTGGGATGTAATACCAAATATCCTACAGAGAATGATTGGCTGGCATCTGACCGTCAGTGGTATACTTTGCGAGATTGTATACAGCGAATGAAAGAGGAAGGGATGAAAGCAGCTATTTTTGTAGGAGACGCTGACTTTATGATGTGGCATCCTTTGTCGGTCACTATGAGAAACAGAGTGATTAAAACTGTTCCACTGGCATATAAAAATGTAATCATGCCCCTTTGCATTAATGAAATGGGGGATCCCCTCGATGAAGTAACAGAAAAAGTGCAACAGTTACGTGACCTTGAAGAGTGGGGCCCCCGAGGGAGTGCAGGGAATCGAGATACTCGAGACAGCCCTAAAGGCAGTGAAAACAGGATTTCTCATAAGGAAATGTTTACGGCTTTGTTAAAAGACAGCATGTCTCATGAAAAAATTTACGGTGTTCCAACTAACGAGCCGTGGCGAATATATACACAGAGAGGGCTGAATAAACCTAGCAAGAGAGTGCAGAGTGCTAAAACTAAGAATCCAGGGACAACTCAGCCTACGGCACCCCTTCTCGAACCTCAACGGGACCCTCCATCTGCCCACGGAGGGCCCCCCGTGAGTGGATCACCGGTTCCGGGGGTGAAAGAGGATTGGGCAGCGTTTTCTGACTTGTACCCTTTGCAGGAGGCAAGTGAGGTGAATCAATAATATAATCAGCATATATGAATTAATGGCCAAGCTCCAGGGCAGTGGGTGCAGAAGGACCGATGGCCCCATGTAGAACTTAAAGTTTTGTTGGTGTTTTTTTTTTTTTTTTTTTCCTTTTGTTGTTGTTTGTTTGTTTTTTCTTTAGAACAACCAGTCCCCAGAAACTGTAAATACCCTAATTGAGGCCGGAGCAGAGGCCTCCTTAATATATGGGAATCCCAGGAAGTTTAACGGACAACCTGTAATTATTATAGGTTTGGGAGGAAAATAAATTAAAGCTGTACAATCACAAATGGAAATGAAAACAGGAAACCTCCAAAAATTATTATATTCAGTCATGATTGTCCCCATTCCTGAATATAAAATCATTATAGACATTCAAAAAAAAAACCTAACTTTAAATCTTTCTGATAGTCAGTATCAATTTGGAGTTAAACCCTGTATTAGTACCAGACCTGTTACAGTCAAAAAAAAAAAAAAAAAAAAAAAAAAAAATGCCTCCTGAGCAGATCCTGGCTGCAACTAAGTTAGTTACAATGAGGCAATATAGAATTCTGGGAGGACATGAAGAGATATCATAGACAATTAGAGATTTATTAGAAGTAGAAGTTTTGAGGTGGCTGTCTGGTGTGGCCTGTCAAGAAAAGTGATGGATCCTAGAGAATGACAGTGGATTTTAGAGAAGTAAACAAACATACTGCACCGCTTGCAGCAGCTGTGCCAGACACTGTCACTTTAATAGAAGTTCAGAAACATCCAGGAACTTGGTACGCTGCAATAGATTTAACTAGTGCATTTTTTTTTTACTATCCCAATTGCAAAAAAGCATTTGCTTTCACAAGGGTGGCTGCAGAGCCCCACTATCTGTTATAGAATTGTAGCTGAACACTTAGATAAAATACAGCTGCCTCCTCACACACAATTAAGCCACTATATAGATGATATTCTGATTCAAGGAAATGATGAGGAGGAAATACAACAAGTTCTTGAATTAGTGGTAGATCATATGAAACAGAAGGGTTGGGAAATTAACTCTGCAGAAATCCAAGGACCGTCTGAGACAGTGAAGTTTCTGGGAATTCAGTGGCATTGCGGGCATCAAGCCAGCCCCACATGGCCCTGACCACCCCAGAAATCCATCTTATTTTACAGGACAACCTGTCTTAGTCGAACTCCCCACAGTGGGAGCAGTACTATTGGTATTGGATACCCAAATAAACAAGTATACCTGGAAAGCCAAAGATGCTCATGGAAAGGAGCACAAAATTAATACAAGGTGGATTATCCCATCTTTCTAATTATAACCCACTTCCGGTTCTCAAAATGAACCGAGAAGCTTTTCTTTCCTTTTTCTTGCAGGTAAACCCCCCGGAGAAAGATATCCTGAGTCACGACGGGGGATCCTTATGTGAATTTAAATTTTTGTACAGTGTTGATGTTCATTGTCTTATTAATATTTCTAGGATGTATTGTCTGTCATTGCAAAAATTGCTTTGTGTAACTGTTCCCCTCTCCCTTGGTTCTGTGGGAAGCTCCGGCTTCCTAAGTGTTAACCAAGAATGGGAGGAAAACGAATTTGTGGGTTTAAGTCATTCTGTTACCAGTATTATGAGCAAACAACAGACACCAAATCAGGGGAAGGTCCCTTTGCTAATGGGCCCTGGGCTTTAAAAAGTCATTACTGGGCCCATGAAGGCAAGATGGAAATACCAAGACCTAAACCACACATGCACTCTGGGCTGGGGGCATGGAAATCCATTTTCCTGCTGCAAAGGCAGACCCCAGCTCCAGCGAGCCAGACCATCTTCAACTCCACAATTGACAGCAACAACCAGAATATTTTCCCTTGTGATATGTATGTGTTAGTCTTATAAGTGTCCATGTAAACCGTCTTGTAATTGTACTTGTTCATGTAGACAACCACCTTCTTCCCCCAGTCCCCAAGGACCGGGAGTACATCCATTAGGCCCAGTGTGGGACACATTTTAGTTAAATATGTTTGGTTAAAATATTGTTAATTGACATTGTTATTGTCACTGTTACCTTTATTATATGTTTGGTTAGGATGTTGTTAACCATTGTCAGTGTTAATATTGTTTTATTTGTTATTTGTAGTGTTATTGCTCATTTACCTTTGTTTAAATCTGGGATAGAAGTTTCTAGGCCCAGATGACACATACGCTTTAGGATAACGGGGCGTGGAAAGAGATTTTCCTGCTGCCTATGCTGACCCCAACTTCAGCAGACCAGGGCAACAGACCGCGTGGGCTACCAGAGCCACAAAACACTCAGTGATATATTACCAGAATCACGGAAAAATAATGGATAATATGTTAATAATAACTACAATTCACTTTATAGCATTAGCCTTGATAATAATTTTCTTATTTGTTCTTTTAATACATCTTTTTTTGTCCCTGTGAATGTCAATCATGTAAACTGCTGTTGTGTTCTTCTACTGATTCCTTGCAACCTTAAAATCGGTTTGTAGAATGTTTTGGTTTTGTAGAGTTAGTTTATTTTGAGCATGACATGTTTGTTAGAGATGTTGTTAACTATATGCTTGTTAACTGAAGATATTCATATTTGTTAAATATATTGTTAGTTACATGTTTATTAATGGAAAATTTATATATCTGTTAAAGATGTTATTAGTTATATGTTAGTCAGAAATATCGTTAGTTGTCATGTTGCACGCTATTTCTGTCCTTTCTTTCTCTCTCTCTTTATATCTCTATCCTTTGTGCCACCACGAGGACAGCAATGTCAAGCCGTGGGGCAGTGTGAGAGACTGTATTGCCTCGACATTGCTGCTGCACCACTACCACTACCTGGCCTCAACATCCTGTCCCGTGAAGGAGTACGCTCTGAAGAAGATGAATTGTCCCCGAAGAAACCACTATATCTGCCTGAAGCCAGAACGACATCATCCTTGGCAGTGCCTGTCAAGCTGCGCTTGCGCACGAGCCAGGTGGAGAAGAAATCAGGGTGAGGAAGGCGTGCGGAAGCTGAAGATGCCTCAGGCCGACACCCCCCCTCCAGCACGACCACTGTGAACACCTGGACATGCGCACCTGGAGGAACACGGGGCAGCACATATGACAATGAGCTCTGTGGAAATGGGCGGACTGTTTGGAGAAATTGTGGGGACTTGGACAATAAAAAGACTGTGTACTCCTCTCTCAGGGCTCAGAGCTGAGATTTCAGGAGAGACTGAACCAACAGGACATCACTGGATTCGTGGTGGTAACTGATTTTGCTGCATCTCTTCTGTTTGCTTGCTTAGGTATTCTGACTTTTTCTTTCTTCTTCCCTCTGTCCTATCGCGATTATTGCTTGTTACAGGAAATAGAGTTTACAAGGTTGCATGGTATCTAACCTCGTTTGTGTCTTAAGTTCACTACTGAGATCGTTTAAGAACCCTCCCTGATATTGGATCGGGACACGCCTGACAAAACATCATCAACTGATGAACGAAAACTAATGTCACTAACCATAGAGATGGTTTGAGAGCCATGATTCACCTATAGGTCAAAGGACCGAATGAAGTGCTAAGGCTTGGACAGTAAGCCCAAGCCAGAGTTGACCTATAGATGAATCCTGTACATTTTATAACTAATAATCATTGTGCTAACAGATATTATACTAAGTTATAGCAAACCACCTATTTTGATGTAAAAGGTGGAAATACTGAAGCCTGAGCAACAGGCCTTGAACTGAAACTGCTAACTCTGTATGTAGTCATTAGTGAAATATGCATAGAAGATGTAGCTTAAACATCATAAAACATGTCTATCTTGAATGTATATGTGTGAGCAAGATAACGGAGCCACAGAAACAGTTATCTGACCTTGTGACCTTGCTCATAAATTAATTAGACCAGCAGGGAAACTCCCTTAGCTTCTCCCTTAAGCCCTGGCCAGGCTCTGGGGGGGAACCTAATGTGAGATGAAAACCAGATGTTTCCGCTAAAAACAAAGGTGCCAGCTATTCTGGCTTAATGATTTTTAGGTATATAAGGCTGGACCCGCTCACAGCGACTTTGGAAGCCTCATCTACGGGTGGACGCGACTTTGGAAGCCTCACCTACGGGTGGACGCACCGCGTAGGATTACCCACTTGCAGGGAAAGGCTCTCCAAATCCTCGCTGTAACCGGGGCTCCCCAGCGACTGCGGATCTGGATGATGGTAACGTATGCAAGTGGTGATGGATCTTTCTTAATCACTATTCTCTCTCTCTGGCAGTAATGATCTGATGCATTACCCTGTATTTTCCTATTTGTTTAAGCGCGCTACTTAGTCTTTTCTTACTGTATGGTTTCTATATTATTCTGTTATATTATTTAGTTATTTCTAGTAAATACACCTGTTCTTTTCACTCTGGTGTCTGAGTTTAATTGATATCCCTGATCAGCAAAACACTCCTCTCTCCTCTTCCTCTCTCTTCCTTCTCTCTCTTACTCCTCTCTCCTCCTCCTATCTCCTCTTCCTCTCTCTTCCTCCACTCTCCTCTTCCTCTCTCTTCCTCATCTCTCTTCCTCCTCTCTCTTCCTCCTCTCTCTTCCTCCCCTCTCTTACTCCTCTCTCTACTTCCTCTCTCTTCCTCCTATCTCTTTCTCCTCTCTCTTCCTCCTGTCTCTTCCTCCACTCTCTTCCTCCTCTCTCCACTTCTTCTCTCTTCCTCCTCTCTCCTCCTCATCTCTCTTATCTCTCTTCCTCCTCTCTCCTCTTCCTCTCTCTTCCTCCTCCCTCTTCCTCCTCTATCTTCCTCCTCTCTCTTCCTCCTCACTTTTCCTCTTCTCTCCTCCTCAACCCTCTTCCTCCTCTCTCTTCCTCCTCTCTCCTCTTCCTCTCTCTTCCTCCTCTCTCTTCCTCCTCTCTCTTCCTCCTCTCTCTTCCTCCTCTCTCCTCCTCATCTCTCTTCCCCCTCTCTCTTCTTCCTCTCTCTTCCTCCTCTCTCTTCCTCCTCTCTCTTCCTCCTCTCTCCTCCACCTCTCTCTTCCTCATCTCTCTTCCTCCTCATCTTTCTTCCTCCTCTCTCTTCCTCCTCTCTCTTCCTCCTCTCTCCACCTCATCAATCTTCCTCCTCTCTTCCTCCTCTCTCTTCCTCCTCACTCCTCATCATCTCTCTTCCTTCTCTCTCTTCCTCCTCTCTCTTCCTCCTCTCCCCTCTTCCTCTCTCTTCCTCCTCTCTCTTCCTCCTCTGTCTTCCTCCACTGTCAACCTTATCTCTCTTCGTTCTCTCTCCTCTACTTCTCTCTTCCTCCTCTCTTCCTCCTCACTCCACTTCCTCTCTCTTCCTCCTCTGTTTTCGTCCTCTCTCTTCCTTCTCTCTCCTCTTAATCTCTCTTCCTCCTCTCTCTTCCTCCTCTCTTTTCATCCTCTCTCTTCCTCCACTCTCCTCCTCATCTCGCTTCCTCCTCTATCTTCCTCATCTTTCTTCCTCCTCTCTCTTCCTCCTCTCTCCTCCTCATCAATCTTCCTCCTCTCTTCCTCCTCTCTCTTCCTCCTCTCTCTTCTTCCTCTCTCTTCCTCCTTTCTCTTCCGCCTCTCTCTTCCTCCTCTCTCTTCCTCCTCTCTCTTCCTCCTCTCTATTCCTCATCTCTCTTCCTCCTCTATCTTCCTCATCTTTCTTCCTCCTCTCTCTTCCTCCTCTCTCTTCCTCCTCTCTCCTCCTCATCAATCTTCCTCCTCTCTTCCTCCTCTCTCTTCCTCCTCTCTCTTCTTCCTCTCTCTTCCTCCTCTCTCTTCCGCCTCTCTCTTCCTCCTCTCTCTTCCTCCTCTCTATTCCTCCTCTCTCTTTCTCCTCTCTCCTCCTCATCTCTCTTCCTCCACTCTCTTCCTCCTCTCTCTTCCTCCTCTCTCTTCCTCCTCTCTCCTCTTCCTCTCTCTTCCTCCTCTCTCCTCCTCATCAAACATCCTCCTCTCTTCCGCCTCTCTCTTCCTCCTCTCTCTTCCTCCTCTCTCTTCCTCCTCTCTAATCCTCCTCTCTCTTTCTCCTCTCTCCTCCTCATCTCTCTTCCTCCTCTCTCTTGCTCCTTTCTCTTCATCCTCTCTCTTCCTCCTCTGTCTTCCTCCTCTCTCCTCCTCCTCTCTCTTCCTCCTCTCTTCTTCCTCTCTCTTCCTCCTCTCTCTTCTTCCTCTCTCTTCGTCATCTCTCTTCCTCCTCTCTCTTCCTCCTCTCTAATCCATTTCTCTCTTCCTCCTCTCTCTTCCTCCTCTCTCTTACTCCTCTCTCCTCCTCATCTCTCTTCCTCATCTCTCTTCCTCCTCTCTCTTCCTCCTCTGTCTTCCTCCACTATCAAACTTATCTCTCTTCGTTCTCTCTCCTCTTCTTCTCTCTTCCTCCTCTCTCTTCCTCCTCTCTCCACTTCCTCTCTTCCGCCTCTCTTTTCCTCCTCTCTCTTCCTTCTCTCTCCTCTTCCTCTCTCCTCCTCCTCTCTCTTCCTCCTCTGTTTTCCTCCTCTCTCTTCCTCCTCTCTCCTCCTCATCTCTCTTCCTCCTCTCTCTTCCTCCTCTCTCTTCCTCCTCTCTCTTCCTCCTCTCTCCTCTTCCTCCCTCTTCCTCCTCTCTCTTCCTACTCTCTCCTCTTCCTCTCTCTTCCTCCTCTTTCTTCCTCCTCTCTCTTCCTCCTCTCTCTTCCGCCTCTCTCATCCTCGTGTGTCTTCATCCTCTCTCTTCCTCCTCTGTCTTCCTCCTCTCTCCTCCTCCTCTCTCTTCCTCCTCTCTTCTTCCTCTCTCTTCCTCCTCTCTCTTCTTCCTCTCTCTTCCACATCTCTCTTCCTCCTCTCTCCTCCTCATCAAACATCCTCCTCTCTTCCTCCTCTCTCTTCCTCCTCTCTCTTGCTCCTTTCTCTTCATCCTCTCTCTTCCTCCTCTGTCTTCCTCCTCTCTCCTCCTCCTCTCTCTTCCTCCTCTCTTCTTCCTCTCTCTTCCTCCTCTCTCTTCTTCCTCTCTCTTCCTCATCTCTCTTCCTCCTCTCTCTTCCTCCTCTCTAATCCATTTCTCTCTTCCTCCTCTCTCTTCCTCCTCTCTCTTCCTCCTCTCTCCTCCTCATCTCTCTTCCTCATCTCTCTTCCTCCTGTCTCTTCCTCCTCTCTCTTCCTCCTCTCTCTTGCTCCTTTCTCTTCATCCTCTCTCTTCCTCCTCTGTCTTCCTCCTCTCTCCTCCTCCTCTCTTCTTCTCTCTCTTCCTCCTCTCTCTTCTTCCTCTCTCTTCCTCATCTCTCTTCCTCCTCTCTCTTCCTCCTCTCTAATCCATTTCTCTCTTCCTCCTCTCTCTTCCTCCTCTCTCTTCCTCCTCTCTCCTCCTCATCTCTCTTCCTCATCTCTCTTCCTCCTGTCTCTTCCTCCTCTCTCTTCTTCCTCTCTCCTCTTCCTCTCTCTTCCTCCTCTCTCTTCCTCTTCTCTCTTCCTCCTCTCTCTTCCTCCTCACTTTTCCTACTCTCTACTCCTCAACCCTCTTCTTCCTCTCTCTTCATCCTCTCTCCTCTTCCTCTCTCTTCCTCCTCTCTTCCTCCTCTCTTTTCCTCCTCTCTCTTCCTCCTCTCTCTTCCTCATCTCTCTTCCCCCTCTCTCTTCTTCCTCTCTCTTCCTCCTCTCTCTTCCTCCTCTCTCCTCCTCCTCTCTCTTCCTCATCTCTCTTCCTCCTCATCTTTCTTCCTGCTCTCTCTTCCTCCTGTCTCTTTCTCCTCTCTCTTCCTCATCAATCTTCCTCCTCTCTTCCTCCTCTCTCTTCCTCCTCTCTCTTCCTCCTCTCTCCTCATCATCTCTCTTCCTTCTCTCTCTTCCTCCTCTCTCTTCCTCCTCTCCCCTCTTCCTCTCTCTTCCTCCTCTCTCTTCCTCCTCTCTCTTCCTCCACTATCAAACTTATCTCTCTTCGTTCTCTCTCCTCTTCTTCTCTCTTCCTCCTCTCTCTTCCTCCTCCCTCCACTTCCTCTCTTCTTCCTCTCTTTTCCTCCTCTCTCTTCCTTCTCTCTCCTCTTCCTCTCTCCTCCTCCTGTCTCTTCCTCCTCTGTTTTCCTCCTCTCTCTTCCTCCTCTCTCCTCCTCATCTCTCTTCCTCCTCTCTCTTCCTCCTCTCTCTTCCTCCTCTCTTTTCATCCTCTCTCTTCCTCCACTCTCCTCCTCATCTCGCTTCCTCCTCTATCTTCCTCATCTTTCTTCCTCCTCTCTCTTCCTCCTCTCTCCTCCTCATCAAACTTCCTCCTCTCTTCCTCCTCTCTCTTCCTCCTCTCTCTTCTTCCTCTCTCTTCCTCCTTTCTCTTCCGCCTCTCTCTTCCTCCTCTCTCTTCCTCCTCTCTCTTCCTCCTCTCTATTCCTCATCTCTCTTCCTCCTCTATCTTCCTCATCTTTCTTCCTCCTCTCTCTTCCTCCTCTCTCTTCCTCCTCTCTCCTCCTCATCAATCTTCCTCCTCTCTTCCTCCTCTCTCTTCCTCCTCTCTCTTCTTCCTCTCTCTTCCTCCTCTCTCTTCCGCCTCCCCCTTCCTCCTCTCTCTTCCTCCTCTCTCTTCCTCCTCTCTATTCCTCCTCTCTCTTTCTCCTCTCTCCTCCTCATCTCTCTTCCTCCACTCTCTTCCTCCTCTCTCTTCCTCCTCTCTCTTCCTCCTCTCTCCTCTTCCTCTCTCTTCCTCCTCTCTCCTCCTCATCAAACATCCTCCTCTCTTCCGCCTCTCTCTTCCTCCTCTCTCTTTCTCCTCTCTCTTCCTCCTCTCTAATCCTCCTCTCTCTTTCTCCTCTCTCCTCCTCATCTCTCTTCCTCCTCTCTCTTCCTCCTCTCTCTTCCTCCTCTCTCTTGCTCCTTTCTCTTCATCCTCTCTCTTCCTCCTCTGTCTTCCTCCTCTCTCCTCCTCCTCTCTCTTCCTCCTCTCTTCTTCCTCTCTCTTCCTCCTCTCTCTTCTTCCTCTCTATTCCTCATCTCTCTTCCTCCTCTCTCTTCCTCCTCTCTAATCCATTTCTCTCTTCCTCCTCTCTCTTCCCCCTCTCTCTTCCTCCTCTCTCCTCCTCATCTCTCTTCCTCATCTCTCTTCCTCCTGTCTCTTCCTCCTCTCTCTTCTTCCTCTCTCCTCTTCCTCTCTCTTCCTCCTCTCTCTTCCTCCTCTCTCTTCCTCCTCTCTCTTCCTCCTCACTTTTCCTACTCTCTCCTCCTCAACCCTCTTCCTCCTCTCTCTTCATCCTCTCTCCTCTTCCTCTCTCTACCTCCTCTCTTCCTCCTCTCTTTTCCTCCTCTCTCTTCCTCCTCTCTCCTCCTCATCTCTCTTTCCCCTTTCTCTTCTTCCTCTCTCTTCCTCCTCTCTCTTCCTCCTCTCTCCTCCTCCTCTCTCTTCCTCATCTCTCTTCCTCCTCATCTTTCTTCCTGCTCTCTCTTCCTCCTCTCTCTTTCTCCTCTCTCCTCCTCATCAATCTTCCTCCTCTCTTCCTCCTCTCTCTTCCTCCTCTCTCTTCCTCCTCTCTCCTCATCATCTCTCTTCCTTCTCTCTCTTCCTCCTCTCTCTTCCTCCTCTCCCCTCTTCCTCTCTCTTCCTCCTCTCTCTTCGTCCTCTGTCTTCCTCCACTATCAAACTTATCTCTCTTCGTTCTCTCTCCTCTTCTTCTCTCTTCCTCCTTTCTCTTCCTCCTCTCTCCACTTCCTCTCTTCCTCCTCTCTTTTCCTCCTCTCTCTTCCTTCTCTCTCCTCTTCCTCTCTCCTCCTCCTCTCTCTTCCTCCTCTGTTTTCCTCCTCTCTCTTCCTCCTCTCTCCTCCTCCTCTCTCTTCCTCCTCTCTCCTCCTCCTCTCTCTTCCTCCTCTATTCTTCCTCTCTCTTCCTCCTCTCTCTTCCTCCTGTCTCTTCCTCCTCTCTCCTCATCATCTCTCTTCCTTCTCTCTCTTACTCCTCTCTCTACCTCCTCTCTCCTTTTCCTCTCTCTTGCTCCTCTCTCCTCCTCATCTCTCATCCTCATCTCTCTTCCTCCTCTCTCTTCCTCCTCTATCTTCTTCCTGTCTCCTCTTCCTCTCTCTTCCTCCTCCCTCTTCCTCCTCTCTCTTCCTACTCTCTCCTCTTCCTCTCTCTTCCTCCTCTTTCTTCCTCCTCTCTCTTCCTCCTCTCTCCTCGTCATCTCTCTTCCTCCTCTCCCTTGCTCCTCTCTCATCCTCGTGTGTCTTCCTCCTCTCTCTTCCTCCTCTGTCTTCCTTCTCTCTCTTCCTCCTCTCTCTTCCTCCCCTCTCGTCTTCCTCTCTCTAGCTCCTCTCTCCTCCTCATCTCTCTTCCTCATCTCTCTTCCTCTTGTCTCTTCCTCCTCTCTCTTCCTCCTCTCCCTTCTTCCTCTCTCTTCCTCCTCTCTCTTCCTCCTCTGTCTTCCTCCACTGTCAACCTTATCTCTCTTCGTTCTCTCTCCTCTTCTTCTCTCTTCCTCCTCTCTCTTCCTCCTCTCTCCACTTCCTCTCTCTTCCTCCTCTCTTTTCCTCCTCTCTCTTCCTTCTCTCTCCTCTTCCTCTCTCTTCCTCCTCTCTCTTCCTCCTCTCTTTTCCTCCTCTCTCTTCCTCCTCTCTCCTCCTCATCTCTCTTCCTCCTCTCTCTTCCTCCTCTCTCTTCCTCCTCTCTCTTACTCCTCTCTCTTCTTTCCTCTCTCTTCTTTCCTCTCTCTTCCTGCTATCTCTTTCTCCTCTCTCTTCCTCCTCTCTCTTCCTCTTCTCTATTCCTCCTCTCTCCTCTTCCTCTCTCTTCCTCCTCTCTCCTCCTTATCTCTCTTCCTCATCTCTCTTCCTCCTCTCTCTTCCTCCTCTCTCTTCTTCCTCTCTCCTCCTCCTCTCTCTTCCTCCTCTCTCTTCCTCCTCACTTTTCCTCCTCTCTCCTCCTCAACCCTATTCTTCCTCTCTCTTCCTCCTCTCTCCTCGTCATCTCTCTTCCTCCTCTCTCTTGCTCCTCTCTCATCCTCGTGTGTCTTCCTCCTCTCTCTTCCTCCTCTGTCTTCCTTCTCTCTCTTCCTCCTCTCTCTTCCTCCCCTCTCGTCTTCCTCTCTCTTGCTCCTCTCTCCTCCTCATCTCTCTTCCTCATCTCTCTTCCTCCTGTCTCTTCCTCCTCTCTCTTCCTCCTCTCCCTTCTTCCTCTCTCTTCCTCCTCTCTCTTCCTCCTCTGTCTTCCTCCACTGTCAACCTTATCTCTCTTCGTTCTCTCTCCTCTTCTTCTCTCTTCCTCCTCTCTCTTCCTCCTCTCTCCACTTCCTCTCTCTTCCTCCTCTCTTTTCCTCCTCTCTCTTCCTTCTCTCTCCTCTTCCTCTCTCTTCCTCCTCTCTCTTCCTCCTCTCTTTTCCTCCTCTCTCTTCCTCCTCTCTCCTCCTCATCTCTCTTCCTCCTCTCTCTTCCTCCTCTCTCTTCCTCCTCTCTCTTACTCCTCTCTCTTCTTTCCTCTCTGTTCCTGCTATCTCTTTCTCCTCTCTCTTCCTCCTCTCTCTTCCTCTTCTCTATTCCTCCTCTCTCCTCTTTCTCTCTCTTCCTCCTCTCTCCTCCTCATCTCTCTTCCTCATCTCTCTTCCTCCTCTCTCTTCCTCCTCTCTCTTCTTCCTCTCTCCTCCTCCTCTCTCTTCCTCCTCCCTCTTCCTCCTCTCTCTTCCTCCTCACTTTTCCTCCTCTCTCCTCCTCAACCCTATTCTTCCTCTCTCTTCCTCCTCTCTCCTCGTCATCTCTCTTCCTCCTCTCTCTTCCTCCTCTCTCTTCCTCCTCTCTCTTCCTCCTCTCTCCTCGTCATCTCTCTTCCTCCACTCTCTTGCTCCTCTCTCATCCTCGTGTGTCTTCCTCCTCTCTCTTCCTCCTCTGTCTTCCTCCTCTCTCTTCCTCATCTCTCCTCCTCCTCTCTCCTCTACCTCTCTCTTCCTCCACTCTCTTCCTCCTCTCTCTTCCTCCTCTCTCCTCTTCCTCTCTCTTCCTTCTCTCTCTTCCTCCTCTCTCTTCCTCCTCTCTCCCCTTCCTCTCTCTTCCTCCTCTCTCTTCCTCTTCTCTCTTCCTCCTCTCCCTTCCTCCTCTCTCTTCCTCCTCTCTCTTCCTCCTCTCTCTTACTCCTCTCTCTTCCTCCTCTCTCTTCCTCCTCTCTCTTTCCCCTCTCTCCTCCTGTCTCCTCTTCCTCTCTCTTCCTCCTCTCTCTTCCTCCTCTCTCTTCCTTCTCTCTCTTCCTCTTCTCTCTTCCTCCTCTCTCCTCGTCTTCTCTCTTCCTCCTCTCTCTTCCTCCTCTCTCTTCCTCCTCTCTCTTCCTCAGCTCTTCTCCTTTTCTTTCCTCTTCCTCTCTTCCTCCTCTCTCTTCCTCCTCTCTCGTCCTCCTCTCTCCTCCTCTCTCCTCTTCCTCTCTCTTCCTCCTCTCTCTTCCTCCTCTCTCTTCCTCCTCTCTTTTACTCCTCTCTCTTCCTCCTCTCTCTTCCTCCACTCTCTTCCTCCTCTCTCTTTCCCCTCTCTCCTCCTGTCTCCTATTCCTCTCTCTTCCTCCTCTCTCTTCCTCCTCTCTCTTCCTTCTCTCTCTTCCTCTTCTCTCTTCCTCCTCTCTCCTCCTCTTCTCACTTCCTCCTCTCTCCTCTTCCTCTCTCTTCCTCCTCTCTGTTCCTCAGCTCTTCTCCTTTTCTTTCCTCTTCCTCTCTCTTCCTCCACTCTCTTTCTCCTCTCTCTTCCTCCTCTCTCTTCCTCCTCTCTCCTCCTCCACCCTCCTCTTCCTCTCTTTTCCTCCTCTCTCCTCTTCGTCTCTCTTCCTCATCTCTCTTCCTCCTCTCTCTTCCTCCTCTCTCTTCCTTCTCTCTCCTCTTCCTCCTTTACCTTTCTCCTCTCTCTTCCTCCTCTCTCTTCCTCCTCTATCCTCTTCCTCTCTCTTCCTCCAATCTCTTCCTCCTCTCTCCTCTTCCTCTCTCTTCCTCCTCTATCCTCCTCCTCTCCCATCTTCCTCTCTTTTCCTCCTCTCTCTTCCTCTTCTCTCCTCCTCCTCTCTCTTCCTCCTCTCTCTTCCTCCTGTCTCTTCCTCCTCTCTCTTTCTCCTCTCTCTTTCTCCTCTCTCCTCCTCCTCTCTCTTCCTACTCTCTCCTCCTCCTCCTCTCTCTTCCTCCTCTCTGTTCCTCTCTCCTCTTCCTGCTCTCTCTTCCTCCTCTCTCTTACTCATCTCTTCTCCTCCACTTTCCTCTTCCTCTCTCTTCGTCCTCTGTCTTCCTTGTCTCTCTTACTCCTCTCTCCTCTTCCTCTCTCCTCCTCCTCTCTCTTCCTCCTCTCTCCTCTTCCTCTCTCTTCCTCCTCTCTCCTCCTCCTCTCTCCTCTTCCTCCCTCTTCCTCCTCACTCTTTTCCCTCTCTCCTCCTGTCTCCTCTTCCTCTCTCTTCCTCCTCTCTCTTCCTCCACTCTCTTCCTCCTCTCTCTTCCTCCTCTCTTTTCCTCCTCTCTCTTCTTCCTCCTCTCTCTTCCTTCTCTCTCTTCCTCCTCTCTCTTCCTCCTTTCTCTTCCTCCTCTCTCCTCTTCCTCTCTCTTCCTTCTCTCTCTTCCTCCTCTCTCTTCCTCTTCTCTCCCCTTCCTCTCTCTTCCTCCTCTCTCTTCCTCCTCTCTCTTCCTCCTCTCTTCCTCCTCTCTCTTCCTCGCTCCTCTTCCTCCTCTCTCTTCCTCTTCTCTCTTCCTCGTCTCTATTCCTATTCTCTCTTCCTCCTCTCTCTTCCTCCTCTCCCTTCCTTCCCTCTATTCCTCCTCTCTCTTCCTCCTCTCTATTCCTTCTCTCTCTTCCTCCACTCTCGTCTTCCTCTCTCTTCCTCCTCTCTCTTCCTCCTCTCTCATCTTCCTTTCTCTTCCTCCTCTCTCTTCCTCCTCTCTCTTCCTCTTCTCTCTTCCTCCTCTCTCTTCCTCCTCTCTCTTCCTCCTCTCTCTTCCTCCACTCTCCTCTTCCTCTCTCTTCCTCATCTCCCCTCTTCCTCTCTCTTCCTCCTCTCTCTTTTTCGTCTCTCTTCCTCCACTCTCCTCTTCCTCTCTCTTCCTTCTCTCTCTTCCTCCTAACTCTTCCTCCTCTCTCTTCCTCCTCTCTCTTCCTCAGCTCTTCTCCTTTTCTTTCCTCTTCCTCGCTCTTCCTCCACTCTCTTTCTCCTCTCTCTTCCTCCTCTCTCTTCCTCCTCTCTCCTCCTCCACCCTCCTCTTCCTCTCTTTTCCTCCTCTCTCCTCTTCGTCTCTCTTCCTCATCTCTCTTCCTCCTCTCTCTTCCTCCTCTCTCTTCCTTCTCTCTCCTCTTCCTCCTTTATCTTTCTCCTCTGTCTTCCTCCTCTCTCTTCCTCCTCTATCCTCTTCCTCTCTCTTCCTCCAATCTCTTCCTCCTCTCTCCTCTTCCTCTCTCTTCCTCCTCTATCCTCCTCCTCTCCCATCTTCCTCTCTTTTCCTCCTCTCTCTTCCTCTTCTCTCCTCCTCCTCTCTCTTCCTCCTCTCTCTTCCTCCTGTCTCTTCCTCCTCTCTCTTTCTCCTCTCTCTTTCTCCTCTCTCCTCCTCCTCTCTCTTCCTACACTCTCCTCCTCCTCCTCTCTCTTCCTCCTCTCTGTTCCTCTCTCCTCTTCCTGCTCTCTCTTCCTCCTCTCTCTTACTCATCTCTTCTCCTCCACTTTCCTCTTCCTCTCTCTTCGTCCTCTGTCTTCCTCGTCCCTCTTACTCCTCTCTCCTCTTCCTCTCTCCTCCTCCTCTCTCTTCCTCCTCTCTCCTCTTCCTCTCTCTTCCTCCTCTCTCCTCCTCCTCTCTCCTCTTCCTCCCTCTTCCTCCTCACTCTTTTCCCTCTCTCCTCCTGTCTCCTCTTCCTCTCTCTTCCTCCTCTCTCTTCCTCTTCTCTTCCTCCTCTCTCTTCCTCCTCTCTTTTCCTCCTCTTTCTTCTACCTCCTCTCTCTTCCTTCTCTCTCTTCCTCCTCTCTCTTCCTCCTTTCTCTTCCTCCACTCTCCTCTTCCTCTCTCTTCCTTCTCTCTCTTCCTCCTCTCTCTTCCTATTCTCTCCCCTTCCTCTCTCTTCCTCCTCTCTCTTCCTCCTCTCTCTTCCTCCTCTCTTCCTCCTCTCTCTTCCTCGCTCCTCTTCCTCCTCTCTCTTCCTCTTCTCTCTTCCTCGTCTCTATTCCTATTCTCTCTTCCTCCTCTCTCTTCCTCCTCTCCCTTCCTTCCCTCTATTCCTCCTCTCTCTTCCTCCTCTCTCTTCCTCCTCTCTCTTCCTTCTCTCTCTTCCTCCTCTCTATTCCTCCTCTCTCTTCCTCCACTCTCGTCTTCCTCTCTCTTCCTCCTCTCTCTTCCTCCTCTCTCCTCTTCCTTTCTCTTCCTCCTCTCTCTTCCTCCTCTCTCTTCCTCTTCTCTCTTCCTCCTCTCTCTTCCTCCTCACTCTTCCTCCTCTCTCTTCCTCAGCTCTTCTCCTTTTCTTTCCTCTTCCTCTCTCTTCCTCCACTCTCTTTCTCCTCTCTCTTCCTCCTCTCTCTTCCTCCTCTCTCCTCTTCCTCTCTCTTCCTCCTCTATCCTCCTCCTCTCTCCTTTTCCTCTCTTTTCCTCCTCTCTCTTCCTCTTCTCTCCTGCTCCTCTCTCTTCCTCCTCTCTCTTCCTCCTGTCTCTTCCTCCTTTCTCTTCCTCCTCTCTCTTTCTCCTCTCTCCTCCTCCTCTCTCTTCCTCCTCTCTCCTCTTCCTCCTCTCTCTTCCTCCTCTCTCTTCCTCTCTCCTCTTCCTCCTCTCTCTTCCTCCTCTCTCTTCCTCTCTCCTCTTCCTCCTCTCTCTTCCTCCTCTCTCTTCCTCCTCTCTCTTCCTCCTCACTTTTCCTCCTCTCTCCCCCTCATCTCTCTTCCTCCTCTCTCTTCCTCCTGTCTCTTACTCCTCTCTCCTCTTCCTCTCTCTCCCTCCTCTCTCTTCCTAATCTCTCTTCCTCCTCCTCCCTCTTCCTCTCTCCTCCTCCTCTCTCTTCCTCCTCTCTCTTCTTCCTCTCTCTTCCTCCTCTCTCTTCCTCCTCTCTCCTCCTCCTCTCTCTTCCTCCTCTCTCTTCCTCCTCTCTCTTCCTCCTCTCTCCTCCTCATCTCTCTTCCTCCTCTCTCTTCCTCCTCTCTCTTCCTCCTCTCTCTTACTCCTCTCTCTTCTTTCCTCTCTCTTACTGCTATCTCTTTCTCCTCTCTCTTCCTCCTCTTTCTTCCTCCTCACTTTTCCTCCTCTCTCCCCCTCATCTCTCTCGCTCCTCTCTCTTCCTCCTCTCTCCTCTTCCTCTCTCTTCCTCCTCTCTCTTCCTCCTCTCTCTTCCTCCTCTCTCCTCCTCATCTCTCTTCCTTCTCTCTCTTCCTCCTCTCTCTTCCTCCTCTCCCCTCTTCCTCTCTCTCCCTCCTCTCTCTTCCTCCTCTCTCTTTCTCCTCTCTCTTCCCCCTCTCTCTTCCTCCTCTCTCCTCTTCCTCCATCTTCCTCCTCTCTCTTCCTACTCTCTCTTTCTCCTCTCTCTTCCTCCTCTCTCTTCCTCCTCTCTCCTCTTCCTCTCTCTTCCTCCTCTATCCTCCTCCTCTCTCCTTTTCCTCTCTTTTCCTCCTCTCTCTTCCTCTTCTCTCCTGCTCCTCTCTCTTCCTCCTCTCTCTTCCTCCTGTCTCTTCCTCCTCTCACTTTCTCCTCTCTCTTTCTCCTCTCTCCTCCTCCTCTCTCTCCCTCCTCTCTCCTCCTCGTCTCTCTTCCTCCTCTCTTTTCCGCGTCTCTCTTCCTCCTCTCTCTTCCTCCTCCCTCCTCCTCCTCTCTCCTCTCCCTGTCTCTTCCTCCTCTCTCTTTCTCCTCTCTCGTCCTGCTTTCTCTTCCTCCTCTCTCCTCCTCCTCTCTCCTCTTCGTCTCTCTACCTCCTCTCTCTTCCTCCTCTATCTTCCTCCTCTCTCTTCCTCCTCTCTCTCCGTCCTCTCTCTTCCTCCTCTCTATTCTTCCTCTCTCTTCCTCCTCTCTCTTCCTCCTCTCTCTTCCTGCTTTCTCTTCCTCCTCTCTCCTCTTCCTCTCTCCTCTTCGTCTCTCTTCCTCCTCTCTCTTCCTCCTCTCTCTTCATCCTCTCTCCTCGTCCTCTCTCTTCCTCCTTTCTCCTCTTCCTCTCTCTTCCTCCTCTCTCTTCCTCCTCTCTCTTCCTCCTCTCTCTTTCTCCTGTCCCTTCCTCCTCTCTCTTCCTCCTCTCTCTTGCTCCTCTCTCTTCCTCCTCTCTCTTCTCCTGTCCCTTCCTCCTCTCTTCCTCTCTCTTCTCCTGTCCCTTCCTCCTCTCTCTTACACCTCTCTCTTCCTCCTATCTCCTCTTATACTTTCTTCCTCCTCTCTCTTCCTCCTCTCTCTTCCTGCTCTCTCTTCCTCCACTCTCTTCCTCCTCTCTCTTCCTCCTCTCTCTTCCTTTCCCCTCTTCCTCTCTCTTCCTCCTCTCTCTTCCTCCTCTCTCTTCCCCCTCTCTCTTCCTCCTCTCTCCTCCTCCTCTCTCTTCCTCCTCTATCTTCCTCCTTTCTCGTACTTTCTCCTCTTCCTCCTCTCTCGTCCTGCTTTCAATTCCTCCTCTCTCCTCCTCCTCTCTCCTCTTCGTCTCTCTTCCTCCTCTCTCTTCCTCCTCTCTCTTCCTCCTCTCTCTTCCTCCTCTCTCTTCCTCATCTCTTCCTTTCTCCTCTTCCTCTCTCTCCTCCTCTCTCTTCCTCCACTCTCTTCCTCCTCTCTCCTCCTTTCTCCTCTTCCTCTCTCTTCCTCCTCTCTCTTCTGCTGTCCCTTCGTCCTATCTCCTCTTCCTCTCTCTTCCTCCTCTCTCTTCCTCCTCTCCATTCCTCCTCTCTTTTCCTCCACTCTCTTCCTCCACTCTCTTTCTCCTCTCTCCTCCTCCTCTCTCCTCTTCCTGTCTCTTCCTCCTCTCTCTTCCTCCTCTCTCTACCTCCTCTCTCCTCTTCCACTCTCTTCCTCCTCTCTCTTCCTCCTCTCACCTTCTACTCTTTCTTACTCCTCTGTCTTCCTCCTCTCTCCTCCTTTCTCCTCTTCCTCTCTCTTCCTCCTCTCTCTTCCTCCTCTCTCTTCCTCCTCTCTCTTCCTCCTTTCTCCTCTTCCTCTCTCTTCCTCCTCTCTCTTCCTCCTCTCTCTTCCTCCTCTCTCTTTCTCCTCTCTCTTCTCCTGTCCCTTCCTCCTCTCTCTTCCTCCTCTCTCTTGCTCCTCTCTCTTCCTCCTCTCTCTTCTCCTGTCCCTTCCTCCTCTCTTTCTCTCTCTTCTCCTGTCCCTTCCTCCTCTCTCTTACACCTCTCTCTTCCTCCTATCTCCTCTTCCTCTTTCTTCCTCCTCTCTCTTCCTCCTCTCTCTTCCTCCTCTCTCTTCCACCACTCTCTTCCTCCTCTCTCTTCCTCCTCTCTCTTCCTCCTCTCTCTTCCTCCTCTCTCCTCCTCCTCTCTCTTCCTCCTCTATCTTCCTCCTTTCTCGTACTTTCTCCTCTTCCTCCTATCTCGTCCTGCTTTCTCTTCCTCCTCTCTCCTCCTTCTCTCTCGTCTTCGTCTCTCTTCCTCCTCTCTCTTCCTCCTCTCTCTTCCTCCTCTCTCTTCCTCCTCTCTCTTCCTTCTCTCTATTCTTCCTCTCTCTTCCTCCGTTCACTTCCTCCTGTATATTCCTCCTTTCTCTTCGTCCTCTCTCTTCCTCCTCTCTCTTCCTCCTCTATCCTCCTCTCTCCTCTTCCTCCTCTCTCTTCCTCTTCTCTGTTCCTCCTCTCTCTTCCTCCTCTCTCCTCCTGTCTCCTCTTCCTCTCTTTTCCTCCTCTCTCTTCCTCCTCTCTCTTCCTCCTCTCTCTTCCTCCTCTCTATTCCTCCTCTTTCTTCCTCCTCTCTCCTCTTCCTCTCTCTTCCTCCGCTCTCTTCCTCCTCACCCTTCCTCCTCTCTCTTATTCCTCTCTCTTCTTCCTCTCTTCCTCCTCTCTCTTCCTCCTCTCTCTTTCTCCTCTCTATTCTTCCTCTCTCTCCTCCTCTCCCTTCCTCCTCTCTCTTCCTCCTCTCGCATCATCCTCTCGCTTCCTCCTCTCTGTTCCTCCTCTCTCTTCTTCCTCTCTCTTCCTGTCTCCTATTCCTCTTTCTTCCTCCACTCTCTTCCTCCTCTCTCTTCCTCCTCTCTTCCTTTCTCCTCTTCCTCTCTCTCCTCCTCTCTCTTCCTCCACTCTCTTCCTCCTCTCTCCTCCTTTCTCCTCTTCCTCTCTCTTCCTCCTCTCTCTTCTGCTGTCCCTTCCTCCTATCTCCTCTTCCTCTCTCTTCCTCCTCTCTCTTCCTCCTCTCCATTCCTCCTCTCTTTTCCTCCACTCTCTTCCTCCACTCTCTTTCTCCTCTCTCCTCCTCCTCTCTCCTGTTCCTGTCTCTTCCTCCTCTCTCTTACTCCTCTCTCTAGCTCCTCTCTCCTCTTCCACTCTCTTCCTCCTCTCTCTTCCTCCTATCACCTTCTACTCTTTCTTACTCCTCTGTCTTCCTCCTCTCTCCTCCTTTCTCCTCTTCCTCTCTCTTCCTACTCTCTCTTCCTCCTCTCTCTTCCTCCTCTCTCTTCCTCCTTTCCCCTCTTCCTCTCTCTTCCTCCTCTCTCTTCCTCCTCTCTCTTCCTCCTCTCTCTTCCTCCTCTCTCCTCTTCCTCTTTCTTCCTCCTCTCTCTTCCTCCTCTCTCTTCCTCCTCTCTCTTCCACCACTCTCTTCCTCCTCTCTCTTCCTCCTCTCTCTTCCTTTCCCCTCTTCCTCTCTCTTCCTCCTCTCTCTTCCTCCTCTCTCTTCCTCCTCTCTCTTCCTCCTCTCTCCTCCTCCTCTCTCTTCCTCCTCTATCTTCCTCCTTTCTCGTACTTTCTCCTCTTCCTCCTCTCTCGTCCTGCTTTCTCTTCCTCCTCTCTCCTCCTCCTCTCTCCTCTTCGTCTCTCTTCCTCCTCTCTCTTCCGCCTCTCTCTTCCTCCTCTCTCTTCCTCCTCTCTCTTCCTTCTCTCTATTCTTCCTCTCTCTTCCTCCGCTCAATTTCCTCCTCTATATTCCTCCTTTCTCTTCGTCCTCTCTCTTCCTCCTCTGTCTTCCTCCTCTCTCTTCCTCGTCTCTCCTCCTCCACTCTCCTCTTCCTCTCTCTTCCTCCTCTCTCTTCCTCCTCTCTCCTCTTCCTCTCTCTTCCTCCTCTCTCTTCCTCCTCTGTCTTCTTCCTCACTCCTCTTCCTCTCTCTTCTTCCTCTCACTTCCTCCTCTCTCTTCCTCCTCTATCCTCCTCTCTCCTCTTCCTCCTCTCTCTTCCTCTTCTCTGTTCCTCCTCTCTCTTCCTCCTCTCTCTTCCTCCTCTCTATTCCTCCTCTTTCTTCCTCCTCTCTCCTCTTCCTCTCTCTTCCTCCTCTCTCTTCCTCCTCACCCTTCCTCCTCTCTCTTATTCCTCTCTCTTCTTCCTCTCTTCCTCCTCTCTTTTCCTCCTCTCTTCCTTTCTCCTCTTCCTCTCTCTCCTCCTCTCTCTTCCTCCACTCTCTTCCTCGTCTCTCCTCCTTTCTTCTCTTCCTCTCTCTTCATCCTCTCTCTTCTGCTGTCCCTTTCTCCTATCTCCTCTTCCTCTCTCTTCCTCCTCTCTCTTCCTCCTCTCCATTCCTCCTCTCTCTTCCTCCACTCTCTTCCTCCACTCTCTTTCTCCTCTCTCCTCATCCTCTCTCCTCTTCCTGTCTCTTCCTCCTCTCTCTTTCTCCTCTCTCTACCTCCTCTCTCCTCTTCCACTCTCTTCCTCCTCTCTCTTCCTCCTCTCACCTTCTACTCTTTCTTACTCCTCTGTCTTCCTCCTCTTTACTCCTTTCTCCTCTTCCTCTCTCTTCCTCTTCTCTCTTCCTCCTCTCTCTTCCTCCTCTCTCTTCCTTCTCTCTCTTCCTCCTCTCTCTTCCTCCTACTCTTCCTCCTCTCTCTTCCTCCTCACTCTTCTGCTGTCCCTTCCTCCTATCTCCTCTTCCTCTCTCTTCCTCCTCTCTCTTCCTCCTCTCTCTTCCTCCTCTCCATTCCTCCTCTCTCTTCCTCCACTCTCTTCCTCCACTATCTTGCTCCTCTCTCCTCCTCCTCTCTCCTCTTCCTGTCTCTTCCTCTTCTCTCTTCCTCCTCTCTCTTCCTCCTCTCACCTTCTACTCTTTCTTACTCCTCTCTCTTCCTCCTCTCACCTTCTACGCTTTCTTACTCCTCTGTCTTCCTCCTCTCTCCTCCTTTCTCCTCTTCCTCTCTCTTCCTCTTCTCTCTTCCTCCTCTCTCTTCCTCCTCTCTCTTCCTCCTCTTTCTCCTCTCTCTATCTCCTCTCCTCCTCGTATCTCTTCCTCCTCTCTCTTCCGCGTCTCTCTTCCTCCTATCTCTTCCTCCTCTCTCCTCCTCGTCTCTCTTCCTCCTCTCTCTTCCTCCTCTCTCTTCCTCCTCTCTGTTCCTCCTGTCTCTTCCTCCTCTCTTTTTCATCTCTCTCCTCCTGTCTTATCTTCCTCTCTCTTTCTCCTCTCTCTTCCTCCTCTCTCTTACCCTCTCTATTCTTCCTATCTCTTCCTCCTCTCACTTCCTCCTCTCTCCTCTTCCTCTCTCTTCTTCCACTCTCTTCCTCCTCTCTCCACTTCCTCTCTCTTCCTCTTCACTCTTGCTCCTCTCTCATCCTCGTCTCTCTTCCTCCTCTCTTTTCCTCTTCTCTGTTCCTCCTCTATCCTCCTCATCTGTCTTCCTCCTCTCTCTTCCTCCTTTCTGTTTCTCCACTCTCTTCCAACACAATCTTCCTCCTCTTTCCTCTTCTTCTCTCTTCCTCCTCTCTATTCCTCCTCTCCCTTCCTCCTCTCTCTTCCTCCTCTCTTCTCTTCCTCTCTCTTCTTTATCTCTCTTCCTCCTCTCTCTTCCTCCTCTCTCCTCTTCCTCTCTCTTCCTCCTCTCTCTTCCTCCTCTCTCTTCCTCAGGTCTCTTCTTCCTCTCTCTTCATCCTCTCTCCTCTTCCTCTCTCTTCCTCCTCTCTCTTCCTCCTCTCTCCTCTTCCTCTCCCTTCCTCCTCTCTCTTCCTCCTCTCTTCTCTTCCTCTCTCTTCTTTATCTCTCTTCCTCCTCTCTCTTCCTCCTCTCTGCTCTTCCTTTCTCTTCCTTCTCTCTCTTCCTCCTGTCTCTTCCTCCTCTCTCCTCTTCCTCTCTCTTCCTCCTCTCTCTTCATCCTCTCTCCTCTTCCTCTCTCTTCCTCCTCTCTCTTCCTCCTCTCTCTTCTTCCTCTCTCTTCCTCCTCTCTCTTCCACCTCTCTCTTCCTCCTCTCTCCTCCTCCTCTCTCCTCTTCCTCTCTCTTCCTCCTCTCTCTTCCTCCTTTCGCTTCCTCTTCTCTCCTCTTCATCTCTCTTCCTCCTCTCTCTTCCTCCTCTCTCTTCCTGTTCTCTGCTCTTCATCTCTCTTCCTCCTCACTCTTGCTCCTCTCTCATCCTCGTCTCTCTTCCTCCTCTCTTTTCCCCCTCTCTCTTCCTCCTTTCTGTTTCTCCACTCTCTTCCAACACAATATTCCTCCTCTCTCCTCTTCTTCTCTCTTCCTCCCCTCTATTCCTCCTCTCTCTTCCTCCTCTCAATTCCTCCTCTCTCCTGTTCCTCTCTCTTCTTTATCTCTCTTCCTCCTCTCTCTTCCTCCTCTCTGCTCTTCCTTTCTCTTCCTTCTCTCTCTTCCTCCTCTCTCTTTTTCATCTCTCCTCCTCCTCCTCTATTCTCTTCCTATCTCTTCCACCTCTCTCTTCCCCTCTTCCCCTCTCTCTTCCTCCTCTCTCTTCCTCCTCTCTCTTCCTCCTCTCTCTTCTTCCACCCTCTTCCTCCTCTCTCTTCCGCCTCTCTCTTCCTCCTCTCTCTTCCTCTTCTATCCTCTTCCTCTCTCTTAATACTCACTCTTGCTCCTCTCTAATCCTCGTCTCTCTTCCTCCTCTCTCTTCCTCCTCTCTCTTCCTCCTCTCTCCTCTTCCTCTATCTTCCTCCTCTCTTTTCCTCCTCTCTCTACCTCCTCTCTCTTCCTCCTCTCTCTCCTCTTTCTCTTCCTCCTCTCTCCTCCTCATCTCTCTTTCTCCTCTCTCTTCCTCCTCTCTCTTCCGCGTCTTTCTTCCTCCTCTCTCTTCCTCCTCTCTCCTCCTCCTCTCTCCTCTTCCTCTCTCTTCCTCCTCTCTCTTCCTCCTCTCTCCTCTTCCTCTCTCTTCCTCCTCTCTCTTCCTCCTATCTCTTCTTCCTCTCTCTTCCACCTCTCTCTTCCACCTCTCTCTTCCTCCTCTCTCCTCCTCCTCTCTCCTCTTCCTCTCTTTTCCTCCTCTCTCTTCCTCCTCTCGCTTCCTCTTCTCTCCTCTCTCTCTGTTCCTCTTCTCTCTTCCTCCTCTCTCTTCCTCCTCTCTCCTCTTCCTCTCTCTTCCTCCTCTCTCCTCCTCCTCTCTCCTCTTCATCTCTCTTCCTCCTCTCTCTTCCTCCTCTCTCTTCCTGTTCTCTGCTCTTCATCTCTCTTCCTCCTCACTCTTGCTCCTCTCTCATCCTCGTCTCTCTTCCTCCTCTCTTTTCCTCCTCTCTCTTCCTCCTTTCTGTTTCTCCACTCTCTTCCAACACAATATTCCTCCTCTCTCCTCTTCTTCTCTCTTCCTCCCCTCTATTCCTCCTCTCTCTTCCTCCTCTCAATTCCTCCTCTCTCCTGTTCTTCTCTCTTCTTTATCTCTCTTCCTCCTCTCTCTTCCTCCTCTCTGCTCTTCCTTTCTCTTCCTTCTCTCTCTTCCTCCTCTCTTTTTCATCTCTCCTCCTCCTCCTCTATTCTCTTCCTATCTCTTCCACCTCTCTCTTCCACTCTCTCTTCCTCCTCTCTCTTCCTCCTCTCTCTTCCTCCTCTCTCTTCTTCCACCCTCTTCCTCCTCTCTCTTCCGCCTCTCTCTTCCTCCTCTCTCTTCCTCTTCTATCCTCTTCCTCTCTCTTAATACTCACTCTTGCTCCTCTCTCATCCTCGTCTCTCTTCCTCCTCTCTCTTCCTCCTCTCTCTTCCTCCTCTCAATTCCTCCTCTCTCCTGTTCCTCTCTCTTCTTTATCTCTCTTCCTCCTCTCTCTTCCTCCTCTCTGCTCTTCCTTTCTCTTCCTTCTCTCTCTTCCTCCTCTCTCTTTTTCATCTCTCCTCCTCCTCCTCTATTCTCTTCCTATCTCTTCCACCTCTCTCTTCCCCTCTTCCCCTCTCTCTTCCTCCTCTCTCTTCCTCCTCTCTCTTCCTCCTCTCTCTTCTTCCACCCTTATCCTCCTCTCTCTTCCGCCTCTCTCTTCCTCCTCTCTCTTCCTCTTCTATCCTCTTCCTCTCTCTTAATACTCACTCTTGCTCCTCTCTAATCCTCGTCTCTCTTCCTCCTCTCTCTTCCTCCTCTCTCTTCCTCCTCTCTCCTCTTCCTCTATCTTCCTCCTCTCTTTTCCACCTCTCTCTACCTCCTCTCTCTTCCTCTTCTCTCTCCTCCTTTCTCTTCCTCCTCTCTCCTCCTCATCTCTCTTTCTCCTCTCTCTTCCTCCTCTCTCTTACGCGTCTTTCTTCCTCCTCTCTCTTCCTCCTCTCTCCTCCTCCTCTCTCCTCTTCCTCTCTCTTCCTCCTCTCTCTTCCTCCTCTCTCCTCTTCCTCTCTCTTCCTCCTCTCTCTTCCTCCTATCTCTTCTTCCTCTCTCTTCCACCTCTCTCTTCCACCTCTCTCTTCCTCCTCTCTCCTCCTCCTCTCTCCTCTTCCTCTCTTTTCCTCCTCTCTCTTCCTCCTCTCGCTTCCTCTTCTCTCCTCTCTCTCTGTTCCTCTTCTCTCTTCCTCCTCTCTCTTCCTCCTCTCTCCTCTTCCTCTCTCTTCCTCCTCTCTCCTCCTCCTCTCTCCTCTTCATCTCTCTTCCTCCTCTCTCTTCCTCCTCTCTCTTCCTGTTCTCTGCTCTTCATCTCTCTTCCTCCTCACTCTTGCTCCTCTCTCATCCTCGTCTCTCTTCCTCCTCTCTTTTCCTCCTCTCTCTTCCTCCTTTCTGTTTCTCCACTCTCTTCCAACACAATATTCCTCCTCTCTCCTCTTCTTCTCTCTTCCTCCCCTCTATTCCTCCTCTCTCTTCCTCCTCTCAATTCCTCCTCTCTCCTGTTCCTCTCTCTTCTTTATCTCTCTTCCTCCTCTCTCTTCCTCCTCTCTGCTCTTCCTTTCTCTTCCTTCTCTCTCTTCCTCCTCTCTTTTTCATCTCTCCTCCTCCTCCTCTATTCTCTTCCTATCTCTTCCACCTCTCTCTTCCACTCTCTCTTCCTCCTCTCTCTTCCTCCTCTCTCTTCCTCCTCTCTCTTCTTCCACCCTCTTCCTCCTCTCTCTTCCGCCTCTCTCTTCCTCCTCTCTCTTCCTCTTCTATCCTCTTCCTCTCTCTTAATACTCACTCTTGCTCCTCTCTAATCCTCGTCTCTCTTCCTCCTCTCTCTTCCTCCTCTCTCTTCCTCCTCTCTCCTCTTGCTCTATCTTCCTCCTCTCTTTTCCTCCTCTCTCTACCTCCTCTCTCTTCCTCCTCTCTCTCCTCCTTTCTCTTCCTCCTCTCTCCTCCTCATCTCTCTTTCTCCTCTCTCTTCCTCCTCTCTCTTCCGCGTCTTTCTTCCTCCTCTCTCTTCCTCCTCTCTCCTCCTCCTCTCTCCTCTTCCTCTCTCTTCCTCCTCTCTCTTCCTCCTCTCTCCTCTTCCTCTCTCTTCCTCCTCTCTCTTCCTCCTATCTCTTCTTCCTCTCTCTTCCACCTCTCTCTTCCACCTCTCTCTTCCTCCTCTCTCCTCCTCCTCTCTCCTCTTCCTCTCTTTTCCTCCTCTCTCTTCCTCCTCTCGCTTCCTCTTCTCTCCTCTCACTCTGTTCCTCTTCTCTCTTCCTCCTCTCTCTTCCTCCTCTCTCCTCTTCCTCTCTCTTCCTCCTCTCTCCTCCTCCTCTCTCCTCTTCATCTCTCTTCCTCCTCTCTCTTCCTCCTCTTTCTTCCTGTTCTCTGCTCTTCATCTCTCTTCCTCCTCACTCTTGCTCCTCTCTCATGCTCGTCTCTCTTCCTCCTCTCTTTTCCTCCTCTCTCTTCCTCCTTTCTGTTTCTCCACTCTCTTCCAACACAATATTCCTCCTCTCTCCTCTTCTTCTCTCTTCCTCCCCTCTATTCCTCCTCTCTCTTCCTCCTCTCAATTCCTCCTCTCTCCTGTTCCTCTCTCTTCTTTATCTCTCTTCCTCCTCTCTCTTCCTCCTCTCTGCTCTTCCTTTCTCTTCCTTCTCTCTCTTCCTCCTCTCTTTTTCATCTCTCCTCCTCCTCCTCTATTCTCTTCCTATCTCTTCCACCTCTCTCTTCCACTCTCTCTTCCTCCTCTCTCTTCCTCCTCTCTCTTCCTCCTCTCTCTTCTTCCACCCTCTTCCTCCTCTCTCTTCCGCCTCTCTCTTCCTCCTCTCTCTTCCTCTTCTATCCTCTTCCTCTCTCTTAATACTCACTCTTGCTCCTCTCTCATCCTCGTCTCTCTTCCTCCTCTCTCTTCCTCCTCTCTCTTCCTCCTCTCAATTCCTCCTCTCTCCTGTTCCTCTCTCTTCTTTATCTCTCTTCCTCCTCTCTCTTCCTCCTCTCTGCTCTTCCTTTCTCTTCCTTCTCTCTCTTCCTCCTCTCTCTTTTTCATCTCTCCTCCTCCTCCTCTATTCTCTTCCTATCTCTTCCACCTCTCTCTTCCCCTCTTCCCCTCTCTCTTCCTCCTCTCTCTTCCTCCTCTCTCTTCCTCCTCTCTCTTCTTCCACCCTTATCCTCCTCTCTCTTCCGCCTCTCTCTTCCTCCTCTCTCTTCCTCTTCTATCCTCTTCCTCTCTCTTAATACTCACTCTTGCTCCTCTCTAATCCTCGTCTCTCTTCCTCCTCTCTCTTCCTCCTCTCTCTTCCTCCTCTCTCCTCTTCCTCTATCTTCCTCCTCTCTTTTCCACCTCTCTCTACCTCCTCTCTCTTCCTCTTCTCTCTCCTCCTTTCTCTTCCTCCTCTCTCCTCCTCATCTCTCTTTCTCCTCTCTCTTCCTCCTCTCTCTTACGCGTCTTTCTTCCTCCTCTCTCTTCCTCCTCTCTCCTCCTCCTCTCTCCTCTTCCTCTCTCTTCCTCCTCTCTCTTCCTCCTCTCTCCTCTTCCTCTCTCTTCCTCCTCTCTCTTCCTCCTATCTCTTCTTCCTCTCTCTTCCACCTCTCTCTTCCACCTCTCTCTTCCTCCTCTCTCCTCCTCCTCTCTCCTCTTCCTCTCTTTTCCTCCTCTCTCTTCCTCCTCTCGCTTCCTCTTCTCTCCTCTCTCTCTGTTCCTCTTCTCTCTTCCTCCTCTCTCTTCCTCCTCTCTCCTCTTCCTCTCTCTTCCTCCTCTCTCCTCCTCCTCTCTCCTCTTCATCTCTCTTCCTCCTCTCTCTTCCTCCTCTCTCTTCCTGTTCTCTGCTCTTCATCTCTCTTCCTCCTCACTCTTGCTCCTCTCTCATCCTCGTCTCTCTTCCTCCTCTCTTTTCCTCCTCTCTCTTCCTCCTTTCTGTTTCTCCACTCTCTTCCAACACAATATTCCTCCTCTCTCCTCTTCTTCTCTCTTCCTCCCCTCTATTCCTCCTCTCTCTTCCTCCTCTCAATTCCTCCTCTCTCCTGTTCCTCTCTCTTCTTTATCTCTCTTCCTCCTCTCTCTTCCTCCTCTCTGCTCTTCCTTTCTCTTCCTTCTCTCTCTTCCTCCTCTCTTTTTCATCTCTCCTCCTCCTCCTCTATTCTCTTCCTATCTCTTCCACCTCTCTCTTCCACTCTCTCTTCCTCCTCTCTCTTCCTCCTCTCTCTTCCTCCTCTCTCTTCTTCCACCCTCTTCCTCCTCTCTCTTCCGCCTCTCTCTTCCTCCTCTCTCTTCCTCTTCTATCCTCTTCCTCTCTCTTAATACTCACTCTTGCTCCTCTCTAATCCTCGTCTCTCTTCCTCCTCTCTCTTCCTCCTCTCTCTTCCTCCTCTCTCCTCTTGCTCTATCTTCCTCCTCTCTTTTCCTCCTCTCTCTACCTCCTCTCTCTTCCTCCTCTCTCTCCTCCTTTCTCTTCCTCCTCTCTCCTCCTCATCTCTCTTTCTCCTCTCTCTTCCTCCTCTCTCTTCCGCGTCTTTCTTCCTCCTCTCTCTTCCTCCTCTCTCCTCCTCCTCTCTCCTCTTCCTCTCTCTTCCTCCTCTCTCTTCCTCCTCTCTCCTCTTCCTCTCTCTTCCTCCTCTCTCTTCCTCCTATCTCTTCTTCCTCTCTCTTCCACCTCTCTCTTCCACCTCTCTCTTCCTCCTCTCTCCTCCTCCTCTCTCCTCTTCCTCTCTTTTCCTCCTCTCTCTTCCTCCTCTCGCTTCCTCTTCTCTCCTCTCACTCTGTTCCTCTTCTCTCTTCCTCCTCTCTCTTCCTCCTCTCTCCTCTTCCTCTCTCTTCCTCCTCTCTCCTCCTCCTCTCTCCTCTTCATCTCTCTTCCTCCTCTCTCTTCCTCCTCTTTCTTCCTGTTCTCTGCTCTTCATCTCTCTTCCTCCTCACTCTTGCTCCTCTCTCATGCTCGTCTCTCTTCCTCCTCTCTTTTCCTCCTCTCTCTTCCTCCTTTCTGTTTCTCCACTCTCTTCCAACACAATATTCCTCCTCTCTCCTCTTCTTCTCTCTTCCTCCCCTCTATTCCTCCTCTCTCTTCCTCCTCTCAATTCCTCCTCTCTCCTGTTCCTCTCTCTTCTTTATCTCTCTTCCTCCTCTCTCTTCCTCCTCTCTGCTCTTCCTTTCTCTTCCTTCTCTCTCTTCCTCCTCTCTTTTTCATCTCTCCTCCTCCTCCTCTATTCTCTTCCTATCTCTTCCACCTCTCTCTTCCACTCTCTCTTCCTCCTCTCTCTTCCTCCTCTCTCTTCCTCCTCTCTCTTCTTCCACCCTCTTCCTCCTCTCTCTTCCGCCTCTCTCTTCCTCCTCTCTCTTCCTCTTCTATCCTCTTCCTCTCTCTTAATACTCACTCTTGCTCCTCTCTCATCCTCGTCTCTCTTCCTCCTCTCTCTTCCTCCTCTCTCTTCCTCCTCTCTCCTCTTCCTCTATCTTCCTCCTCTCTTTTCGTCCTCTCTCTACCTCCTCTCTCTTCCTCCTCTCTCTCCTCCTTTCTCTTCCTCCTCTCTCCTCCTCATCTCTCTTTCTCCTCTCTCTTCCTCCTCTCTCTTCCGCGTCTTTCTTCCTCCTCTCTCTTCCTCCTCTCTCCTCCTCCTCTCTCCTCTTCCTCTCTCTTCCTCCTCTCTCTTCCTCCTCTCTCCTCTTCCTCTCTCTTCCTCCTCTCTCTTCCTCCTATCTCTTCTTCCTCTCTCTTCCACCTCTCTCTTCCACCTCTCTTTTCATCCTCTCTCCTCCTCCTCTCTCCTCTTCCTCTCTTTTCCTCCTCTCTCTTCCTCCTCTCGCTTCCTCTTCTCTCCTCTCTCTCTGTTCCTCTTCTCTCTTCCTCCTCTCTCTTCCTCCTCTCTCCTCTTCCTCTTTCTTCCTCCTCTCTCCTCCTCCTCTCTCCTCTTCATCTCTCTTCCTCCTCTCTCTTCCTCCTCTCTCTTCCTCCTCTCTCTTCCTCCTCACTTTTCCTACTCTCTCCACCTCAACCCTCTTCCTCCTCTCTCTTCATCCTCTCTCCTCTTCCTCTCTCTTCCTCCTCTCTTCCTCCTCTCTTTTCCTCCTCTCTCTTCCTCCTCTCTCCTCCTCATCTGTCTTCCCCCTCTCTCTTCTTCCTCTCTCTTCCTCCTCTCTCTTCCTCCTCTCTCCTCCTCCTCACTCTTCCTCATCTCTCTTCCTCCTCATATTTCTTCCTGCTCTCTCTTCCTCCTCTCTCTTTCTCCTCTCTCCTCCTCATCAATCTTCCTCCTCTCTTCCTCCTCTCTCTTCCTCCTCTCTCTTCCTCCTCTCTCCTCATCATCTCTCTTCCTTCTCTCTCTTCCTCCTCTCTCTTCCTCCTCTCCCCTCTTCCTCTCTCTTCCTCCTCTCTCTTCCTCCTCTGTCTTCCTCCACTACCAAACTTATCTCTCTTCGTTCTCTCTCCTCTTCTTCTCTCTTCCTCCTCTCTTTTCCTCCTCTCTCTTCCTTCTCTCTCCTCTTCCTCTCTCCTCCTCCTCTCTCTTCCTCCTCTGTTTTCCTCCTCTCTCTTCCTCCTCTCTCCTCCTCATCTCTCTTCCTCCTCTCTCTTCCTCCTCTCTCTTCCTCCTGTATCTTACTCCTCTCTCTTCTTCCTCCTCTCTTTTCGTCCTCAATCTTCCTCCTCTCTCGTCTTCCTCTCTCTTCCTCCTCTCTCCTCCTCCTCTCTCTTCCTCCTCTCTCCTCCTCCTCTCTCTTCCTCCTCTCTTCTTCCTCTCTCTTCCTCCTCTCTCTTTCTCCTGTCTCTTCCTCCTCTCTCCTCATCATCTCTCTTCCTTCTCTCTCTTCCTCCTCTCTCTTCCTCCTCTCTCGTTTTCCTCTCTCTTGCTCCTCTCTCCTCCTCATCTCTCATCCTCATCTCTCTTCCTCCTCTCTCTTCCTCATCTATCTTCTTCCTGTCTCCTCTTCCTCTCTCTTCCTCCTCTTTCTTCCTCCTCTCTCTTACTCCTCTCTCCTCGTCACCTCTCTTCCTCCTCTCTCTTGCTCCTCTCTCATCCTCGTGTGTCTTCCTCCTCTCTCTTCCTCCTCTGTCTTCCTCCTCTCTCTTCCTCCTCTCTCCTCCTCCTCTCTCCTCTACCTCTCTCTTCCTCCACTCTCTTCCTCCTCTCTCTTCCTCCTCTCTCTTCATCCTCTCTCTTCCTCCTCTCTCTTCCTCCTCTCTCCCATTCCTCTCTCTTCCTCCTCTCTCTTCCTCTTCTCTCTTCCTCCTCTCCCTTCCTCCTCTCTCTTCCTCCTCTCTCTTCCTCCTCTCTCTTACTCCTCTCTCTTCCTCCTCTCTCTTCCTCCTCTCTCTTTCCCCTCTCTCCTCCTGTCTCCTATTCCTCTCTCTTCCTCCTCTCTCTTCCTCCTCTCTCGTCCTCCTCTCTCCTCCTCTCTCCTCTTCCTCTCTCTTCCTCCTCTCTCTTCCTCCTCTCTCTTCCTCCTCTCTTTTACTCCTCTCTCTTCCTCCTCTCTCTTCCTCCACTCTCTTCCTCCTCTCTCTTTCCCCTCTCTCCTCCTGTCTCCTATTCCTCTCTCTTCCTCCTCTCTCTTCCTCCTCTCTCTTCCTTCTCTCTCTTCCTCTTCTCTCTTCCTCCTCTCTCCTCCTCTTCTCACTTCCTCCTCTCTCCTCTTCCTCTCTCTTCCTCCTCTCTGTTCCTCAGCTCTTCTCCTTTTCTTTCCTCTTCCTCTCTCTTCCTCCACTCTCTTTCTCCTCTCTCTTCCTCCTCTCTCTTCCTCCTCTCTCCTCCTCCACCCTCCTCTTCCTCTCTTTTCCTCCTCTCTCCTCTTCGTCTCTCTTCCTCATCTCTCTTCCTCCTCTCTCTTCCTCCTCTCTCTTCCTTCTCTCTCCTCTTCCTCCTTTACCTTTCTCCTCTCTCTTCCTCCTCTCTCTTCCTCCTCTATCCTCTTCCTCTCTCTTCCTCCAATCTCTTCCTCCTCTCTCCTCTTCCTCTCTCTTCCTCCTCTATCCTCCTCCTCTCCCATCTTCCTCTCTTTTCCTCCTCTCTCTTCCTCTTCTCTCCTCCTCCTCTCTCTTCCTCCTCTCTCTTCCTCCTGTCTCTTCCTCCTCTCTCTTTCTCCTCTCTCTTTCTCCTCTCTCCTCCTCCTCTCTCTTCCTACTCTCTCCTCCTCCTCCTCTCTCTTCCTCCTCTCTGTTCCTCTCTCCTCTTCCTGCTCTCTCTTCCTCCTCTCTCTTACTCATCTCTTCTCCTCCACTTTCCTCTTCCTCTCTCTTCGTCCTCTGTCTTCCTTGTCTCTCTTACTCCTCTCTCCTCTTCCTCTCTCCTCCTCCTCTCTCTTCCTCCTCTCTCCTCTTCCTCTCTCTTCCTCCTCTCTCCTCCTCCTCTCTCCTCTTCCTCCCTCTTCCTCCTCACTCTTTTCCCTCTCTCCTCCTGTCTCCTCTTCCTCTCTCTTCCTCCTCTCTCTTCCTCCACTCTCTTCCTCCTCTCTCTTCCTCCTCTCTTTTCCTCCTCTCTCTTCTTCCTCCTCTCTCTTCCTTCTCTCTCTTCCTCCTCTCTCTTCCTCCTTTCTCTTCCTCCTCTCTCCTCTTCCTCTCTCTTCCTTCTCTCTCTTCCTCCTCTCTCTTCCTCTTCTCTCCCCTTCCTCTCTCTTCCTCCTCTCTCTTCCTCCTCTCTCTTCCTCCTCTCTTCCTCCTCTCTCTTCCTCGCTCCTCTTCCTCCTCTCTCTTCCTCTTCTCTCTTCCTCGTCTCTATTCCTATTCTCTCTTCCTCCTCTCTCTTCCTCCTCTCCCTTCCTTCCCTCTATTCCTCCTCTCTCTTCCTCCTCTCTATTCCTTCTCTCTCTTCCTCCACTCTCGTCTTCCTCTCTCTTCCTCCTCTCTCTTCCTCCTCTCTCATCTTCCTTTCTCTTCCTCCTCTCTCTTCCTCCTCTCTCTTCCTCTTCTCTCTTCCTCCTCTCTCTTCCTCCTCTCTCTTCCTCCTCTCTCTTCCTCCACTCTCCTCTTCCTCTCTCTTCCTCATCTCCCCTCTTCCTCTCTCTTCCTCCTCTCTCTTTTTCGTCTCTCTTCCTCCACTCTCCTCTTCCTCTCTCTTCCTTCTCTCTCTTCCTCCTAACTCTTCCTCCTCTCTCTTCCTCCTCTCTCTTCCTCAGCTCTTCTCCTTTTCTTTCCTCTTCCTCGCTCTTCCTCCACTCTCTTTCTCCTCTCTCTTCCTCCTCTCTCTTCCTCCTCTCTCCTCCTCCACCCTCCTCTTCCTCTCTTTTCCTCCTCTCTCCTCTTCGTCTCTCTTCCTCATCTCTCTTCCTCCTCTCTCTTCCTCCTCTCTCTTCCTTCTCTCTCCTCTTCCTCCTTTATCTTTCTCCTCTGTCTTCCTCCTCTCTCTTCCTCCTCTATCCTCTTCCTCTCTCTTCCTCCAATCTCTTCCTCCTCTCTCCTCTTCCTCTCTCTTCCTCCTCTATCCTCCTCCTCTCCCATCTTCCTCTCTTTTCCTCCTCTCTCTTCCTCTTCTCTCCTCCTCCTCTCTCTTCCTCCTCTCTCTTCCTCCTGTCTCTTCCTCCTCTCTCTTTCTCCTCTCTCTTTCTCCTCTCTCCTCCTCCTCTCTCTTCCTACACTCTCCTCCTCCTCCTCTCTCTTCCTCCTCTCTGTTCCTCTCTCCTCTTCCTGCTCTCTCTTCCTCCTCTCTCTTACTCATCTCTTCTCCTCCACTTTCCTCTTCCTCTCTCTTCGTCCTCTGTCTTCCTCGTCCCTCTTACTCCTCTCTCCTCTTCCTCTCTCCTCCTCCTCTCTCTTCCTCCTCTCTCCTCTTCCTCTCTCTTTCTCCTCTCTCCTCCTCCTCTCTCCTCTTCCTCCCTCTTCCTCCTCACTCTTTTCCCTCTCTCCTCCTGTCTCCTCTTCCTCTCTCTTCCTCCTCTCTCTTCCTCTTCTCTTCCTCCTCTCTCTTCCTCCTCTCTTTTCCTCCTCTTTCTTCTACCTCCTCTCTCTTCCTTCTCTCTCTTCCTCCTCTCTCTTCCTCCTTTCTCTTCCTCCTCTCTCCTCTTCCTCTCTCTTCCTTCTCTCTCTTCCTCCTCTCTCTTCCTATTCTCTCCCCTTCCTCTCTCTTCCTCCTCTCTCTTCCTCCTCTCTCTTCCTCCTCTCTTCCTCCTCTCTCTTCCTCGCTCCTCTTCCTCCTCTCTCTTCCTCTTCTCTCTTCCTCGTCTCTATTCCTATTCTCTCTTCCTCCTCTCTCTTCCTCCTCTCCCTTCCTTCCCTCTATTCCTCCTCTCTCTTCCTCCTCTCTCTTCCTCCTCTCTCTTCCTTCTCTCTCTTCCTCCTCTCTATTCCTCCTCTCTCTTCCTCCACTCTCGTCTTCCTCTCTCTTCCTCCTCTCTCTTCCTCCTCTCTCCTCTTCCTTTCTCTTCCTCCTCTCTCTTCCTCCTCTCTCTTCCTCTTCTCTCTTCCTCCTCTCTCTTCCTCCTCACTCTTCCTCCTCTCTCTTCCTCAGCTCTTCTCCTTTTCTTTCCTCTTCCTCTCTCTTCCTCCACTCTCTTTCTCCTCTCTCTTCCTCCTCTCTCTTCCTCCTCTCTCCTCTTCCTCTCTCTTCCTCCTCTATCCTCCTCCTCTCTCCTTTTCCTCTCTTTTCCTCCTCTCTCTTCCTCTTCTCTCCTGCTCCTCTCTCTTCCTCCTCTCTCTTCCTCCTGTCTCTTCCTCCTTTCTCTTCCTCCTCTCTCTTTCTCCTCTCTCCTCCTCCTCTCTCTTCCTCCTCTCTCCTCTTCCTCCTCTCTCTTCCTCCTCTCTCTTCCTCTCTCCTCTTCCTCCTCTCTCTTCCTCCTCTCTCTTCCTCTCTCCTCTTCCTCCTCTCTCTTCCTCCTCTCTCTTCCTCATCTCTTTTCCTCCACTTTCCTCTTCCTCTCTCTTCCTCCTCTCTCTTCCTCCTCTCTCTTCCTCCTCACTTTTCCTCCTCTCTCCCCCTCATCTCTCTTCCTCCTCTCTCTTCCTCCTGTCTCTTACTCCTCTCTCCTCTTCCTCTCTCTCCCTCCTCTCTCTTCCTAATCTCTCTTCCTCCTCCTCCCTCTTCCTCTCTCCTCCTCCTCTCTCTTCCTCCTCTCTCTTCTTCCTCTCTCTTCCTCCTCTCTCTTCCTCCTCTCTCCTCCTCCTCTCTCTTCCTCCTCTCTCTTCCTCCTCTCTCTTCCTCCTCTCTCCTCCTCATCTCTCTTCCTCCTCTCTCTTCCTCCTCTCTCTTCCTCCTCTCTCTTACTCCTCTCTCTTCTTTCCTCTCTCTTACTGCTATCTCTTTCTCCTCTCTCTTCCTCCTCTTTCTTCCTCCTCACTTTTCCTCCTCTCTCCCCCTCATCTCTCTCGCTCCTCTCTCTTCCTCCTCTCTCCTCTTCCTCTCTCTTCCTCCTCTCTCTTCCTCCTCTCTCTTCCTCCTCTCTCCTCCTCATCTCTCTTCCTTCTCTCTCTTCCTCCTCTCTCTTCCTCCTCTCCCCTCTTCCTCTCTCTCCCTCCTCTCTCTTCCTCCTCTCTCTTTCTCCTCTCTCTTCCCCCTCTCTCTTCCTCCTCTCTCCTCTTCCTCCATCTTCCTCCTCTCTCTTCCTACTCTCTCTTTCTCCTCTCTCTTCCTCCTCTCTCTTCCTCCTCTCTCCTCTTCCTCTCTCTTCCTCCTCTATCCTCCTCCTCTCTCCTTTTCCTCTCTTTTCCTCCTCTCTCTTCCTCTTCTCTCCTGCTCCTCTCTCTTCCTCCTCTCTCTTCCTCCTGTCTCTTCCTCCTCTCACTTTCTCCTCTCTCTTTCTCCTCTCTCCTCCTCCTCTCTCTCCCTCCTCTCTCCTCCTCGTCTCTCTTCCTCCTCTCTTTTCCGCGTCTCTCTTCCTCCTCTCTCTTCCTCCTCCCTCCTCCTCCTCTCTCCTCTCCCTGTCTCTTCCTCCTCTCTCTTTCTCCTCTCTCGTCCTGCTTTCTCTTCCTCCTCTCTCCTCCTCCTCTCTCCTCTTCGTCTCTCTACCTCCTCTCTCTTCCTCCTCTATCTTCCTCCTCTCTCTTCCTCCTCTCTCTCCGTCCTCTCTCTTCCTCCTCTCTATTCTTCCTCTCTCTTCCTCCTCTCTCTTCCTCCTCTCTCTTCCTGCTTTCTCTTCCTCCTCTCTCCTCTTCCTCTCTCCTCTTCGTCTCTCTTCCTCCTCTCTCTTCCTCCTCTCTCTTCATCCTCTCTCCTCGTCCTCTCTCTTCCTCCTTTCTCCTCTTCCTCTCTCTTCCTCCTCTCTCTTCCTCCTCTCTCTTCCTCCTCTCTCTTTCTCCTGTCCCTTCCTCCTCTCTCTTCCTCCTCTCTCTTGCTCCTCTCTCTTCCTCCTCTCTCTTCTCCTGTCCCTTCCTCCTCTCTTCCTCTCTCTTCTCCTGTCCCTTCCTCCTCTCTCTTACACCTCTCTCTTCCTCCTATCTCCTCTTATACTTTCTTCCTCCTCTCTCTTCCTCCTCTCTCTTCCTGCTCTCTCTTCCTCCACTCTCTTCCTCCTCTCTCTTCCTCCTCTCTCTTCCTTTCCCCTCTTCCTCTCTCTTCCTCCTCTCTCTTCCTCCTCTCTCTTCCCCCTCTCTCTTCCTCCTCTCTCCTCCTCCTCTCTCTTCCTCCTCTATCTTCCTCCTTTCTCGTACTTTCTCCTCTTCCTCCTCTCTCGTCCTGCTTTCAATTCCTCCTCTCTCCTCCTCCTCTCTCCTCTTCGTCTCTCTTCCTCCTCTCTCTTCCTCCTCTCTCTTCCTCCTCTCTCTTCCTCCTCTCTCTTCCTCATCTCTTCCTTTCTCCTCTTCCTCTCTCTCCTCCTCTCTCTTCCTCCACTCTCTTCCTCCTCTCTCCTCCTTTCTCCTCTTCCTCTCTCTTCCTCCTCTCTCTTCTGCTGTCCCTTCGTCCTATCTCCTCTTCCTCTCTCTTCCTCCTCTCTCTTCCTCCTCTCCATTCCTCCTCTCTTTTCCTCCACTCTCTTCCTCCACTCTCTTTCTCCTCTCTCCTCCTCCTCTCTCCTCTTCCTGTCTCTTCCTCCTCTCTCTTCCTCCTCTCTCTACCTCCTCTCTCCTCTTCCACTCTCTTCCTCCTCTCTCTTCCTCCTCTCACCTTCTACTCTTTCTTACTCCTCTGTCTTCCTCCTCTCTCCTCCTTTCTCCTCTTCCTCTCTCTTCCTCCTCTCTCTTCCTCCTCTCTCTTCCTCCTCTCTCTTCCTCCTTTCTCCTCTTCCTCTCTCTTCCTCCTCTCTCTTCCTCCTCTCTCTTCCTCCTCTCTCTTTCTCCTCTCTCTTCTCCTGTCCCTTCCTCCTCTCTCTTCCTCCTCTCTCTTGCTCCTCTCTCTTCCTCCTCTCTCTTCTCCTGTCCCTTCCTCCTCTCTTTCTCTCTCTTCTCCTGTCCCTTCCTCCTCTCTCTTACACCTCTCTCTTCCTCCTATCTCCTCTTCCTCTTTCTTCCTCCTCTCTCTTCCTCCTCTCTCTTCCTCCTCTCTCTTCCACCACTCTCTTCCTCCTCTCTCTTCCTCCTCTCTCTTCCTCCTCTCTCTTCCTCCTCTCTCCTCCTCCTCTCTCTTCCTCCTCTATCTTCCTCCTTTCTCGTACTTTCTCCTCTTCCTCCTATCTCGTCCTGCTTTCTCTTCCTCCTCTCTCCTCCTTCTCTCTCGTCTTCGTCTCTCTTCCTCCTCTCTCTTCCTCCTCTCTCTTCCTCCTCTCTCTTCCTCCTCTCTCTTCCTTCTCTCTATTCTTCCTCTCTCTTCCTCCGTTCACTTCCTCCTGTATATTCCTCCTTTCTCTTCGTCCTCTCTCTTCCTCCTCTCTCTTCCTCCTCTATCCTCCTCTCTCCTCTTCCTCCTCTCTCTTCCTCTTCTCTGTTCCTCCTCTCTCTTCCTCCTCTCTCCTCCTGTCTCCTCTTCCTCTCTTTTCCTCCTCTCTCTTCCTCCTCTCTCTTCCTCCTCTCTCTTCCTTCTCTCTATTCCTCCTCTTTCTTCCTCCTCTCTCCTCTTCCTCTCTCTTCCTCCGCTCTCTTCCTCCTCACCCTTCCTCCTCTCTCTTATTCCTCTCTCTTCTTCCTCTCTTCCTCCTCTCTCTTCCTCCTCTCTCTTTCTCCTCTCTATTCTTCCTCTCTCTCCTCCTCTCCCTTCCTCCTCTCTCTTCCTCCTCTCGCATCATCCTCTCGCTTCCTCCTCTCTGTTCCTCCTCTCTCTTCTTCCTCTCTCTTCCTGTCTCCTATTCCTCTTTCTTCCTCCACTCTCTTCCTCCTCTCTCTTCCTCCTCTCTTCCTTTCTCCTCTTCCTCTCTCTCCTCCTCTCTCTTCCTCCACTCTCTTCCTCCTCTCTCCTCCTTTCTCCTCTTCCTCTCTCTTCCTCCTCTCTCTTCTGCTGTCCCTTCCTCCTATCTCCTCTTCCTCTCTCTTCCTCCTCTCTCTTCCTCCTCTCCATTCCTCCTCTCTTTTCCTCCACTCTCTTCCTCCACTCTCTTTCTCCTCTCTCCTCCTCCTCTCTCCTGTTCCTGTCTCTTCCTCCTCTCTCTTACTCCTCTCTCTAGCTCCTCTCTCCTCTTCCACTCTCTTCCTCCTCTCTCTTCCTCCTATCACCTTCTACTCTTTCTTACTCCTCTGTCTTCCTCCTCTCTCCTCCTTTCTCCTCTTCCTCTCTCTTCCTACTCTCTCTTCCTCCTCTCTCTTCCTCCTCTCTCTTCCTCCTTTCCCCTCTTCCTCTCTCTTCCTCCTCTCTCTTCCTCCTCTCTCTTCCTCCTCTCTCTTCCTCCTCTCTCCTCTTCCTCTTTCTTCCTCCTCTCTCTTCCTCCTCTCTCTTCCTCCTCTCTCTTCCACCACTCTCTTCCTCCTCTCTCTTCCTCCTCTCTCTTCCTTTCCCCTCTTCCTCTCTCTTCCTCCTCTCTCTTCCTCCTCTCTCTTCCTCCTCTCTCTTCCTCCTCTCTCCTCCTCCTCTCTCTTCCTCCTCTATCTTCCTCCTTTCTCGTACTTTCTCCTCTTCCTCCTCTCTCGTCCTGCTTTCTCTTCCTCCTCTCTCCTCCTCCTCTCTCCTCTTCGTCTCTCTTCCTCCTCTCTCTTCCGCCTCTCTCTTCCTCCTCTCTCTTCCTCCTCTCTCTTCCTTCTCTCTATTCTTCCTCTCTCTTCCTCCGCTCAATTTCCTCCTCTATATTCCTCCTTTCTCTTCGTCCTCTCTCTTCCTCCTCTGTCTTCCTCCTCTCTCTTCCTCGTCTCTCCTCCTCCACTCTCCTCTTCCTCTCTCTTCCTCCTCTCTCTTCCTCCTCTATCCTCCTCTCTCCTCTTCCTCCTCTCTCTTCCTCTTCTCTGTTCCTCCTCTCTCTTCCTCCTCTCTCTTCCTCCTCTCTATTCCTCCTCTTTCTTCCTCCTCTCTCCTCTTCCTCTCTCTTCCTCCTCTCTCTTCCTCCTCACCCTTCCTCCTCTCTCTTATTCCTCTCTCTTCTTCCTCTCTTCCTCCTCTCTTTTCCTCCTCTCTTCCTTTCTCCTCTTCCTCTCTCTCCTCCTCTCTCTTCCTCCACTCTCTTCCTCGTCTCTCCTCCTTTCTTCTCTTCCTCTCTCTTCATCCTCTCTCTTCTGCTGTCCCTTTCTCCTATCTCCTCTTCCTCTCTCTTCCTCCTCTCTCTTCCTCCTCTCCATTCCTCCTCTCTCTTCCTCCACTCTCTTCCTCCACTCTCTTTCTCCTCTCTCCTCATCCTCTCTCCTCTTCCTGTCTCTTCCTCCTCTCTCTTTCTCCTCTCTCTACCTCCTCTCTCCTCTTCCACTCTCTTCCTCCTCTCTCTTCCTCCTCTCACCTTCTACTCTTTCTTACTCCTCTGTCTTCCTCCTCTCTACTCCTTTCTCCTCTTCCTCTCTCTTCCTCTTCTCTCTTCCTCCTCTCTCTTCCTCCTCTCTCTTCCTTCTCTCTCTTCCTCCTCTCTCTTCCTCCTACTCTTCCTCCTCTCTCTTCCTCCTCACTCTTCTGCTGTCCCTTCCTCCTATCTCCTCTTCCTCTCTCTTCCTCCTCTCTCTTCCTCCTCTCTCTTCCTCCTCTCCATTCCTCCTCTCTCTTCCTCCACTCTCTTCCTCCACTATCTTGCTCCTCTCTCCTCCTCCTCTCTCCTCTTCCTGTCTCTTCCTCTTCTCTCTTCCTCCTCTCTCTTCCTCCTCTCACCTTCTACTCTTTCTTACTCCTCTCTCTTCCTCCTCTCACCTTCTACGCTTTCTTACTCCTCTGTCTTCCTCCTCTCTCCTCCTTTCTCCTCTTCCTCTCTCTTCCTCTTCTCTCTTCCTCCTCTCTCTTCCTCCTCTCTCTTCCTCCTCTTTCTCCTCTCTCTATCTCCTCTCCTCCTCGTATCTCTTCCTCCTCTCTCTTCCGCGTCTCTCTTCCTCCTATCTCTTCCTCCTCTCTCCTCCTCGTCTCTCTTCCTCCTCTCTCTTCCTCCTCTCTCTTCCTCCTCTCTGTTCCTCCTGTCTCTTCCTCCTCTCTTTTTCATCTCTCTCCTCCTGTCTTATCTTCCTCTCTCTTTCTCCTCTCTCTTCCTCCTCTCTCTTACCCTCTCTATTCTTCCTATCTCTTCCTCCTCTCACTTCCTCCTCTCTCCTCTTCCTCTCTCTTCTTCCACTCTCTTCCTCCTCTCTCCACTTCCTCTCTCTTCCTCTTCACTCTTGCTCCTCTCTCATCCTCGTCTCTCTTCCTCCTCTCTTTTCCTCTTCTCTCTTCCTCCTCTATCCTCCTCATCTGTCTTCCTCCTCTCTCTTCCTCCTTTCTGTTTCTCCACTCTCTTCCAACACAATCTTCCTCCTCTTTCCTCTTCTTCTCTCTTCCTCCTCTCTATTCCTCCTCTCCCTTCCTCCTCTCTCTTCCTCCTCTCTTCTCTTCCTCTCTCTTCTTTATCTCTCTTCCTCCTCTCTCTTCCTCCTCTCTCCTCTTCCTCTCTCTTCCTCCTCTCTCTTCCTCCTCTCTCTTCCTCAGGTCTCTTCTTCCTCTCTCTTCATCCTCTCTCCTCTTCCTCTCTCTTCCTCCTCTCTCTTCCTCCTCTCTCCTCTTCCTCTCCCTTCCTCCTCTCTCTTCCTCCTCTCTTCTCTTCCTCTCTCTTCTTTATCTCTCTTCCTCCTCTCTCTTCCTCCTCTCTGCTCTTCCTTTCTCTTCCTTCTCTCTCTTCCTCCTGTCTCTTCCTCCTCTCTCCTCTTCCTCTCTCTTCCTCCTCTCTCTTCATCCTCTCTCCTCTTCCTCTCTCTTCCTCCTCTCTCTTCCTCCTCTCTCTTCTTCCTCTCTCTTCCTCCTCTCTCTTCCACCTCTCTCTTCCTCCTCTCTCCTCCTCCTCTCTCCTCTTCCTCTCTCTTCCTCCTCTCTCTTCCTCCTTTCGCTTCCTCTTCTCTCCTCTTCATCTCTCTTCCTCCTCTCTCTTCCTCCTCTCTCTTCCTGTTCTCTGCTCTTCATCTCTCTTCCTCCTCACTCTTGCTCCTCTCTCATCCTCGTCTCTCTTCCTCCTCTCTTTTCCCCCTCTCTCTTCCTCCTTTCTGTTTCTCCACTCTCTTCCAACACAATATTCCTCCTCTCTCCTCTTCTTCTCTCTTCCTCCCCTCTATTCCTCCTCTCTCTTCCTCCTCTCAATTCCTCCTCTCTCCTGTTCCTCTCTCTTCTTTATCTCTCTTCCTCCTCTCTCTTCCTCCTCTCTGCTCTTCCTTTCTCTTCCTTCTCTCTCTTCCTCCTCTCTCTTTTTCATCTCTCCTCCTCCTCCTCTATTCTCTTCCTATCTCTTCCACCTCTCTCTTCCCCTCTTCCCCTCTCTCTTCCTCCTCTCTCTTCCTCCTCTCTCTTCCTCCTCTCTCTTCTTCCACCCTCTTCCTCCTCTCTCTTCCGCCTCTCTCTTCCTCCTCTCTCTTCCTCTTCTATCCTCTTCCTCTCTCTTAATACTCACTCTTGCTCCTCTCTAATCCTCGTCTCTCTTCCTCCTCTCTCTTCCTCCTCTCTCTTCCTCCTCTCTCCTCTTCCTCTATCTTCCTCCTCTCTTTTCCTCCTCTCTCTACCTCCTCTCTCTTCCTCCTCTCTCTCCTCTTTCTCTTCCTCCTCTCTCCTCCTCATCTCTCTTTCTCCTCTCTCTTCCTCCTCTCTCTTCCGCGTCTTTCTTCCTCCTCTCTCTTCCTCCTCTCTCCTCCTCCTCTCTCCTCTTCCTCTCTCTTCCTCCTCTCTCTTCCTCCTCTCTCCTCTTCCTCTCTCTTCCTCCTCTCTCTTCCTCCTATCTCTTCTTCCTCTCTCTTCCACCTCTCTCTTCCACCTCTCTCTTCCTCCTCTCTCCTCCTCCTCTCTCCTCTTCCTCTCTTTTCCTCCTCTCTCTTCCTCCTCTCGCTTCCTCTTCTCTCCTCTCTCTCTGTTCCTCTTCTCTCTTCCTCCTCTCTCTTCCTCCTCTCTCCTCTTCCTCTCTCTTCCTCCTCTCTCCTCCTCCTCTCTCCTCTTCATCTCTCTTCCTCCTCTCTCTTCCTCCTCTCTCTTCCTGTTCTCTGCTCTTCATCTCTCTTCCTCCTCACTCTTGCTCCTCTCTCATCCTCGTCTCTCTTCCTCCTCTCTTTTCCTCCTCTCTCTTCCTCCTTTCTGTTTCTCCACTCTCTTCCAACACAATATTCCTCCTCTCTCCTCTTCTTCTCTCTTCCTCCCCTCTATTCCTCCTCTCTCTTCCTCCTCTCAATTCCTCCTCTCTCCTGTTCTTCTCTCTTCTTTATCTCTCTTCCTCCTCTCTCTTCCTCCTCTCTGCTCTTCCTTTCTCTTCCTTCTCTCTCTTCCTCCTCTCTTTTTCATCTCTCCTCCTCCTCCTCTATTCTCTTCCTATCTCTTCCACCTCTCTCTTCCACTCTCTCTTCCTCCTCTCTCTTCCTCCTCTCTCTTCCTCCTCTCTCTTCTTCCACCCTCTTCCTCCTCTCTCTTCCGCCTCTCTCTTCCTCCTCTCTCTTCCTCTTCTATCCTCTTCCTCTCTCTTAATACTCACTCTTGCTCCTCTCTCATCCTCGTCTCTCTTCCTCCTCTCTCTTCCTCCTCTCTCTTCCTCCTCTCAATTCCTCCTCTCTCCTGTTCCTCTCTCTTCTTTATCTCTCTTCCTCCTCTCTCTTCCTCCTCTCTGCTCTTCCTTTCTCTTCCTTCTCTCTCTTCCTCCTCTCTCTTTTTCATCTCTCCTCCTCCTCCTCTATTCTCTTCCTATCTCTTCCACCTCTCTCTTCCCCTCTTCCCCTCTCTCTTCCTCCTCTCTCTTCCTCCTCTCTCTTCCTCCTCTCTCTTCTTCCACCCTTATCCTCCTCTCTCTTCCGCCTCTCTCTTCCTCCTCTCTCTTCCTCTTCTATCCTCTTCCTCTCTCTTAATACTCACTCTTGCTCCTCTCTAATCCTCGTCTCTCTTCCTCCTCTCTCTTCCTCCTCTCTCTTCCTCCTCTCTCCTCTTCCTCTATCTTCCTCCTCTCTTTTCCACCTCTCTCTACCTCCTCTCTCTTCCTCTTCTCTCTCCTCCTTTCTCTTCCTCCTCTCTCCTCCTCATCTCTCTTTCTCCTCTCTCTTCCTCCTCTCTCTTACGCGTCTTTCTTCCTCCTCTCTCTTCCTCCTCTCTCCTCCTCCTCTCTCCTCTTCCTCTCTCTTCCTCCTCTCTCTTCCTCCTCTCTCCTCTTCCTCTCTCTTCCTCCTCTCTCTTCCTCCTATCTCTTCTTCCTCTCTCTTCCACCTCTCTCTTCCACCTCTCTCTTCCTCCTCTCTCCTCCTCCTCTCTCCTCTTCCTCTCTTTTCCTCCTCTCTCTTCCTCCTCTCGCTTCCTCTTCTCTCCTCTCTCTCTGTTCCTCTTCTCTCTTCCTCCTCTCTCTTCCTCCTCTCTCCTCTTCCTCTCTCTTCCTCCTCTCTCCTCCTCCTCTCTCCTCTTCATCTCTCTTCCTCCTCTCTCTTCCTCCTCTCTCTTCCTGTTCTCTGCTCTTCATCTCTCTTCCTCCTCACTCTTGCTCCTCTCTCATCCTCGTCTCTCTTCCTCCTCTCTTTTCCTCCTCTCTCTTCCTCCTTTCTGTTTCTCCACTCTCTTCCAACACAATATTCCTCCTCTCTCCTCTTCTTCTCTCTTCCTCCCCTCTATTCCTCCTCTCTCTTCCTCCTCTCAATTCCTCCTCTCTCCTGTTCCTCTCTCTTCTTTATCTCTCTTCCTCCTCTCTCTTCCTCCTCTCTGCTCTTCCTTTCTCTTCCTTCTCTCTCTTCCTCCTCTCTTTTTCATCTCTCCTCCTCCTCCTCTATTCTCTTCCTATCTCTTCCACCTCTCTCTTCCACTCTCTCTTCCTCCTCTCTCTTCCTCCTCTCTCTTCCTCCTCTCTCTTCTTCCACCCTCTTCCTCCTCTCTCTTCCGCCTCTCTCTTCCTCCTCTCTCTTCCTCTTCTATCCTCTTCCTCTCTCTTAATACTCACTCTTGCTCCTCTCTAATCCTCGTCTCTCTTCCTCCTCTCTCTTCCTCCTCTCTCTTCCTCCTCTCTCCTCTTGCTCTATCTTCCTCCTCTCTTTTCCTCCTCTCTCTACCTCCTCTCTCTTCCTCCTCTCTCTCCTCCTTTCTCTTCCTCCTCTCTCCTCCTCATCTCTCTTTCTCCTCTCTCTTCCTCCTCTCTCTTCCGCGTCTTTCTTCCTCCTCTCTCTTCCTCCTCTCTCCTCCTCCTCTCTCCTCTTCCTCTCTCTTCCTCCTCTCTCTTCCTCCTCTCTCCTCTTCCTCTCTCTTCCTCCTCTCTCTTCCTCCTATCTCTTCTTCCTCTCTCTTCCACCTCTCTCTTCCACCTCTCTCTTCCTCCTCTCTCCTCCTCCTCTCTCCTCTTCCTCTCTTTTCCTCCTCTCTCTTCCTCCTCTCGCTTCCTCTTCTCTCCTCTCACTCTGTTCCTCTTCTCTCTTCCTCCTCTCTCTTCCTCCTCTCTCCTCTTCCTCTCTCTTCCTCCTCTCTCCTCCTCCTCTCTCCTCTTCATCTCTCTTCCTCCTCTCTCTTCCTCCTCTTTCTTCCTGTTCTCTGCTCTTCATCTCTCTTCCTCCTCACTCTTGCTCCTCTCTCATGCTCGTCTCTCTTCCTCCTCTCTTTTCCTCCTCTCTCTTCCTCCTTTCTGTTTCTCCACTCTCTTCCAACACAATATTCCTCCTCTCTCCTCTTCTTCTCTCTTCCTCCCCTCTATTCCTCCTCTCTCTTCCTCCTCTCAATTCCTCCTCTCTCCTGTTCCTCTCTCTTCTTTATCTCTCTTCCTCCTCTCTCTTCCTCCTCTCTGCTCTTCCTTTCTCTTCCTTCTCTCTCTTCCTCCTCTCTTTTTCATCTCTCCTCCTCCTCCTCTATTCTCTTCCTATCTCTTCCACCTCTCTCTTCCACTCTCTCTTCCTCCTCTCTCTTCCTCCTCTCTCTTCCTCCTCTCTCTTCTTCCACCCTCTTCCTCCTCTCTCTTCCGCCTCTCTCTTCCTCCTCTCTCTTCCTCTTCTATCCTCTTCCTCTCTCTTAATACTCACTCTTGCTCCTCTCTCATCCTCGTCTCTCTTCCTCCTCTCTCTTCCTCCTCTCTCTTCCTCCTCTCTCCTCTTCCTCTATCTTCCTCCTCTCTTTTCGTCCTCTCTCTACCTCCTCTCTCTTCCTCCTCTCTCTCCTCCTTTCTCTTCCTCCTCTCTCCTCCTCATCTCTCTTTCTCCTCTCTCTTCCTCCTCTCTCTTCCGCGTCTTTCTTCCTCCTCTCTCTTCCTCCTCTCTCCTCCTCCTCTCTCCTCTTCCTCTCTCTTCCTCCTCTCTCTTCCTCCTCTCTCCTCTTCCTCTCTCTTCCTCCTCTCTCTTCCTCCTATCTCTTCTTCCTCTCTCTTCCACCTCTCTCTTCCACCTCTCTTTTCATCCTCTCTCCTCCTCCTCTCTCCTCTTCCTCTCTTTTCCTCCTCTCTCTTCCTCCTCTCGCTTCCTCTTCTCTCCTCTCTCTCTGTTCCTCTTCTCTCTTCCTCCTCTCTCTTCCTCCTCTCTCCTCTTCCTCTTTCTTCCTCCTCTCTCCTCCTCCTCTCTCCTCTTCATCTCTCTTCCTCCTCTCTCTTCCTCCTCTCTCTTCCTCCTCTCTCTTCCTCCTCACTTTTCCTACTCTCTCCACCTCAACCCTCTTCCTCCTCTCTCTTCATCCTCTCTCCTCTTCCTCTCTCTTCCTCCTCTCTTCCTCCTCTCTTTTCCTCCTCTCTCTTCCTCCTCTCTCCTCCTCATCTGTCTTCCCCCTCTCTCTTCTTCCTCTCTCTTCCTCCTCTCTCTTCCTCCTCTCTCCTCCTCCTCACTCTTCCTCATCTCTCTTCCTCCTCATATTTCTTCCTGCTCTCTCTTCCTCCTCTCTCTTTCTCCTCTCTCCTCCTCATCAATCTTCCTCCTCTCTTCCTCCTCTCTCTTCCTCCTCTCTCTTCCTCCTCTCTCCTCATCATCTCTCTTCCTTCTCTCTCTTCCTCCTCTCTCTTCCTCCTCTCCCCTCTTCCTCTCTCTTCCTCCTCTCTCTTCCTCCTCTGTCTTCCTCCACTACCAAACTTATCTCTCTTCGTTCTCTCTCCTCTTCTTCTCTCTTCCTCCTCTCTTTTCCTCCTCTCTCTTCCTTCTCTCTCCTCTTCCTCTCTCCTCCTCCTCTCTCTTCCTCCTCTGTTTTCCTCCTCTCTCTTCCTCCTCTCTCCTCCTCATCTCTCTTCCTCCTCTCTCTTCCTCCTCTCTCTTCCTCCTGTATCTTACTCCTCTCTCTTCTTCCTCCTCTCTTTTCGTCCTCAATCTTCCTCCTCTCTCGTCTTCCTCTCTCTTCCTCCTCTCTCCTCCTCCTCTCTCTTCCTCCTCTCTCCTCCTCCTCTCTCTTCCTCCTCTCTTCTTCCTCTCTCTTCCTCCTCTCTCTTTCTCCTGTCTCTTCCTCCTCTCTCCTCATCATCTCTCTTCCTTCTCTCTCTTCCTCCTCTCTCTTCCTCCTCTCTCGTTTTCCTCTCTCTTGCTCCTCTCTCCTCCTCATCTCTCATCCTCATCTCTCTTCCTCCTCTCTCTTCCTCATCTATCTTCTTCCTGTCTCCTCTTCCTCTCTCTTCCTCCTCTTTCTTCCTCCTCTCTCTTACTCCTCTCTCCTCGTCACCTCTCTTCCTCCTCTCTCTTGCTCCTCTCTCATCCTCGTGTGTCTTCCTCCTCTCTCTTCCTCCTCTGTCTTCCTCCTCTCTCTTCCTCCTCTCTCCTCCTCCTCTCTCCTCTACCTCTCTCTTCCTCCACTCTCTTCCTCCTCTCTCTTCCTCCTCTCTCTTCATCCTCTCTCTTCCTCCTCTCTCTTCCTCCTCTCTCCCATTCCTCTCTCTTCCTCCTCTCTCTTCCTCTTCTCTCTTCCTCCTCTCCCTTCCTCCTCTCTCTTCCTCCTCTCTCTTCCTCCTCTCTCTTACTCCTCTCTCTTCCTCCTCTCTCTTCCTCCTCTCTCTTTCCCCTCTCTCCTCCTGTCTCCTCTTCCTCTCTCTTCCTCCTCTCTCTTCCTCCTCTCTCTTCCTTCTCTCTCTTCCTCTTCTCTCTTCCTCCTCTCTCCTCCTCTTCTCTCTTCCTCCTCTCTCTTCCTCCTCTCTCTTCCTCCTCTCTCTTCCTCAGCTCTTCTCCTTTTCTTTCCTCTTCCTCTCTTCCTCCTCTCTCTTCCTCCTCTCTCGTCCTCCTCTCTCCTCCTCTCTCCTCTTCCTCTCTCTTCCTCCTCTCTCTTCCTCCTCTCTCTTTCCCCTCTCTCCTCCTGTCTCGTCTTCCTCTCTCTTCCTCCTCTCTCTTCCTCCTCTCCATTCATCCTCTCTCTTCCTCCTCTCTCCTTTACCTCTCTCTTCCTCCACTCTCCTCTTCCTCTCTCTTCCTTCTCTCTCTTCCTCCTCTCTCTTCCTCCTCTCTTTTACTCCTCTCTCTTCCTCCTCTCTCTTCCTCCACTCTCTTCCTCCTCTCTCTTTCCCCTCTCTCCTCCTGTCTCCTATTCCTCTCTCTTCCTCCTCTCTCTTCCTCCTCTCTCTTCCTTCTTTCTTCCTCTTCTCTCTTCCTCCTCTCTCCTCCTCTTCTCACTTCCTCCTCTCTCCTCTTCCTCTCTCATCCTCCTCTCTGTTCCTCAGCTCTTCTCCTTTTCTTTCCTCTTCCTCTCTCTTCCTCCACTCTCTTTCTCCTCTCTCTTCCTCCTCTCTCTTCCTCCTCCCTCCTCCTCCACCCTCCTCTTCCTCTCTTTTCCTCCTCTCTCCTCTTCGTCTCTCTTCCTCATCTCTCTTCCTCCTCTCTCTTCCTCCTCTCTCTTCCTTCTCTCTCCTCTTCCTCCTTTATCTTTCTCCTCTCTTTTCCTCCTCTCTCTTCCTCCTCTATCCTCTTCCTCTCTCTTCCTCCAATCTCTTCCTCCTCTCTCCTCTTCCTCTCTCTTCCTCCTCTATCCTCCTCCTCTCCCATCTTCCTCTCTTTTCCTCCTCTCTCTTCCTCTTCTCTCCTCCTCCTCTCTCTTCCTCCTCTCTCTTCCTCCTGTCTCTTCCTCCTCTCTCTTTCTCCTCTCTCTTTCTCCTCTCTCCTCCTCCTCTCTCTTCCTACTCTCTCCTCCTCCTCCTCTCTCTTCCTCCTCTCTGTTCCTCTCTCCTCTTCCTGCTCTCTCTTCCTCCGCTCTCTTACTCATCTCTTCTCCTCCACTTTCCTCTTCCTCTCTCTTCGTCCTCTGTCTTCCTCGTCTCTCTTACTCCTCTCTCCTCTTCCTCTCTCCTCCTCCTCTCTCTTCCTCCTCTCTCCTCTTCCTCTCTCTTCCTCCTCTCTCCTCCTCCTCTCTCCTCTTCCTCCCTCTTCCTCCTCACTCTTTTGCCTCTCTCCTCCTGTATCCTCTTCCTCTCTCTTCCTCCTCTCTCTTCCTCCTCTCTCTTCCTCCTCTCTCTTCCTCCTCTCTTTTCCTCCTCTCTCTTCTTCCTCCTCTCTCTTCCTTCTCTCTCTTCCTCCTCTCTCTTCCTCCTTTCTCTTCCTCCTCTCTCCTCTTTCTCTCTCTTCCTTCTCTCTCTTTCTCCTCTCTCCTCCTCCTCTCTCCTCTTCCTGTCTCTTCCTCCTCTCTCTTCCTCCTCTCTCTACCTCCTCTCTCCTCTTCCACTCTCTTCCTCCTCTCTCTTCCTCCTCTCACCTTCTACTCTTTCTTACTCCTCTGTCTTCCTCCTCTCTCCTCCTTTCTCCTCTTCCTCTCTCTTCCTCCTCTCTCTTCCTCCTCTCTCTTCCTCCTCTCTCTTCCTCCTTTCTCCTCTTCCTCTCTCTTCCTCCTCTCTCTTCCTCCTCTCTCTTCCTCCTCTCTCTTCCACCACTCTCTTCCTCCTCTCTCTTCCTCCTCTCTCTTCCTCCTCTCTCTTCCTCCTCTCTCCTCCTCCTCTCTCTTCCTCCTCTATCTTCCTCCTTTCTCGTACTTTCTCCTCTTCCTCCTATCTCGTCCTGCTTTGTCTTCCTCCTCTCTCCTCCTCCTCTCTCCTCTTCGTCTCTCTTCCTCCTCTCTCTTCCTCCTCTCTCTTCCTCCTCTCTCTTCCTCCTCTCTCTTCTTCCTCTCTCTTCCTCCTCTCTCTTCCTCCTCTCTCTTCCTCCTCTCTCTTCTTCCTCTCTCTTCCTCCTCTCTCTTCCTCCTCTCCCTTCATTCTCTCTCTTCCTCCTGTCTCTTCCTCCTCTCTCTTCCTCCTCTCTCTTCCTCCTCTCTCTTTCTCCTGTCCCTTCGTCCTCTCTCTTCCTCCTCTCTCTTCCTCCTCTCTCCTCTTCCTCTCTCTTCCTCCTCTCTCTTCCTCCTCTGTCTTCTTCTTCACTCCTCTTCCTCTACCTTCTTCCTCTCACTTCCTCCTCTCTCTTCCTCCTCTATCCTCCTCTCTCCTCTTCCTCCTCTCTCTTCCTCTTCTCTGTTCCTCCTCTCTCTTCCTCCTCTCTCCTCCTGTCTCCTCTTCCTCTCTTTTCCTCCTCTCTCTTCCTCCTCTGTCTTCCTCCTCTCTCTTCCTCCTCTCTATTCCTCCTCTTTCTTCCTCCTCTCTCCTCTTCCTCTCTCTTCCTCCGCTCTCTTCTTCCTCACCCTTACTCCTCTCTCTTATTCCTCTCTCTTCTTCCTCTCTTCCTCCTCTCTCTTCCTCCTCTCTCTTTCTCCTCTCTATTCTTCCTCTCTCTCCTCCTCTCCCTTCCTCCTCTCTCTTCCTCCTCTCGCATCATCCTCTCGCTTCCTCCTCTCTGTTCCTCCTCTCTCTACTTCCTCTCTCTTCCTGTCTCCTCTTCCTCTTTCTTCCTCCACTCTCTTCCTCCTCTCTCTTCCTCCTCTCTTCCTTTATCCTCTTCCTCTCTCTCCTCCTCTCTCTTCCTCCACTCTCTTCCTCCTCTCTCCTCCTTTCTCCTCTTCCTCTCTCTTCCTCCTCTCTCTTCTGCTGTCCCTTCGTCCTATCTCCTCTTCCTCTCTCTTCCTCCTCTCTCTTCCTCCTCTCCATTCCTCCTCTCTTTTCCTCCACTCTCTTCCTCCACACTCTTTCTCCTCTCTCCTCCTCCTCTCTCCTCTTCCTGTCTCTTCCTCCTCTCTCTTCCTCCTCTCTCTACCTCCTCTCTCCTCTTCCACTCTCTTCCTCCTCTCTCTTCCTCCTCTCACCTTCTACTCTTTCTTACTCCTCTGTCTTCCTCCTCTCTCCTCCTTTCTCCTCTTCCTCTCTCTTCCTCCTCTCTCTTCCTCCTCTCTCTTCCTCCTCTCTCTTCCTCCTTTCTCCTCTTCCTCTCTCTTCCTCCTCTCTCTTCCTCCTCTCTCTTCCTCCTCTCTCTTTCTCCTCTCTCTTCTCCTGTCCCTTCCTCCTCTCTCTTCCTCCTCTCTCTTGCTCCTCTCTCTTCCTCCTCTCTCTTCCACCACTCTCTTCCTCCTCTCTCTTCCTCCTCTCTCTTCCTCCTCTCTCCTCCTCCTCTCTCTTCCTCCTCTATCTTCCTCCTTTCTCGTACTTTCTCCTCTTCCTCCTCTCTCGTCCTGCTTTCTCTTCCTCCTCTCTCCTCCTCCTCTCTCCTCTTCGTCTCTCTTCCTCCTCTCTCTTCCTCCTCTCTCTTCCTGCTCTCTCTTCCTCCTCTCTCTTCTTCCTCTCTCTTCCTCCTCTCTCTTCCTCCTCTCTCTTCCTCCTCTCTCTTCTTCCTCTCTCTTCCTCCTCTCTCTTCCTCCTCTCCCTTCATTCTCTCTCTTCCTCCTGTCTTTTCCTCCTCTCTCTTCCTCCTCTCTCTTCCTCCTCTCTCTTTCTCCTGTCCCTTCGTCCTCTCTCTTCCTCCTCTCTCTTGCTCCTCTCTCTTCCTCCTCTCTCTTCTCCTGTCCCTTCCTCCTCTCTTCCTCTCTCTTCTCCTGTCCCTTCCTCGTCTCTCTTACACCTCTCTCTTCCTCCTATCTCCTCTTCCTCTTCCTTCCTCCTCTCTCTTCCTCCTCTCTCTTCCTGCTCTCTCTTCCTCCACTCTCTTCCTCCTCTCTCTTCCTCCTCTCTCTTCCTTTCCCCTCTTCCTCTCTCTTCCTCCTCTCTCTTCGTCCTCTCTCTTCCTCCTCTCTCTTCCTCCTCTCTCCTCCTCCTCTCTCTTCCTCCTCTATCTTCCTCCTTTCTCGTACTTTCTCCTCTTCCTCCTCTCTCGTCCTGCTTTCTCTTCCTCCTCTCTCCTCCTCCTCTCTCTTCCTCCTCTCTCTTCCTCCTCTCTCTTCCTCCTCTCTCTTCCTCCTCTCTCTTCCTTCTCTCTATTCTTCCTCTCTCTTCCTCCGCTCACTTCCTCCTCTATATTAATCCTTTCTCTTCGTCCTCTCTCTTCGTCCTCTCTCTTCCTCCTCTCTCTTCCTCCAGTCTCCTCTTCCTCTCTCTTCCTCCTCTCTCTTCCTCCTCTGTCTTCTTCTTCACTCCTCTTCCTCTATCTTCTTCCTCTCACTTCCTCCTCTCTCTTCCTCCTCTATCCTCCTCTCTCCTCTTCCTCCTCTCTCTTCCTCTTCTCTGTTCCTCCTCTCTCTTCCTCCGCTCTCCTCCTGTCTCCTCTTCCTCTCTTTTCCTCCTCTCTCTTCCTCCTCTCTCTTCCTCCTCTCTCTTCCTCCTCTCTATTCCTCCTCTTTCTTCCTCCTCTCTCCTCTTCCTCTCTCTTCCTCCGCTCTCTTCCTCCTCACCCTTCCTCCTCTCTCTTATTCCTCTCTCTTCTTCCTCTCTTCCTCCTCTCTCTTCCTCCTCTCTCTTTCTCCTCTCTATTCTTCCTCTCTCTCCTCCTCTCCCTTCCTCCTCTCTCTTCCTCCTCTCGCATCATCCTCTCGCTTCCTCCTCTCTGATCCTCCTCTCTCTACTTCCTCTCTCTTCCTGTCTCCTCTTCCTCTTTCTTCCTCCACTCTCTTCCTCCTCTCTCTTCCTCCTCTCTTCCTTTCTCCTCTTCCTCTCTCTCCTCCTCTCTCTTCCTCCACTCTCTTCCTCCTCTGTCCTCCTTTCTCCTCTTCCTCTCTCTTCCTCCTCTCTCTTCTGCTGTCCCTTCGTCCTATCTCCTCTTCCTCTCTCTTCCTCCTCTCTCTTCCTCCTCTCCACTCCTCCTCTCTTTTCCTCCACTCTCTTCCTCCACTCTCTTTCTCCTCTCTCCTCCTCCTCTCTCCTCTTCCTGTCTCTTCCTCCTCTCTCTTCCTCCTCTCTCTACCTCCTCTCTCCTCTTCCACTCTCTTCCTCCTCTCTCTTCCTCCTCTCACCTTCTACTCTTTCTTACTCCTCTGTCTTCCTCCTCTCTCCTCCTTTTTCCTCTTCCTCTCTCTTCCTCCTCTCTCTTCCTCCTCTCTCTTCCTCCTCTCTCTTCCTCCTTTCTCCTCTTCCTCTCTCTTCCTCCTCTCTCTTCCTCCTCTCTCTTCCTCCTCTCTCTTTCTCCTCTCTCTTCTCCTGTCCCTTCCTCCTCTCTCTTCCTCCTCTCTCTTGCTCCTCTCTCTTCCTCCTCTCTCTTCTCCTGTCCCTTCCTCCTCTCTTTCTCTCTCTTCTCCTGTCCCTTCCTCCTCTCTCTTACACCTCTCTCTTCCTCCTATCTCCTCTTCCTCTTTCTTCCTCCTCTCTCTTCCTCCTCTCTCTTCCTCCTCTCTCTTCCACCACTCTCTTCCTCCTCTCTCTTCCTCCTCTCTCTTCCTCCTCTCTCTTCCTCCTCTCTCCTCCTCCTCTCTCTTCCTCCTCTATCTTCCTCCTTTCTCGTACTTTCTCGTCTTCCTCCTCAATCGTCCTGCTTTCTCTTCCTCCTCTCTCTTCCTCCTCTCTCTTCTTCCTCTCTCTTCCTCCTCTCTCTTCCTCCTCTCTCTTCCTCCTCTCTCTTCTTCCTCTCTCTTCCTCCTCTCTCTTCCTCCTCTCCCTTCATTCTCTCTCTTCCTCCTGTCTCTTCCTCCTCTCTCTTCCTCTCTCTTCCTCCTCTCTCTTTCTCCTGTCCCTTCGTCCTCTCTCTTCCTCCTCTCTCTTGCTCCTCTCTCTTCCTACTCTCTCTTCTCCTGTCCCTTCCTCCTCTCTTCCTCTCTCTTCTCCTGTCCCTTCCTCGTCTCTCTTACACCTCTCTCTTCCTCCTATCTCCTCTTCCTCTTCCTTCCTCCTCTCTCTTCCTCCTCTCTCTTCCTGCTCTCTCTTCCTCCACTCTCTTCCTCGTCTCTCTTCCTCCTCTCTCTTCCTTTCCCCTCTTCCTCTCTCTTCCTCCTCTCTCTTCCTCCTCTCTCTTCCTCCTCTCTCTTCCTCCTCTCTCCTCCTCCTCTCTCTTCCTCCTCTATCTTCCTCCTTTCTCGTACTTTCTCCTCTTCCTCCTCTCTCGTCCTGCTTTCTCTTCCTCCTCTCTCCTCCTCCTCTCTCTTCCTCCTCTCTCTTCCTCCTCTCTCTTCCTCCTCTCTCTTCCTCCTCTCTCTTCCTTCTCTCTATTCTTCCTCTCTCTTCCTCCGCTCACTTCCTCCTCTATATTCCTCCTTTCTCTTCGTCCTCTCTCTTCGTCCTCTCTCTTCCTCCTCTCTCTTCCTCCTGTCTCCTCTTCCTCTCTCTTCCTCCTCTCTCTTCCTCCTCTGTCTTCTTCTTCACTCCTCGTCCTCTATCTTCTTCCTCTCACTTCCTCCTCTCTCTTCCTCCTCTATCCTCCTCTCTCCTCTTCCTCCTCTCTCTTCCTCTTCTCTGTTCCTCCTCTCTCTTCCTCCTCTCTCCTCCTGTCTCCTCTTCCTCTCTTTTCCTCCTCTCTCTTCCTCCTCTCTCTTCCTCCTCTCTCTTCCTCCTCTCTATTCCTCCTCTTTCTTCCTCCTCTCTCCTCTTCCTCTCTCTTCCTCCGCTCTCTTCCTCCTCACCCTTCCTCCTCTCTCTTATTCCTCTCTCTTCTTCCTCTCTTCCTCCTCTCTCTTCCTCCTCTCTCTTTCTCCTCTCTATTCTTCCTCTCTCTCCTCCTCTCCCTTCCTCCTGTCTCTTCCTCCTCTCGCATCATCCTCTCGCTTCCTCCTCTCTGTTCCTCCTCTCTCTTCTTCCTCTCTCTTCCTGTCTCCTATTCCTCTTTCTTCCTCCACTCTCTTCCTCCTCTCTCTTTCTCCTCTCTCTTCTCCTGTCCCTTCCTCCTCTCTCTTCCTCCTCTCTCTTCCTCCTCTCTCCTCCTCCTCTCTCCTCTTCGTCTCTCTTCCTCCTCTCTCTTCCTCCTCTCTCTTCCTCCTCTCTCTTCCTTCTCTCTATTCTTCCTCTCTCTTCCTCCGCTCAATTTCCTCCTCTATATTCCTCCTTTCTCTTCGTCCTCTCTCTTCCTCCTCTGTCTTCCTCCTCTCTCTTCCTCCTCAATCCTCCTCCACTCTCCTCTTCCTCTCTCTTCCTCCTCTCTCTTCCTCCTCTCTCCTCTTCCTCTCTCTTCCTCCTCTCTCTTCCTCCTCTGTCTTCTTCCTCACTCCTCTTCCTCGCTCTTCTTCCTCTCATTCCTCCTCTCTCTTCCTCCTCTATCCTCCTCTCTCCTCTTCCTCCTCTCTCTTCCTCTTCTCTGTTCCTCCTCTCTCTTCCTTCTCTCTCCTCCTGTCTCCTCTTCCTCTCTTTTCCTCCTCTCTCTTCCTCCTCTCTCTTCCTCCTCTCTCTTCCTCCTCTCTCTTCCTCCTCTCTATTCCTCCTCTTTCTTCCTCCTCTCTCCTCTTCCTCTCTCTTCCTCCTCCTCTCTTCCTCCTCACCCTTCCTCCTCTCTCTTATTCCTCTCTCTTCTTCCTCTCTTCCTCCTCTCTCTTCCTCCTCTCTCTTTCTCCTCTCTATTCTTCCTCTCTCTCCTCCTCTCCCTTCCTCCTCTCTCTTCCTCCTCTCGCTTCCTCCTCTCGCCTCCTCCTCTCTGTTCCTCCTCTCTCTTCTTCCTCTCTTCCTGTCTCCTCTTCCTCTTTCTTCCTCCACTCTCTTCCTCCTCTCTTTTCCTCCTCTCTTCCTTTCTCCTCTTCCTCTCTCTCCTCCTCTCTCTTCCTCCACTCTCTTCCTCCACTCTCTTTCTCCTCTCTCCTCATCCACTCTCCTCTTCCTGTCTCTTCCTCCTCTCTCTTTCTCCTCTCTCTACCTCCTCTCTCCTCTTCCACTCTCTTCCTCCTCTCTCTTCCTCCTCTCACCTTCTACTCTTTCTTACTCCTCTGTCTTCCTCCTCTCTACTCCTTTCTCCTCTTCCTCTCTCTTCCTCTTCTCTCTTCCTCCTCTCTCTTCCTCCTCTCACCTTCTACTCTTTCTTACTCCTCTGTCTTCCTCCTCTCTCCTCCTTTCTCCTCTTCCTCTCTCTTCCTCCTCTCTCTTCCTCCTCTCTCTTCGTCTTCTGTCTTCCTCCTCTCTGTTCCTCCACTCTCTTCCTCCTCTCTCTTCCTCCTCTCTCTTCCTTTCTCCTCTTCCTCTCTCTTCCTCCTCTCTCTTACTCCTCTCCCTTCCTATTCTCTCTTCCTCCTCTCTCTTCCTGCTCTCACTTCCTCCTCTGTCCTCCTTTCACCTCTTCCTCTCTCTTCCTCCTCTCTCTTCCTCCTCTCTCTTCCTCCTCTCTCCTCTTCCTGTCTCTTCCTCCTCTCTCTTCCTCTTCTCTCCTCCTCCTCTCTCCTCTTCCTCGATCTTCCTCCTCTCTCTTCCTCCTCTCCCTTCATTCTCTCTCTTCATCCTGTCTCTTCCTTGTCTCTCTTCCTCCTCTCTCTTCCTCCCCTTTCTCCTCTCTCTACCTCCTCTCTCCTCCTCGTCTCTTTTCCTCCTCTCTCTTCCGCGTCTCACTTCCTCCTATCTCTTCCTCCTCTCTCCTCCTCGTCTCTCTTCCTCCTCTCTCTTCCTCCTCTCCCTTCCTCCTCGCTCTTCCTCCTCTCTATTCTTCCTCTCTCTTCCTCCTCTTCCTTCCTCCTCTCTCTCTGTCTCCTCTCTCTTCCTCCTCTCTGTTCCTCCTGTCTCTTCCTCCTCTCCTTTTCATGTCTCTACTACTGTATTCTCTTCCTCTCTCTTCCTCCTTTCTCTTCCTCCTCTCTCGTCCTGCTTTCTCTTCCTCCTCTCTAATCCTCCTCTCTCCTCTTCGACTCTCTTCCTGCTCTCTCTTCCTCCTCTCTCTTACTCCTCTCTCTTCCTCCTCTCTCTCCCTCCTCTCTCTTCCTCCTCTCTCCTCTTCGTCTCTCTTCCTCCTCTCTCTTCCTTCTTTCTCCTCTTCCTCTCTCTTCCTCCTCTCTCTTCCTCCTCTGTCTTTCTCCTCTCTCTTCTCCCGTCCCTTCCTCCTCTCTCTTCCTCCTCTCTCTTGCTCCTCTCTCTTCCTCCTCTCTCTTCTCCTGTCCCTTCCTCCTCTCTTCCTCTCTCTTCTCCTGTCCCTTCCTCCTCTCTCTAACACCTCTCTCTTCATCCTATCTCCTCTTCCTCTTTCTTCCTCCTCTCTCTTCCTCCTCTCCATTCCTTCTCTCTCTTCCTCCACTCTCTTCCTCCACTCTCTTTCTCCTCTCTCCTCCTCCTCTCTCCTCTTCCTGTCTCTTCCTCCTCTCTCTTCCTCCTCTCTCTTCCTGCTTTCTCTTCCTCCTCTCTCCGCCTCTCTCCTCTTCATCTCTCTTCCTCCTCTCTCTTCCTCCTCTCTCCACCTCTCTTCTCTTCCTCTGTCTTCCTCTACTCTCTTCCTCCTCTCTCTTCATCCTCTCTCTTCCTCCTCTCTCCTCCTCTCTACCTCTGTCATCCTCCTCTCTCTTCCTCTTCTCTCTTCCTCCTCTCTCTTCGTGCTCTCTCTTCCTCCTCTCTCCTCCTCTCACCTCTTCCTCCGCCTTCCTCCTCTGTCTTCCTCCTCTCTCCTCCTCTCTCCTCTTCCTCTCTCTTCCTCCTCTCTCCTCCTCCTCTCTCGTCTACCTCTCTCTTATTCCTCTCTACTCCTCCTCTCCCTTCCTCCTTACTCTTCCTCGTCTTTCGTCCTCCTCTCTCTTCCTTCTCTCTCTTCCTCGTCTCTCTTTCTCCTCTCTTATCCTCCTCTCCGCTCTTCCTCTCTCTTCCCCCTCACTCTTCCTCTTCTCTCTTCCTCCTCTCTCTTCCTCCTCTCTCTTCCTCCTCTCTCCTCCTCTCTCCTCTTCCTCTCTCTTCCTCCTCTCTCTTCCTCCTCTCTCCTCCTCTCTCCTCTTCCTTTCTCTTCCTCCTCTCTCTTCCTACTCTCTCCCCCTCATCTCTCCACGTCCTCTCTCTTCTTCCTCTCTCTTCCTCCTCACTCTTCCTCCTCTCTCTTCCTCCTCTGTCCTCCTCTCTCCTCTTCCTCTCTCTTCCTTCTCTCTCTTCCTCCTCTCTCTTCCTCCTCTCACTTCCTCGTCTCTCTTTCTCCTCTCTCTTCCTCCTCTCTCCTCTTCCTCTCTCTTCCTCCTCTCTCTTCTCCCTCTCTCTTCTTCCTCTCTCTTCCTCCTCTCTCTTTCTCCTCTCTCTTCCTCCTCTCTCCTCTTCCTCTCTCTTCTTCCTCACTCTTCCTCCTCTCTCTTCCTCCTCTGTCTTCCTCCTCTCTCTTCCTCCTCTTTTTTCCTCCTCTCTCCTCCTCTCTCCTCTTCATCTCACTTCCTCCTCTCTCTTCCTCCTCTCTCCACCTCTCTTCTCTTCCTCTATCTTCCTCCAGTCTCTTCCTCCTCTCTCTTCCTCCTCTCCCTTCCTCCTCTCTCCTCCTCTCTCCCTCTGTCACCCTCCTCTCTCTTCCTCCTCTCTCTTTGTGCTCTCTCTTCCTCCTCTCTCTTCCTCCTCTCTCCTCCTTTCTCCTATTCCTCTCCATTCCTCCTCTCTCTTCCTCCTCTCTCCTCCTCTCTCCTCTTCCTCTCTCCTCCTCCTCTCTGCTCTTTCTCTCTCTTCCTCCTCTCTCTTTCTTCTCCCACTTCCTCCTCTCTCTTCCTCCTCTCTCTTCCTTCCCTCTCCTCCTCCTCTCTCGTCTTCCTCTCTCTTCCTCCTCTCTCTTCCCCATCTCTCTTCCTCCTCTCTTTTCCTCCTCTGTCCTCTTCCTCTCTCTTCTTCCTCTCTCTTCCTCCTCTCTCTTCCTCCTCTCTCCTCCTCTCTCCTCTTCCTCTCTCTTCCTCCTGTCTCTTCCTCCTCTCTCGTCCTTCTCTTTCCTCCTCCTCTCTCGTCTTCCTCTCTCTTCCTCCTCTCTCTTCCTCCTCTCCCTTCCTCCTCTCTCTACCTCCTTACTCTTCCTCCTCTCTCTTCTTCCTGTCTCCTCTTCCTCTCTCTTCCTCCTCTCTCCTCCTTTCTCCTCTTCCTCTCTCTAACTCCTCTCTCCTCCTTTCTTCTCTTCCTCTCTCTTCCTCCTCTCTCCTCTTCCTCTCTCTTCCTCCTCTCTCTTCCTCTTATTTCTTCCTCCTCTCTCTTCCTCCTCTCTACTTCCTACTCTTCCTGTTCTTCTCTCTTCCTCCTATCTCTTCCTCCTCTCTCTTCCTCCTCTCTACTTCCTACTCTCTCCTCTTCCTCTCTCTTCCCCCTCTATCTTCCTCCTCTCTACTTCCTCTTCTAACCTCTTTCTCTCTTCTTCCTCTCTCTTTCTCCTCTCTCTTCCTCCTCTCTCCTCCTCTCTCCTCTTCTTCTCTTTTCCTCCTCTCTCCTCTTCCTCTCTCTTCCTTCTCTCTCTTCCTCCTCACTCTTCCTCCTCTCACTTCCTCCTCTCTCTTTCTCCTCTCTCTTCCTCCTCTCTCTTCCTGCTCTCTCCTCCTCCTCTCTCCTCTTCCTCTCTCTTCCTCCTCTCTCTTCCTCCTCTCTCTTCCTTCCCTCTCCTCCTTCTCTCTCGTCTTCCTCTCTCTTCCTCCTCTCTCTTCCCCCTCTCTCCTCCTCCTCTCTTTTCCTCCTCTGTCCTCTTCCTCTCTCTTCTTCCTCTCTCTTCCTCCTATCTCCTCCTCTCTCCTCTTCCTCTCTCTGCCTCCTCTCTCTTCCTCCTCTCTCTTCCTCCACTCTCCTCCTCTCTCCTCTTCCTCTCTCTTCCACCTCTCTCTTCCTCCACTCTCTTCCTTCTCTCTCCTCCTCCTCTCTCGTCTTCCTCTCTCTTCCTCCTCTCTCTTCCTCCTCTCTCTTCCTCCTCTCTCTTCCTCCTTTCTCTACCTCCTTTCTCTTCCTCCTCTCTCTTCTTCCTCTCTCCTCTTCCTCTCTCTTCCTCCTCTCTCTTCCTCCTCTCTCTTCCTCCTCTCTCTTCCTCCTCTCTCTTCCTCCTCTCTCTTCCACCTCTCTCCTCCTCCTCTCTCTTCCTCCTCTCTCTTCCTGCTCTCTCCTACTCTCTCCACTTCCTGTCTCTTCCTCCTCTCTCTTCCTCCTCTCTACTTCCAACTCTGTCCTCTTCCTCCCTCTTCCTCCTCTCTCCTCTTCCTCTCTCTTCCTCCTCTCTCTTCCTCGTCTCTCTTCCTCCCCTCTCCTCCTCTGTCCTCTTCCTCTATCTCCCTCCGCTCTCTTCCTCCTCTCTCTTCATCCTCTCTCCTCCTCCTCTCTCCTCTTCCTCTCTCTTCTTCCTCTCTGTTCCTCCTCTCTCTTCCTCCTACTCTTCCTCCTCTCTCGTCCTCCTCTCTCTTCCTTCTCTCTCTTCCTCGTCTCTCTTTCTCCTCTCTTATCCTCCTCTCCCCTCTTCCTCTCTCTTCCTCTTCACTCTTCCTCCTCTCTCTTCCTCCTCTCTCTTCCTCCTCTCTATTCCTCCTCTCTCCTCCTCTCTCCTCTTCCTCTCTCTTCCTCCTCTCTCTTCCTAATCTCTCCTCCCCATCTCTCCACTTCCTCTGTCTTCTTCCTCTCTCTTCCTCCTCTCTCCTCTTCCTCTCTCTTCCTCCTCTCTCTTCCTCCTCTCTCTTCCTCGTCCCTCTTTCTCCTCTCTCTTCCTCCTCTCTCCTCTTCCTCTCTCTTCCTCCTCACTCTTCCTCCTCTCTCTTCCTCCTCTCTCTTCCTCCTCTCTCTTCCTCCTCTCTCTTCCTCGTCTCTCCGCCTCTCTCCTCTTCATCTCTCTTCCTCCTCTCTCTTCCTCCTCTCTCCACCTCTTTTCTCTTCCTCTGTCTTCTTCTACTCTCTTCCTCCTCTCTCTTCATCCTCTCTCTTCTTGCTCTCTCTTCCTCCTCTCTCCTCCTCTCACCTCTTCCTCTGCCTTCCTCCTCTGTCTTCCTCCTCTCTCCTCCTCTCTCCTCTTCCTCTCTCTTCCTCCTCTCTCCTCCTCCTCTCTCGTCTACCTCTCTCTTATTCCTCTCTACTCCTCCTCTCCCTTCCTCCTTACTCTTCCTACTCTTTCGTCCTCCTCTCTCTTCCTTCTCTCTCTTCCTCGTCTCTCTTTCTCCTCTCTTATCCTCCTCTCCGCTCTTCCTCTCTCTTCCCCCTCACTCTTCCTCTTCTCTCTTCCTCCTCTCCCTTCCTCCTCTCTCTTCCTCCTCTCTCCTCCTCTCTCCTCTTCCTCTCTCTTCCTCCTCTCTCTTCCTCCTCTCTCCTCCTCTCTCCTCTTCCCCTCTCTTCCTCCTCTCTCTTCCTACTCTCTCCCCCTCATCTCTCCACTTCCTCTCTCTTCTTCCTCTCTCTTCCTCCTCTCTCTTCTTCCTCTTTCTTCCTCCTCTCTCTTCCTCCTCTCTCCACCTCTCTTCTCTTCCTCTGTCTTCCTCCAGTCTCTTCCTCCTCTCTCTTCCTCCTCTGCCTTCCTCCTCTCTCCTCCTCTCTCCCTCTGTCACCCTCCTCTCTCTTCCTCCTCTCTCTTTGTGCTCTCTCTTCCTCCTCTCTCTTCCTCCTCTCTCCTCCTTTCTCCTATTCCTCTCCATTCCTCCTCTCTCTTCCTCCTCTCTCCTCCTCTCTCCTCTTCCTCTCTCTTCCTCCTCTCTCTTCCTCCTCTCTCTTCCTCCTCTCTCTTCCTCCTCTCTCCTCCTCCTCTCTGCTCTTTCTCTCTCTTCCTCCTCTCTCTTTCTTCTCCCACTTCCTCCTCTCTCTTCCTCCTCTCTCTTCCTTCCCTCACCTCCTCCTCTCTCGTCTTGCTCTCTCTTCCTCCTCTCTCTTCCCCCTCTCTCTTCCTCCTCTCTTTTCCTCCTCTCTCCTCTTCCTCTCTCTTCTTCCTCTCTCTTCCTCCTCTCTTTTCCTCCTCTCTCCTCCTCTCTCCTCTTCCTCTCTCTTCCTCCTGTCTCTTCCTCCTCTCTTATCCTTCTCTCTCCTCCTCCTCTCTCGTCTTCCTCTCTCTTCCTCCTCTCTCTTCCTCCTCTCCCTTCCTCCTCTCTCTACCTCCTTTCTCTTCCTCCTCTCTCTTCTTCCTCTCTCCTCTTCCTCTCTCTTCCTCTCTCTTCCTCCTCTATCTTCCTCCTCTCTCTTCCTCCTCTCTCTTCCTCCTCTCTCTTCCCCTTATTTCTTCCTCTTCTCTCTTCCTCCTCTCTACTTCCTACTCTTCCTGTTCCTCTCTCTTCCTCCTCTCTCTTCCTCCTCTCTCTTCCTCCTCTGTCCTCCTCTCTCCTCTTCCTCTCTCTTTCTCCTGTCTCTTCCTCCTCTCTCTCCTGCTCTCTCTTCCTCCTCTCTCTTCCTCCTCTCTCTTCCTCCTCTGTCTTCCTCTCTCCTCTTCCTCTCTCTTCCTTCTCTCTCTTCCTCCTCTCTCTCACTCCTCTCTCTTCCTCGTCTCTCTTTCTCCTCTCTCTTCCTCCTCTCTCTTTCTGCTCTCTCCTCCTCCTCTCTCCTCTTCCTCTCTCTTCCACCTCTCTCTTCCCCCTCTCTCTTCCTCATCTCTTTTCCTCCTCTGTCCTCTTCCTCTCTCTTCTTCCTCTCTCTTCCTTCTCTCTTTTCCTTCTCTCTCCTCCTCCTCTCTCTTCCTCCTGTCTCTTCCTCCTCTCTCTACCTCATTTCTCTTCCTCCTCTCTCTTCTTCCTCTCTCCCCTTCCTCTCTCTTCCTCCTCTCTCTTCCTCCTCTCTCTCATCCTCCTCTCTCTTCCTCCTCTCTCTTCCTCCTCTCTCTACCTCATTTCTCTTCCTCCTCTCTCTTCCTCCTCTCTCCTCCTCCTCTCTCTTCCTCCTCTCTCTTCCTGCTCTCCTACTCTCTCCACTTCCTTTCTCTTCCTCCTCTATCTTCCTCCTCTCTCTTCCTACTCTCTACTTCCAGCTCTCTCTTCTTACTCCTCTCTCCTCCTCTCTCCTCTTCCTCTCTCCTCTTCCTCTCTCTTCCTCCTCTCTCTTCCAACTCTCTCCTCCTCATCTCTCCACTTCCTCTCTCTTCTTCCTCTCTCTTCCTCCTCTCTCTTCTTCCTCTCTCTTCCTCCTCTCTCTTCCTCCTCTCTCCTCCTCTCTTCTATTCATCTCTCTTCCTCCTCTCTCTTCATCCTCTGTCCTCCTCTCTCCTCTTCCTCTCTCTTCCTTCACTCTCTTCCTCCTCTCTCTTCCTCGTCTCTTTCTCCTCTCCCTTCCTCCTCTCTCCTCTTCCTCTATCTTCCTCCTAACTCATCCTCCTCTCTCTTCCTCCTCTCTCTTCCTCCTCTCTCTTCCTCTTCTCTCCTCCTCTCTCCTCTTCCTCTCTCCTCTTCCTCTCTCTTCCTCCTCTGTCTTCCTCCTATCTCTTCCTCCTCTCTCCTCTTCCTCTCTCCTCTTCCTCTCTCTTCCTCCTCTCTCTTCCTCCTCTCTCTTCCTCCTCTCTCTTCCTCCTCTCTCTTCCTCCTCTCTCTTCCCCCTCTCTCTTCCTCCTCTCTCTTCCTCCTCTCTCCTCCTCTCTCCTCTTCCTCCTCTCTATTCCTCTTCTCTCTTCCTCCTCTCTCTTCCTCCTCTCTCTACCTCCACTCTCTTCCTCCTTTCCCTTCTTCCTCTGTACTCTTCCTCTCTCTTCTTCCTCTCTCTTCCTCGTCTCCCTTCCTCCTCTGTCTTCCTCCACTCTCTTCCTCCTCTCTCTTCCTCCTCTCTCCTCCTCTATACCTCTGTCTTCGTCCTCTCTCTTCCTCCTCTCTCTTCCTCCTCCTCATCCTCTCTCTTCCTCCTCTCTCTTCCTCCTCTCTCCTCTTCCTCACTCTTCCTCCTCTCTTTTCCTCCTCTCTCTTCCTTCTCTCTATTCCTACTCTCTCTTTCTTCTCTCTTTTTCTCCTCTGTCTTTCTCCTCTCTCTTCCTCCTCTGTCTTCCTCCTCTCTCCTTCCCTCTCCTCTTCCTCCTCTCTATTCCTCTTCTCTCTTCCTCCGTTCTCTTCCTCCAATCTCTTCCTCCTCTCTCTTCCTCCTCTCTCTTCCTCCTCTCTCTTCCTCTTCTCTCCTCCTCTCTCCTCTTCCTCTCTCCTCTTCCTCTCTCTTCCTCCTCTGTCTTCCTCCTATCTCTTCCTCCTCTCTCCTCTTCCTCTCTCTTCTTCCTCTCTCTTCCTCCTCTCTCTTCCTCCTCTCTCTTCCTCCTCTCTCTTCCTCCTCTCTCTTCCTCCTCTCTCTTCCTCCTCTCTCTTCCTCCTCTCTCTTCCTCCTCTCTCTTCCTCCTCTCTCCTCCTCTCTCCTCTTCCTCCTCTCTATTCCTCTTCTCTCTTCCTCCTCTCTCTTCCTCCTCTCTCTTCCTCCTCTCTCTTCCTCCTCTCTCTTCCTCCTCTCTCCTACTCTCTCCACGTCCTCTCTCTTCCTCCTCTCTCTTCCTCCTCTCTCTTCCTCCTCTGTCTTCCTCCTCTCTCTTCCGCCTCTCTCTTCCTCCTCTCTCTTCCTCCTCTCTCTTCCTCCTCTCGCCTCCTCTCTCCTCTTCCTCCTCTCTATTCCTCTTCTCTCTTCCTCCTCTCTCTTCCTCCTCTCTCTTCCTCCTCTCTCTTCCTCCTCTCTCTTCGTCCTCTCTCTTCCTCCTCTCTCCTACTCTCTCCACTTCCTCTCTCTTCCTCCTCTCTCTTCCTCCTCTCTACTTCCTACTCTCTCCTCTACCTCCCTCTTCCTCGTCTCTCCTCTTCCTCTCTCTTCCTCCTCTCTCTTCCTCTCCTCTCCTCCTCTCTCCTCTACCTCTCTCTTCCTCCTCTCTCTTCCTCCTCTCTCTTCCTCATCTATCCACCTCCTCTCTCCTCTTCCTCCTCTTCTTCCTCTCTCTTCCTCCTCTCTCTTCCTCCTCTCTCTTCCTCCTCTCTCCTCCTCTCTCCTCTTGCTCCTCTCTATTCCTCTTCTCTCTTCCTCCTCCTCCTCCTCTCTCTTCCTCCTCTCTCTTCCTCCTCTCTCTTCCTCCTCTTTTTTCCTCCTCTCTCCTCCTCTCTCCTCTTCATCTCACTTCCTCCTCTCTCTTCCTCCTCTCTCCACCTCTCTTCTCTTCCTCTATCTTCCTCCAGTCTCTTCCTCCTCTCTCTTCCTCCTCTCCCTTCCTCCTCTCTCCTCCTCTCTCCCTCTGTCACCCTCCTCTCTCTTCCTCCTCTCTCTTTGTGCTCTCTCTTCCTCCTCTCTCTTCCTCCTCTCTCCTCCTTTCTCCTATTCCTCTCCATTCCTCCTCTCTCTTCCTCCTCTCTCCTCCTCTCTCCTCTTCCTCTCTCCTCCTCCTCTCTGCTCTTTCTCTCTCTTCCTCCTCTCTCTTTCTTCTCCCACTTCCTCCTCTCTCTTCCTCCTCTCTCTTCCTTCCCTCTCCTCCTCCTCTCTCGTCTTCCTCTCTCTTCCTCCTCTCTCTTCCCCATCTCTCTTCCTCCTCTCTTTTCCTCCTCTGTCCTCTTCCTCTCTCTTCTTCCTCTCTCTTCCTCCTCTCTCTTCCTCCTCTCTCCTCCTCTCTCCTCTTCCTCTCTCTTCCTCCTGTCTCTTCCTCCTCTCTCGTCCTTCTCTTTCCTCCTCCTCTCTCGTCTTCCTCTCTCTTCCTCCTCTCTCTTCCTCCTCTCCCTTCCTCCTCTCTCTACCTCCTTACTCTTCCTCCTCTCTCTTCTTCCTGTCTCCTCTTCCTCTCTCTTCCTCCTCTCTCCTCCTTTCTCCTCTTCCTCTCTCTAACTCCTCTCTCCTCCTTTCTTCTCTTCCTCTCTCTTCCTCCTCTCTCCTCTTCCTCTCTCTTCCTCCTCTCTCTTCCTCTTATTTCTTCCTCCTCTCTCTTCCTCCTCTCTACTTCCTACTCTTCCTGTTCTTCTCTCTTCCTCCTATCTCTTCCTCCTCTCTCTTCCTCCTCTCTACTTCCTACTCTCTCCTCTTCCTCTCTCTTCCCCCTCTATCTTCCTCCTCTCTACTTCCTCTTCTAACCTCTTTCTCTCTTCTTCCTCTCTCTTTCTCCTCTCTCTTCCTCCTCTCTCCTCCTCTCTCCTCTTCTTCTCTTTTCCTCCTCTCTCCTCTTCCTCTCTCTTCCTTCTCTCTCTTCCTCCTCACTCTTCCTCCTCTCACTTCCTCCTCTCTCTTTCTCCTCTCTCTTCCTCCTCTCTCTTCCTGCTCTCTCCTCCTCCTCTCTCCTCTTCCTCTCTCTTCCTCCTCTCTCTTCCTCCTCTCTCTTCCTTCCCTCTCCTCCTTCTCTCTCGTCTTCCTCTCTCTTCCTCCTCTCTCTTCCCCCTCTCTCCTCCTCCTCTCTTTTCCTCCTCTGTCCTCTTCCTCTCTCTTCTTCCTCTCTCTTCCTCCTATCTCCTCCTCTCTCCTCTTCCTCTCTCTGCCTCCTCTCTCTTCCTCCTCTCTCTTCCTCCACTCTCCTCCTCTCTCCTCTTCCTCTCTCTTCCACCTCTCTCTTCCTCCACTCTCTTCCTTCTCTCTCCTCCTCCTCTCTCGTCTTCCTCTCTCTTCCTCCTCTCTCTTCCTCCTCTCTCTTCCTCCTCTCTCTTCCTCCTTTCTCTACCTCCTTTCTCTTCCTCCTCTCTCTTCTTCCTCTCTCCTCTTCCTCTCTCTTCCTCCTCTCTCTTCCTCCTCTCTCTTCCTCCTCTCTCTTCCTCCTCTCTCTTCCTCCTCTCTCTTCCACCTCTCTCCTCCTCCTCTCTCTTCCTCCTCTCTCTTCCTGCTCTCTCCTACTCTCTCCACTTCCTGTCTCTTCCTCCTCTCTCTTCCTCCTCTCTACTTCCAACTCTGTCCTCTTCCTCCCTCTTCCTCCTCTCTCCTCTTCCTCTCTCTTCCTCCTCTCTCTTCCTCGTCTCTCTTCCTCCCCTCTCCTCCTCTGTCCTCTTCCTCTATCTCCCTCCGCTCTCTTCCTCCTCTCTCTTCATCCTCTCTCCTCCTCCTCTCTCCTCTTCCTCTCTCTTCTTACTCTCTGTTCCTCCTCTCTCTTCCTCCTACTCTTCCTCCTCTCTCGTCCTCCTCTCTCTTCCTTCTCTCTCTTCCTCGTCTCTCTTTCTCCTCTCTTATCCTCCTCTCCCCTCTTCCTCTCTCTTCCTCTTCACTCTTCCTCCTCTCTCTTCCTCCTCTCTCTTCCTCCTCTCTATTCCTCCTCTCTCCTCCTCTCTCCTCTTCCTCTCTCTTCCTCCTCTCTCTTCCTAATCTCTCCTCCCCATCTCTCCACTTCCTCTGTCTTCTTCCTCTCTCTTCCTCCTCTCTCCTCTTCCTCTCTCTTCCTCCTCTCTCTTCCTCCTCTCTCTTCCTCGTCCCTCTTTCTCCTCTCTCTTCCTCCTCTCTCCTCTTCCTCTCTCTTCCTCCTCACTCTTCCTCCTCTCTCTTCCTCCTCTCTCTTCCTCCTCTCTCTTCCTCCTCTCTCTTCCTCGTCTCTCCGCCTCTCTCCTCTTCATCTCTCTTCCTCCTCTCTCTTCCTCCTCTCTCCACCTCTTTTCTCTTCCTCTGTCTTCTTCTACTCTCTTCCTCCTCTCTCTTCATCCTCTCTCTTCTTGCTCTCTCTTCCTCCTCTCTCCTCCTCTCACCTCTTCCTCTGCCTTCCTCCTCTGTCTTCCTCCTCTCTCCTCCTCTCTCCTCTTCCTCTCTCTTCCTCCTCTCTCCTCCTCCTCTCTCGTCTACCTCTCTCTTATTCCTCTCTACTCCTCCTCTCCCTTCCTCCTTACTCTTCCTACTCTTTCGTCCTCCTCTCTCTTCCTTCTCTCTCTTCCTCGTCTCTCTTTCTCCTCTCTTATCCTCCTCTCCGCTCTTCCTCTCTCTTCCCCCTCACTCTTCCTCTTCTCTCTTCCTCCTCTCCCTTCCTCCTCTCTCTTCCTCCTCTCTCCTCCTCTCTCCTCTTCCTCTCTCTTCCTCCTCTCTCTTCCTCCTCTCTCCTCCTCTCTCCTCTTCCCCTCTCTTCCTCCTCTCTCTTCCTACTCTCTCCCCCTCATCTCTCCACTTCCTCTCTCTTCTTCCTCTCTCTTCCTCCTCTCTCTTCTTCCTCTTTCTTCCTCCTCTCTCTTCCTCCTCTCTCCACCTCTCTTCTCTTCCTCTGTCTTCCTCCAGTCTCTTCCTCCTCTCTCTTCCTCCTCTGCCTTCCTCCTCTCTCCTCCTCTCTCCCTCTGTCACCCTCCTCTCTCTTCCTCCTCTCTCTTTGTGCTCTCTCTTCCTCCTCTCTCTTCCTCCTCTCTCCTCCTTTCTCCTATTCCTCTCCATTCCTCCTCTCTCTTCCTCCTCTCTCCTCCTCTCTCCTCTTCCTCTCTCTTCCTCCTCTCTCTTCCTCCTCTCTCTTCCTCCTCTCTCTTCCTCCTCTCTCCTCCTCCTCTCTGCTCTTTCTCTCTCTTCCTCCTCTCTCTTTCTTCTCCCACTTCCTCCTCTCTCTTCCTCCTCTCTCTTCCTTCCCTCACCTCCTCCTCTCTCGTCTTGCTCTCTCTTCCTCCTCTCTCTTCCCCCTCTCTCTTCCTCCTCTCTTTTCCTCCTCTCTCCTCTTCCTCTCTCTTCTTCCTCTCTCTTCCTCCTCTCTTTTCCTCCTCTCTCCTCCTCTCTCCTCTTCCTCTCTCTTCCTCCTGTCTCTTCCTCCTCTCTTATCCTTCTCTCTCCTCCTCCTCTCTCGTCTTCCTCTCTCTTCCTCCTCTCTCTTCCTCCTCTCCCTTCCTCCTCTCTCTACCTCCTTTCTCTTCCTCCTCTCTCTTCTTCCTCTCTCCTCTTCCTCTCTCTTCCTCTCTCTTCCTCCTCTATCTTCCTCCTCTCTCTTCCTCCTCTCTCTTCCTCCTCTCTCTTCCCCTTATTTCTTCCTCTTCTCTCTTCCTCCTCTCTACTTCCTACTCTTCCTGTTCCTCTCTCTTCCTCCTCTCTCTTCCTCCTCTCTCTTCCTCCTCTGTCCTCCTCTCTCCTCTTCCTCTCTCTTTCTCCTGTCTCTTCCTCCTCTCTCTCCTGCTCTCTCTTCCTCCTCTCTCTTCCTCCTCTCTCTTCCTCCTCTGTCTTCCTCTCTCCTCTTCCTCTCTCTTCCTTCTCTCTCTTCCTCCTCTCTCTCACTCCTCTCTCTTCCTCGTCTCTCTTTCTCCTCTCTCTTCCTCCTCTCTCTTTCTGCTCTCTCCTCCTCCTCTCTCCTCTTCCTCTCTCTTCCACCTCTCTCTTCCCCCTCTCTCTTCCTCATCTCTTTTCCTCCTCTGTCCTCTTCCTCTCTCTTCTTCCTCTCTCTTCCTTCTCTCTTTTCCTTCTCTCTCCTCCTCCTCTCTCTTCCTCCTGTCTCTTCCTCCTCTCTCTACCTCATTTCTCTTCCTCCTCTCTCTTCTTCCTCTCTCCCCTTCCTCTCTCTTCCTCCTCTCTCTTCCTCCTCTCTCTCATCCTCCTCTCTCTTCCTCCTCTCTCTTCCTCCTCTCTCTACCTCATTTCTCTTCCTCCTCTCTCTTCCTCCTCTCTCCTCCTCCTCTCTCTTCCTCCTCTCTCTTCCTGCTCTCCTACTCTCTCCACTTCCTTTCTCTTCCTCCTCTATCTTCCTCCTCTCTCTTCCTACTCTCTACTTCCAGCTCTCTCTTCTTACTCCTCTCTCCTCCTCTCTCCTCTTCCTCTCTCCTCTTCCTCTCTCTTCCTCCTCTCTCTTCCAACTCTCTCCTCCTCATCTCTCCACTTCCTCTCTCTTCTTCCTCTCTCTTCCTCCTCTCTCTTCTTCCTCTCTCTTCCTCCTCTCTCTTCCTCCTCTCTCCTCCTCTCTTCTATTCATCTCTCTTCCTCCTCTCTCTTCATCCTCTGTCCTCCTCTCTCCTCTTCCTCTCTCTTCCTTCACTCTCTTCCTCCTCTCTCTTCCTCGTCTCTTTCTCCTCTCCCTTCCTCCTCTCTCCTCTTCCTCTATCTTCCTCCTAACTCATCCTCCTCTCTCTTCCTCCTCTCTCTTCCTCCTCTCTCTTCCTCTTCTCTCCTCCTCTCTCCTCTTCCTCTCTCCTCTTCCTCTCTCTTCCTCCTCTGTCTTCCTCCTATCTCTTCCTCCTCTCTCCTCTTCCTCTCTCCTCTTCCTCTCTCTTCCTCCTCTCTCTTCCTCCTCTCTCTTCCTCCTCTCTCTTCCTCCTCTCTCTTCCTCCTCTCTCTTCCCCCTCTCTCTTCCTCCTCTCTCTTCCTCCTCTCTCCTCCTCTCTCCTCTTCCTCCTCTCTATTCCTCTTCTCTCTTCCTCCTCTCTCTTCCTCCTCTCTCTACCTCCACTCTCTTCCTCCTTTCCCTTCTTCCTCTGTACTCTTCCTCTCTCTTCTTCCTCTCTCTTCCTCGTCTCCCTTCCTCCTCTGTCTTCCTCCACTCTCTTCCTCCTCTCTCTTCCTCCTCTCTCCTCCTCTATACCTCTGTCTTCGTCCTCTCTCTTCCTCCTCTCTCTTCCTCCTCCTCATCCTCTCTCTTCCTCCTCTCTCTTCCTCCTCTCTCCTCTTCCTCACTCTTCCTCCTCTCTTTTCCTCCTCTCTCTTCCTTCTCTCTATTCCTACTCTCTCTTTCTTCTCTCTTTTTCTCCTCTGTCTTTCTCCTCTCTCTTCCTCCTCTGTCTTCCTCCTCTCTCCTTCCCTCTCCTCTTCCTCCTCTCTATTCCTCTTCTCTCTTCCTCCGTTCTCTTCCTCCAATCTCTTCCTCCTCTCTCTTCCTCCTCTCTCTTCCTCCTCTCTCTTCCTCTTCTCTCCTCCTCTCTCCTCTTCCTCTCTCCTCTTCCTCTCTCTTCCTCCTCTGTCTTCCTCCTATCTCTTCCTCCTCTCTCCTCTTCCTCTCTCTTCTTCCTCTCTCTTCCTCCTCTCTCTTCCTCCTCTCTCTTCCTCCTCTCTCTTCCTCCTCTCTCTTCCTCCTCTCTCTTCCTCCTCTCTCTTCCTCCTCTCTCTTCCTCCTCTCTCTTCCTCCTCTCTCCTCCTCTCTCCTCTTCCTCCTCTCTATTCCTCTTCTCTCTTCCTCCTCTCTCTTCCTCCTCTCTCTTCCTCCTCTCTCTTCCTCCTCTCTCTTCCTCCTCTCTCCTACTCTCTCCACGTCCTCTCTCTTCCTCCTCTCTCTTCCTCCTCTCTCTTCCTCCTCTGTCTTCCTCCTCTCTCTTCCGCCTCTCTCTTCCTCCTCTCTCTTCCTCCTCTCTCTTCCTCCTCTCGCCTCCTCTCTCCTCTTCCTCCTCTCTATTCCTCTTCTCTCTTCCTCCTCTCTCTTCCTCCTCTCTCTTCCTCCTCTCTCTTCCTCCTCTCTCTTCGTCCTCTCTCTTCCTCCTCTCTCCTACTCTCTCCACTTCCTCTCTCTTCCTCCTCTCTCTTCCTCCTCTCTACTTCCTACTCTCTCCTCTACCTCCCTCTTCCTCGTCTCTCCTCTTCCTCTCTCTTCCTCCTCTCTCTTCCTCTCCTCTCCTCCTCTCTCCTCTACCTCTCTCTTCCTCCTCTCTCTTCCTCCTCTCTCTTCCTCATCTATCCACCTCCTCTCTCCTCTTCCTCCTCTTCTTCCTCTCTCTTCCTCCTCTCTCTTCCTCCTCTCTCTTCCTCCTCTCTCCTCCTCTCTCCTCTTGCTCCTCTCTATTCCTCTTCTCTCTTCCTCCTCTCTCCTCCTCCTCTCTCTTCCTCCTCTCTCTTCCTCCTCTCTCTTCGTCCTCTCTCTTCCTCCTCTCTCTTACTCTCTCCACTTCCTCTCTCTTCCTCCTCTCTCTTCCTCCTCTCTACTTCCTACTCTCTCCTCTACCTCCCTCTTCCTCGTCTCTCCTCTTCCTCTCTCTTCCTCCTCTCTCTTCCTCTCCTCTCCTCCTCTCTCCTCTACCTCTCTCTTCCTCCTCTCTCTTCCTCCTCTCTCTTCCTCCTCTATCCACCTCCTCTCTCATCTTCCTCCTCTTCTTCCTCTCTCTTCCTCCTCTCTCTTCGTCCTCACTCTTCCTCCTCTCTCTTCCTCCTCTCTCTTCCTCCTCTCTCTTCCTCCTCTCTCCTCCTCTCTCCTCTTCCTCCGCTCTATTCCTCTTCTCTCTTCCTCCTCTCTCTTCCTCCACTCTCTTCCTCCTCTCTCCTCTTCCTCTCTCTTCCTCCTCTCTCCTCTTCATCTCTCTTCCTCCTATCTCTTCCTCTTCTCTCTTCCTCCTCTCTCTTCCTCCTCTCCCTTCCTCCTCTCTCTTCCTTCTCTCTCTTCCTCGTCTCCCTTCCTCCTCTGTCTTCCTCCTCTCTCTTCCTACTCTCTCTTCGTCCTCTCTCTTCCTCCTCTCTCTTCCTCCTCCTCATCCTCTCTCTTCCTCCTCTCTCTTCCTCCTCTCTCTTCCTCCTCTCTAATTCCTACTCTCTCCTCTTCCTCTCTCTTCCTCCTCTGTCTTCCTCCTATCTCTTCCTCCTCTCTCCTCTTCCTCTCTCTTCCTCCTCTCTCTTCCTTCTCTCTCTTCCTCGTCTCTCTTTCTCCTCTCTTATCTTCCTCTCCGCTCTTCCTCTCTCTTCCTCCTCTCTCTTCCACCTCTCTGTTCCTCCTCTCTCCTCCACTTTCCTCTTCCTCTCTCTTCGTCCTCTCTCTTCCTCCTCTCTCTACATCCACTCTCTTCCTCCTCTCTCTTCTTCCTCTGTCCTCTTCCTCTCTCTTCTTGCTCTCTCTTCCTCGTCTCCCTTCCTCCTCTGTCTTCCTCCACTCTCTTCCTTCTCTCTCTTCGTCCTCTCTCTTCCTCCTCTCTCTTCCTCCTCCTCATCCTCTCTCTTCCTCCTCTCTCTTCCTCCTCTCTCTTCCTCCTCTCTACTTCCTACTCTCTCCTCTTCCTCTCTCTTCCTCCTCTGTCTTCCTCCTATCTCTTCCTCCTCTCTCCTCTTCCTCTCTCTTCCTCCTCTCTCTTCCTCCTCTCTCTTCCTCCTCTCTCTTCCTCCTCCCTCTTCCTCCTCTCTCTTCCTCCTCTCTCTTCCTCCTCTCTTTTCCTCCTCTCTCCTCCTCTCTCCTCTTCCTTCTCTCTATTCCTCTTCTCTCTTCCTCCTCTCTCTTCCTCCACTCTCTTCCTCCACTCTCCTCTTCCTCTCTCTTCCTCCTCTCTCTTCCTCCTCTCTCTTCCTCTTCTCTCCTCCTCTCTCCTCTTCCTCTCTCTTCCTCCTCTCTCTTCCTTCTCTCTCTTACTGCTCTCTCCTCCTCCACTCTGTTGTTCCTCTCTCTTCCTCCTCTCTCTTCCTCCTCTCCCTTTCTCCTCTCCCTTCGTCCTCTCTCTTCCTCCTCTCTCCTACTCTCTCCACTTCCTCTCTCTTCCTCCTCTCTTTTCCTCCTCTCTACTTCCTACTCTCTCCTCTACCTCCCTCTTCCTCGTCTCTCCTCTTCCTCTCTCTTCCTCCTCTCTCCTCTTCCTCTCTCTTGTTCCTCTCTCTTCCTCGTCTCCCTTCCTACTCTGTCTTCCTCCTCTCTCTTCATCCTCTCTCTTCCTCCTCTCTCTTCCTCTCCTCTCCTCCTCTCTCCTCTTCCTCTCTCTTCCTCGTCTCTCTTCCTCCTCTCTCTTCCTCCTCTCTCCACCTCCTCTCTCCTCTTCCTCCTCTTCTTCCTCTCTCTTCCTCCTCTCTCTTCCTCCTCACTCTTCCTCCTCTCTCCTCCTCTCTCCTCTTCCTCCTCTCTATTCCTCTTCTCTCTTCCTCCTCTCTCTTCCTCCACTCTCTACCTCCACTCTCCTCTTCCTCTCTCTTCCTCCTCACTCTTCCTCCTCTCTCTTCTTCGTCTCTCCTCCTCTCTCCTCTCCCTCTCTCTTCCTCCTCTCTCTTCCTTCTCTCTCTTCCTCCTCTCTCCTCCTCCACTCTGTTGTTCCTCTCTCTTCCTCCTCTCTCTTCCTCCTCTCTCTTCCTCCTCTCTCTTCGTCCTCTCTCTTCCTCCTCTCTCCTACTCTCTCCACTTCCTCTCTCTTCCTCCTCTCTCTTCCTCCTCTCTACTTCCTACCCTCTCCTCTACCTCCCTCTTCCTCGTCTCTCCTCTTCCTCTCTCTTCCTCCTCTCTCCTCTTCCTCTCTCTTCTTCCTCTCTCTTCCTCGTCTCCCTTCCTACTCTGTCTTCCTCCTCTCTCTTCATCCTCTCTCTTCCTCCTCTCTCTTCCTCCTCTCTCTTCCTCCTCTCTCCACCTCCTCTCTCCTCTTCCTCCTCTTCTTCCTCTCTCTTCCTCCTCTCTCTTCCTCCTCACTCTTCCTCCTCTCTCTTCCTCCTCTCTCTTCCTCCTCTCTCTTCCTCCTCTCTCTTCGTCCTCTCTATTCCTCCTCTCTCCTACTCTCTCCACTTCCTCTCTCTTCCTCCTCTCTCTTCCTCCTCTCTACTTCCTACCCTCTCCTCTACCTCCCTCTTCCTCGTCTCTCCTCTTCCTCTCTCTTCCTCCTCTCTCCTCTTCCTCTCTCTTCTTCCTCTCTCTTCCTCGTCTCCCTTCCTACTCTGTCTTCCTCCTCTCTCTTCATCCTCTCTCTTCCTCCTCTCTCTTCCTCCTCTCTCTTCCTCCTCTCTCCACCTCCTCTCTCCTCTTCCTCCTCTTCTTCCTCTCTCTTCCTCCTCTCTCTTCCTCCTCACTCTTCCTCCTCTCTCTTCCTCCTCTCTCTTCCTCCTCTCTCTTCCTCCTCTCTCCTCCTCTCTCCTCTTCCTCTTTCTTCCTCCTCTCTCTTCCTCCTCTCTCTTCCTCCTCTCTCCACCTCCTCTCTCCTCTTCCTCCTCTTCTTCCTCTCTCTTCCTCCTCTCTCTTCCTCCTCACTCTTCCTCCTCTCTCTTCCTCCTCTCTCTTCCTCCTCTCTCTTCCTCCTCTCTCTTCGTCCTCTCTATTCCTCCTCTCTCCTACTCTCTCCACTTCCTCTCTCTTCCTCCTCTCTCTTCCTCCTCTCTACTTCCTACCCTCTCCTCTACCTCCCTCTTCCTCGTCTCTCCTCTTCCTCTCTCTTCCTCCTCTCTCCTCTTCCTCTCTCTTCTTCCTCTCTCTTCCTCGTCTCCCTTCCTACTCTGTCTTCCTCCTCTCTCTTCATCCTCTCTCTTCCTCCTCTCTCTTCCTCCTCTCTCTTCCTCCTCTCTCCACCTCCTCTCTCCTCTTCCTCCTCTTCTTCCTCTCTCTTCCTCCTCTCTCTTCCTCCTCACTCTTCCTCCTCTCTCTTCCTCCTCTCTCTTCCTCCTCTCTCTTCCTCCTCTCTCCTCCTCTCTCCTCTTCCTCTTTCTTCCTCCTCTCTCTTCGTCCTCTCTCCTCCTCTCTCCTCTTCCTCTCTCTTCCTCCTCTCTCTTCCTCCTCTCTCTTCCTCCACTCTCTTCCTCCTCTCTCCTCCTCTCTCCTCTTCCTCTACCTTCCTCCTCTCTCTTCCTCCTCTCTCCTCCTCTCTCCTCTTCCTCTCTCTTCCTCCTCTCTCCTCCTTTCTCCTCTTCCTCTCTCTTCCTCCTCTCTCCTCTTCCTTTCTCTTCCTCCTCTCTCTTCCTCTTATTTCTTCCTCCTCTCTCTTCCGCCTCTCTACTTCCTACTCTTCCTGTTCTTCTCTCTTCCTCCTATCTCTTCCTCCTCTCTCTTCCTCCTCTCTACTTCCTACTCTCTCCTCTTCCTCTCTCTTCCTCCTCTCTCTTCCTCCTCTCTACTTCCTCTTCTAACCTCTTTCTCTCTTCTTCCTCTCTCTTTCTCCTCTCTCTTCGTCCTCTCTCCTCCTCTCTCCTCTTCTTCTCTCTTCCTCCTCTCTCCTCTTCCTCTCTCTTCCTTCTCTCTCTTCCTCCTCACTCTTCCTCCTCTCTCTTCCTCCTCTCTCTTTCTCCTCTCTCTTCCTCCTCTCTCTTCCTGCTCTCTCCTCCTCCTCTCTCCTCTTCCTCTCTCTTCCTCCTCTCTCTTCCTCCTCTCTCTTCCTTCCATCTCCTCCTCCTCTCTCGTCTTCCTCTCTCTTCCTCCTCTCTCTTCCCCCTCTCTCTTCCTCCTCTCTTTTCCTCCTCTGTCCTCTTCCTCTCTCTTCTTCCTCTCTCTTCCTCCTATCTCCCCTTCTCTCCTCTTCCTCTCTCCTCCTCCTCTCTCTTCCTCCACTCTCCTCCTCTCTCCTCTTCCTCTCTCTTCCACCTCTCTCTTCCTCCACTCTCTTCCTTCTCTCTCGTCCTCTTTTCTCGTCTTCCTCTCTCTTCCTCCTCTCTCTTCCTCCTCTCTCTTCCTCCTCTCTCTTCCTCCTTTCTCTACCTCCTTTCTCTTCCTCCTCTCTCTTCTTCCTCTCTCCTCTTCCTCTCTCTTCCTCCTCTCTCTTCCTCCTCTCTCTTCCTCCTCTCTCTTCCTCCTCTCTCTTCCTCCTCTCTCTTCCACCTCTCTCCTCCTCCTCTCTCTTCCTCCTCTCTCTTCCTGCTCTCTCCTACTCTCTCCACTTCCTCTCTCTTCCTCCTCTCTCTTCCTCCTCTCGACTTCCAACTCTGTCCTCTTCCTCCCTCTTCCTCCTCTCTCCTCTTCCTCTCTCTTCCTCCTCTCTCTTCCTCGTCTCTCTTCCTCCCCTCTCCTCCTCTCTCCTATTCCTCTATCTTCCTCCTCTCTCTTCCTCCTTTCTCTTCATCCTCTCTCCTCCTCCTCTCTCCTCTTCCTCTCTCTTCTTCCTCTCTGTTCCTCCTCTCTCTTCCTCCTTACTCTTCCTCCTCTCTCGTCCTCCTCTCTCTTCCTTCTCTCTCTTCCTCGTCTTTCTTTCTCCTCTCTTATCCTCCTCTCCCCTCTTCCTCTCTCTTCCTCTTCACTCTTCCTCCTCTCTCTTCCTCCTCTCTCTTCCTCCTCTCTCTTCCTCCTCTCTCTTCCTCCTCTCTCCGCCTCTCTCCTCTTCATCTCTCTTCCTCCTCTCTCTTCCTCCTCTCTCCACCTCTCTTCTCTTCCTCTGTCTTCCTCTACTCTCTTCCTCCTCTCTCTTCATCCTCTCTCTTCCTCCTCTCTCCTCCTCTCTCCCTCTGTCATCCTCCTCTCTCTTCCTCTTCTCTCTTCCTCCTCTCTCTTCGTGCTCTCTCTTCCTCCTCTCTCCTCCTCTCACCTCTTCCTCTGCCTTCCTCCTCTGTCTTCCTCCTCTCTCCTCCTCTCTCCTCTTCCTCTCTCTTCCTCCTCTCTCCTCCTCCTCTCTCGTCTACCTCTCTCTTATTCCTCTCTACTCCTCCTCTCCCTTCCTCCTTACTCTTCCTCGTCTTTCGTCCTCCTCTCTCTTCCTCGTCTCTCTTTCTCCTCTCTTATCCTCCTCTCCGCTCTTCCTCTCTCTTCCCCCTCACTCTTCCTCTTCTCTCTTCCTCCTCTCTCTTCCTCCTCTCTCTTCCTCCTCTCTCCTCCTCTCTCCTCTTCCTCTCTCTTCCTCCTCTCTCTTCCTCCTCTCTCCTCCTCTCTCCTCTTCCTTTCTCTTCCTCCTCTCTCTTCCTACTCTCTCCCCCTCATCTCTCCACGTCCTCTCTCTTCTTCCTCTCTCTTCCTCCTCTCTCTTCTTCCTCTTTCTTCCTCCTCCCTCTTCCTCCTCTCTCCTCCTCTCTTCTATTACTCTCTCTTCCTCCTCTCTCTTCCTCCTCTCTCTTCCTCCTCTGTCCTCCTCTCTCCTCTTCCTCTCTCTTCCTTCTTTCTCTTCCTCCTCTCTCTTCCTCCTCTCACTTCCTCGTCTCTCTTTCTCCTCTCTCTTCCTCCTCTCTCCTCTTCCTCTCTCTTCCTCCTCTCTCTTCTTCCTCTCTCTTCTTCCTCTCTCTTCCTCCTCTCTCTTTCTCCTTTCTCTTCCTCCTCTCTCCTCTTCCTCTCTCTTCCTCCTCACTCTTCCTCCTCTCTCTTCCACCTCTGTCTTCCTCCTCTCTCTTCCTCCTCTTTTTTCCTCCTCTCTCCTCCTCTCTCCTCTTCATCTCACTTCCTCCTCTCTCTTCCTGCTCTCTCCACCTGTCTTCTCTTCCTCTATCTTCCTCCAGTCTCTTCCTCCTCTCTCTTCCTCCTCTCCCTTCCTCCTCTCTCCTCCTCTCTCCCTCTGTCACCCTCCTCTCTCTTCCTCCTCTCTCTTTGTGCTCTCTCTTCCTCCTCTCTCTTCCTCCTCTCTCCTCCTTTCTCCTATTCCTCTCCATTCCTCCTCTCTCTTCCTCCTCTCTCCTCCTCTCTCCTCTTCCTCTCTCCTCCTCCTCTCTGCTCTTTCTCTCTCTTCCTCCTCTCTCTTTCTTCTCCCACTTCCTTCTCTCTCTTCCTCCTCTCTCTTCCTTCCCTCTCCTCCTCCTCTCTCGTCTTCCTCTCTCTTCCTCCTCTCTCTTCCCCATCTCTCTTCCTCCTCTCTTTTCCTCCTCTGTCCTCTTCCTCTCTCTTCTTCCTCTCTCTTCCTCCTCTCTCTTCCTCCTCTCTCCTCCTCTCTCCTCTTCCTCTCTCTTCCTCCTGTCTCTTCCTCCTCTCTCGTCCTTCTCTTTCCTCCTCCTCTCTCGTCTTCCTCTCTCTTCCTCCTCTCTCTTCCTCCTCTCCCTTCCTCCTCTCTCTACCTCCTTTCTCTTCCTCCTCTCTCTTCCTCCTCTCTCCTCCTTTCTCCTCTTCCTCTCTCTAACTCCTCTCTCCTCCTTTCTTCTCTTCCTCTCTCTTCCTCCTCTCTCCTCTTCCTCTCTCTTCCTCCTCTCTCTTCCTCTTATTTCTTCCTCCTCTCTCTTCCTCCTCTCTACTTCCTACTCTTCCTGTTCTTCTCTCTTCCTCCTATCTCTTCCTCCTCTCTCTTCCTCCTCTCTACATCCTACTCTCTCCTCTTCCTCTCTCTTCCTCCTCTATCTTCCTCCTCTCTACTTCCTCTTCTAACCTCTTTCTCTCTTCTTCCTCTCTCTTTCTCCTCTCTCTTCCTCCTCTCTCCTCCTCTCTCCTCTTCTTCTCTTTTCCTCCTCTCTCCTCTTCCTCCCTCTTCCTTCTCTCTCTTCCTCCTCACTCTTCCTCCTCTCACTTCCTCCTCTCTCTTTCTCCTCTCTCTTCCTCCTCTCTCTTCCTGCTCTCTCCTCCTCCTCTCTCCTCTTCCTCTCTCTTCCTCCTCTCTCTTCCTCCTCTCTCTTCCTTCCCTCTCCTCCTTCTCTCTCGTCTTCCTCTCTCTTCCTCCTCTCTCTTCCCCCTCTCTCCTCCTCCTCTCTTTTCCTCCTCTGTCCTCTTCCTCTCTCTTCTTCCTCTCTCTTCCTCCTATCTCCTCCTCTCTCCTCTTCCTCTCTCTGCCTCCTCTCTCTTCCACCTCTCTCTTCCTCCACTCTCTTCCTTCTCTCTCCTCCTCCTCTCTCGTCTTCCTCTCTCTTCCTCCTCTCTCTTCCTCCTCTCTCTTCCTCCTCTCTCTTCCTCCTTTCTCTACCTCCTTTCTCTTCCTCCTCTCTCTTCTTCCTATCTCCTCTTCCTCTCTCTTCCTCCTCTCTCTTCCTCCTCTCTCTTCCTCCTCTCTCTTCATCCTCTCTCTTCCTCCTCTCTCTTCCACCTCTCTCCTCCTCCTCTCTCTTCCTCCTCTCTCTTCCTGCTCTCTCCTACTCTCTCCACTTCCTGTCTCTTCCTCGTCTCTCTTCCTCCTCTCTACTTCCAACTCTGTCCTCTTCCTCCCTCTTCCTCCTCTCTCCTCTTCCTCTCTCTTCCTCCTCTCTCTTCCTCGTCTCTCTTCCTCCCCTCTCCTCCTCTCTCCTCTTCCTCTATCTCCCTCCGCTCTCTTCCTCCTCTCTCTTCATCCTCTCTCCTCCTCCTCTCTCCTCTTCCTCTCTCTTCTTCCTCTCTGTTCCTCCTCTCTCTTCCTCCTTACTCTTCCTCCTCTCTCGTCCTCCTCTCTCTTCCTTCTCTCTCTTCCTCGTCTCTCTTTCTCCTCTCTTATCCTCCTCTCCCCTCTTCCTCTCTCTTCCTCTTCACTCTTCCTCCTCTCTCTTCCTCCTCTCTCTTCCTCCTCTCTCTTCCTCCTCTCTCCTCCTCTCTCCTCTTCCTCTCTCTTCCTCCTCTCTCTTCCTAATCTCTCTTCCCCATCTCTCCACTTCCTCTGTCTTCTTCCTCTCTCTTCCTCCTCTCTCTTCTTCCTCTCTCTTCCTCCTCTCTCCTCCTCTCTCCTCTTCCTCTCTCTTCCTCCTCTCTCTTCCTCCTCTCTCTTCCTCGTCCCTCTTTCTCCTCTCTCTTCCTCCTCTCTCCTCTTCCTCTCTCTTCCTCCTCACTCTTCCTCCTCTCTCTTCCTCCTCTCTCTTCCTCCTCTCTCTTCCTCCTCTCTCTTCCTCCTCTCTCCGCCTCTCTCCTCTTCATCTCTCTTCCTCCTCTCTCTTCCTCCTCTCTCCACCTCTTTTCTCTTCCTCTGTCTTCTTCTACTCTCTTCCTCTTCTCTCTTCATCCTCTCTCTTCCTCCTCTCTCCTCCTCACTCCCTCTGTCATCCTCCTCTCTCTTCCTCCTCTCTCTTCCTCCTCTCTCTTCTTGCTCTCTCTTCCTCCTCTCTCCTCCTCTCACCTCTTCCTCTGCCTTCCTCCTCTGTCTTCCTCCTCTCTCCTCCTCTCTCCTCTTCCTCTCTCTTCCTCCTCTCTCCTCCTCCTCTCTCGTCTACCTCTCTCTTATTCCTCTCTACTCCTCCTCTCCCTTCCTCCTTACTCTTCCTCGTCTTTCGTCCTCCTCTCTCTTCCTTCTCTCTCTTCCTCGTCTCTCTTTCTCCTCTCTTATCCTACTCTCCGCTCTTCCTCTCTCTTCCCCCTCACTCTTCCTCTTCTCTCTTCCTCCTCTCCCTTCCTCCTCTCTCTTCCTCCTCTCTCCTCCTCTCTCCTCTTCCTCTCTCTTCCTCCTCTCTCTTCCTCCTCTCTCCTCCTCTCTCCTCTTCCCCTCTCTTCCTCCTCTCTCTTCCTACTCTCTCCCCCTCATCTCTCCACTTCCTCTCTCTTCTTCCTCTCTCTTCCTCCTCTCTCTTCTTCCTCTTTCTTCCTCCTCTCTCTTCCTCCTCTCTCCACCTCTCTTCTCTTCCTCTGTCTTGCTCCAGTCTCTTCCTCCTCTCTCTCCCTCCTCTGCCTTCCTCCTCTCTCCTCCTCTCTCCCTCTGTCACCCTCCTCTCTCTTCCTCCTCTCTCTTTGTGCTCTCTCTTCCTCCTCTCTCTTCCTCCTCTCTCTTCCTCCTCTCTTCTCCTTTCTCCTATTCCTCTCCATTCCTCCTCTCTCTTCCTCCTCTCTCCTCCTCTCTCCTCTTCCTCTCTCTTCCTCCTCTCTCTTCCTCCTCTCTCTTCCTCCTCTCTCTTCCTCCTCTCTCCTCCTCCTCTCTGCTCTTTCTCTCTCTTCCTCCTCTCTCTTTCTTCTCCCACTTCCTCCTCTCTCTTCCTCCTCTCTCTTCCTTCCCTCACCTCCTCCTCTCTCGTCTTGCTCTCTCTTCCTCCTCTCTCTTCCCCCTCTCTCTTCCTCCTCTCTTTTCCTCCTCTCTCCTCTTCCTCTCTCTTCTTCCTCTCTCTTCCTCCTCTCTCTTCCTCCTCTCTCCTCCTCTCTCCTCTTCCTCTCTCTTCCTCCTGTCTCTTCCTCCTCTCTCGTCCTTCTCTCTCTTCCTCCTCTCTCGTCTTCCTCTCTCTTCCTCCTCTCTCTTCCTCCTCTCCCTTCCTCCTCTCTCTACCTCCTTTCTCTTCCTCCTCTCTCTTCTTCCTCTCTCCTCTTCCTCTCTCTTCCTCTCTCTTCCTCCTCTATCTTCCTCCTCTCTCTTCCTCCTCTCTCTTCCTCCTCTCTCTTCCTCCTCTCTCTTCCCCTTATTTCTTCCTCTTCTCTCTTCCTCCTCTCTACTTCCTACTCTTCCTGTTCCTCTCTCTTACTCCTCTCTCTTCCTCCTCTCTCTTCCTCCTCTGTCCTCCTCTCTCCTCTTCCTCTCTCTTTCTCCTGTCTCTTCCTCCTCTCTCTCCTGCTCTCTCTTCCTCCTCTCTCTTCCTCCTCTCTCTTCCTCCTCTGTCTTCCTCTCTCCTCTTCCTCTCTCTTCCTTCTCTCTCTTCCTCCTCTCTCTCACTCCTCTCTCTTCCTCGTCTCTCTTTCTCCTCTCTCTTCCTCGTCTCTCTTTCTGCTCTCTCCTCCTCCTCTCTCCTCTTCCTCTCTCTTCCACCTCTCTCTTCCCCCTCTCTCTTCCTCATCTCTTTTCCTCCTCTGTCCTCTTCCTCTCTCTTCTTCCTCTCTCTTCCTTCTCTCTTTTCCTTCTCTCTCCTCCTCCTCTCTCTTCCTCCTGTCTCTTCCTCCTCTCTCTACCTCATTTCTCTTCCTCCTCTCTCTTCTTCCTCTCTCCTCTTCCTCTCTCTTCCTCCTCTCTCTTCCTCCTCTCTCTCATCCTCCTCTCTCTTCCTCCTCTCTCTTCCTCCTCTCTCTACCTCATTTCTCTTCCTCCTCTCTCTTCCTCCTCTCTCCTCCTCCTCTCTCTTCCTCCTCTCTCTTCCTGCTCTCCTACTCTCTCCACTTCCTTTCTCTTCCTCCTCTATCTTCCTCCTCTCTCTTCCTACTCTCTACTTCCAGCTCTCTCCTCTTACTCCTCTCTCCTCCTCTCTCCTCTTCCTCTCTCCTCTTCCTCTCTCTTCCTCCTCTCTCTTCCAACTCTCTCCTCCTCATCTCTCCACTTCCTCTCTCTTCTTCCTCTCTCTTCCTCCTCCCTCTTCTTCCTCTCTCTTCCTCCTCTCTCTTCCTCCTCTCTCCTCCTCTCTTCTATTCATCTCTCTTCCTCCTCTCTCTTCATCCTCTGTCCTCCTCTCTCCTCTTCCTCTCTCTTCCTTCACTCTCTTCCTCCTCTCTCTTCCTCGTCTCTTTCTCCTCTCTCTTCCTCCTCTCTCCTCTTCCTCTATCTTCCTCCTAACTCATCCTCCTCTCTCTTCCTCCTCTCTCTTCCTCCTCTCTCTTCCTCTTCTCTCCTCCTCTCTCCTCTTCCTCTCTCCTCTTCCTCTCTCTTCCTCCTCTGTCTTCCTCCTATCTCTTCCTCCTCTCTCCTCTTCCTCTCTCCTCTTCCTCTCTCTGCCTCCTCTCTCTTCCTCCTCTCTCTTCCTCCTCTCTCTTCCTCCTTTCTCTTCCCCCTCTCTCTTCCTCCTCTCTCTTCCTCCTCTCTCCTCCTCTCTCCTCTTCCTCCTCTCTATTCCTCTTCTCTCTTCCTCCTCTCTCTTCCTCCTCTCTCTACCTCCACTCTCTTCCTCCTTTCCCTTCTTCCTCTGTACTCTTCCTCTCTCTTCTTCCTCTCTCTTCCTCTATACCTCTGTCTTCCTCCACTCTCTTCCTCCTCTCTCTTCCTCCTCTCTCCTCCTCTATACCTCTGTCTTCGTCCTCTCTCTTCCTCCTCTCTCTTCCTCCTCCTCATCCTCTCTCTTCCTCCTCTCTCTTCCTCCTCTCTCCTCTTCCTCACTCTTCCTCCTCTCTTTTCCTCCTCTCTCTTCCTTCTCTCTATTCCTACTCTCTCTTTCTTCTCTCTTTTTCTCCTCTGTCTTTCTCCTCTCTCTTCCTCCTCTGTCTTCCTCCTCTCTCCTTCCCTCTCCTCTTCCTCCTCTCTATTCCTCTTCTCTCTTCCTCCGTTCTCTTCCTCCAATCTCTTCCTCCTCTCTCTTCCTCCTCTCTCTTCCTCCTCTCTCTTCCTCTTCTCTCCTCCTCTCTCCTCTTCCTCTCTCCTCTTCCTCTCTCTTCCTCCTCTGTCTTCCTCCTATCTCTTCCTCCTCTCTCCTCTTCCTCTCTCTTCTTCCTCTCTCTTCCTCCTCTCTCTTCCTCCTCTCTCTTCCTCCTCTCTCTTCCTCCTCTCTCTTCCTCCTCTCTCTTCCTCCTCTCTCTTCCTCCTCTCTCTTCCTCCTCTCTCCTCCTCTCTCCTCTTCCTCCTCTCTATTCCTCTTCTCTCTTCCTCCTCTCTCTTCCTCCTCTCTCTTCCTCCTCTCTCTTCCTCCTCTCTCTTCCTCCTCTCTCCTACTCTCTCCACGTCCTCTCTCTTCCTCCTCTCTCTTCCTCCTCTCTCTTCCTCCTCTGTCTTCCTCCTCTCTCTTCCGCCTCTCTCTTCCTCCTCTCTCTTCCTCCTCTCTCTTCCTCCTCTATCCACCTCCTCTCTCCTCTTCCTCCTCTTCTTCCTCTCTCTTCCTCCTCTCTCTTCCTCCTCACTCTTCCTCCTCTCTCTTCCTCCTCTATCCACCTCCTCTCTCCTCTTCCTCCTCTCTATTCCTCTTCTCTCTTCCTCCTCTCTCTTCCTCCACTCTCTACCTCCACTCTCCTCTTCCTCTCTCTTCCTCCTCACTCTTCCTCCTCTCTCTTCTTCGTCTCTCCTCCTCTCTCCTCTTCCTCTCTCTTCCTCCTCTCTCTTCCTTCTCTCTCTTCCTCCTCTCTCCTCCTCCACTCTGTTGTTCCTCTCTCTTCCTCCTCTCTCTTCCTCCTCTCTCTTCCTCCTCTCTCTTCGTCCTCTCTCTTCCTCCTCTCTCCTACTCTCTCCACTTCCTCTCTCTTCCTCCTCTCTCTTCCTCCTCTCTACTTCCTACCCTCTCCTCTACCTCCCTCTTCCTCGTCTCTCCTCTTCCTCTCTCTTCCTCCTCTCTCCTCTTCCTCTCTCTTCTTCCTCTCTCTTCCTCGTCTCCCTTCCTACTCTGTCTTCCTCCTCTCTCTTCATCCTCTCTCTTCCTCCTCTCTCTTCCTCCTCTCTCTTCCTCCTCTCTCCACCTCCTCTCTCCTCTTCCTCCTCTTCTTCCTCTCTCTTCCTCCTCTCTCTTCCTCCTCACTCTTCCTCCTCTCTCTTCCTCCTCTCTCTTCCTCCTCTCTCTTCCTCCTCTCTCTTCGTCCTCTCTATTCCTCCTCTCTCCTACTCTCTCCACTTCCTCTCTCTTCCTCCTCTCTCTTCCTCCTCTCTACTTCCTACCCTCTCCTCTACCTCCCTCTTCCTCGTCTCTCCTCTTCCTCTCTCTTCCTCCTCTCTCCTCTTCCTCTCTCTTCTTCCTCTCTCTTCCTCGTCTCCCTTCCTACTCTGTCTTCCTCCTCTCTCTTCATCCTCTCTCTTCCTCCTCTCTCTTCCTCCTCTCTCTTCCTCCTCTCTCCACCTCCTCTCTCCTCTTCCTCCTCTTCTTCCTCTCTCTTCCTCCTCTCTCTTCCTCCTCACTCTTCCTCCTCTCTCTTCCTCCTCTCTCTTCCTCCTCTCTCTTCCTCCTCTCTCCTCCTCTCTCCTCTTCCTCTTTCTTCCTCCTCTCTCTTCGTCCTCTCTCCTCCTCTCTCCTCTTCCTCTCTCTTCCTCCTCTCTCTTCCTCCTCTCTCTTCCTCCTCTCTCTTCCTCCTCTCTCCTCCTCTCTCCTCTTCCTCTCTCTTCCTCCTCTCTCCTCCTTTCTCCTCTTCCTCTCTCTTCCTCCTCTCTCCTCTTCCTTTCTCTTCCTCCTCTCTCTTCCTCTTATTTCTTCCTCCTCTCTCTTCCGCCTCTCTACTTCCTACTCTTCCTGTTCTTCTCTCTTCCTCCTATCTCTTCCTCCTCTCTCTTCCTCCTCTCTACTTCCTACTCTCTCCTCTTCCTCTCTCTTCCTCCTCTCTCTTCCTCCTCTCTACTTCCTCTTCTAACCTCTTTCTCTCTTCTTCCTCTCTCTTTCTCCTCTCTCTTCGTCCTCTCTCCTCCTCTCTCCTCTTCTTCTCTCTTCCTCCTCTCTCCTCTTCCTCTCTCTTCCTTCTCTCTCTTCCTCCTCACTCTTCCTCCTCTCTCTTCCTCCTCTCTCTTTCTCCTCTCTCTTCCTCCTCTCTCTTCCTGCTCTCTCCTCCTCCTCTCTCCTCTTCCTCTCTCTTCCTCCTCTCTCTTCCTCCTCTCTCTTCCTTCCATCTCCTCCTCCTCTCTCGTCTTCCTCTCTCTTCCTCCTCTCTCTTCCCCCTCTCTCTTCCTCCTCTCTTTTCCTCCTCTGTCCTCTTCCTCTCTCTTCTTCCTCTCTCTTCCTCCTATCTCCCCTTCTCTCCTCTTCCTCTCTCTTCCTCCTCTCTCTTCCTCCACTCTCCTCCTCTCTCCTCTTCCTCTCTCTTCCACCTCTCTCTTCCTCCACTCTCTTCCTTCTCTCTCGTCCTCTTTTCTCGTCTTCCTCTCTCTTCCTCCTCTCTCTTCCTCCTCTCTCTTCCTCCTCTCTCTTCCTCCTTTCTCTACCTCCTTTCTCTTCCTCCTCTCTCTTCTTCCTCTCTCCTCTTCCTCTCTCTTCCTCCTCTCTCTTCCTCCTCTCTCTTCCTCCTCTCTCTTCCTCCTCTCTCTTCCTCCTCTCTCTTCCACCTCTCTCCTCCTCCTCTCTCTTCCTCCTCTCTCTTCCTGCTCTCTCCTACTCTCTCCACTTCCTCTCTCTTCCTCCTCTCTCTTCCTCCTCTCGACTTCCAACTCTGTCCTCTTCCTCCCTCTTCCTCCTCTCTCCTCTTCCTCTCTCTTCCTCCTCTCTCTTCCTCGTCTCTCTTCCTCCCCTCTCCTCCTCTCTCCTATTCCTCTATCTTCCTCCGCTCTCTTCCTCCTTTCTCTTCATCCTCTCTCCTCCTCCTCTCTCCTCTTCCTCTCTCTTCTTCCTCTCTGTTCCTCCTCTCTCTTCCTCCTTACTCTTCCTCCTCTCTCGTCCTCCTCTCTCTTCCTCCTCTCTCCGCCTCTCTCCTCTTCATCTCTCTTCCTCCTCTCTCTTCCTCCTCTCTCCACCTCTCTTCTCTTCCTCTGTCTTCCTCTACTCTCTTCCTCCTCTCTCTTCATCCTCTCTCTTCCTCCTCTCTCCTCCTCTTTCCCTCTGTCATCCTCCTCTCTCTTCCTCTTCTCTCTTCCTCCTCTCTCTTCGTGCTCTCTCTTCCTCCTCTCTCCTCCTCTCACCTCTTCCTCTGCCTTCCTCCTCTGTCTTCCTCCTCTCTCCTCCTCTCTCCTCTTCCTCTCTCTTCCTCCTCTCTCCTCCTCCTCTCTCGTCTACCTCTCTCTTATTCCTCTCTACTCCTCCTCTCCCTTCCTCCTTACTCTTCCTCGTCTTTCGTCCTCCTCTCTCTTCCTTCTCTCTCTTCCTCGTCTCTCTTTCTCCTCTCTTATCCTCCTCTCCGCTCTTCCTCTCTCTTCCCCCTCACTCTTCCTCCTCTCTCTTCCTCCTCTCTCCTCCTCTCTCCTCTTCCTCTCTCTTCCTCCTCTCTCTTCCTCCTCTCTCCTCCTCTCTCCTCTTCCTTTCTCTTCCTCCTCTCTCCTCCTACTCTCTCCCCCTCATCTCTCCACGTCCTCTCTCTTCTTCCTCTCTCTTCCTCCTCTCTCTTCTTCCTCTTTCTTCCTCCTCCCTCTTCCTCCTCTCTCCTCCTCTCTTCTATTACTCTCTCTTCCTCCTCTCTCTTCCTCCTCTCTCTTCCTCCTCTGTCCTCCTCTCTCCTCTTCCTCTCTCTTCCTTCTCTCTCTTCCTCCTCTCTCTTCCTCCTCTCACTTCCTCGTCTCTCTTCCTCCTCTCTCTTCTTCCTCTCTCTTCTTCCTCTCTCTTCCTCCTCTCTCTTTCTCCTCTCTCTTCCTCCTCTCTCCTCTTCCTCTCTCTTCCTCCTCACTCTTCCTCCTCTCTCTTCCACCTCTGTCTTCCTCCTCTCTCTTCCTCCTCTTTTTTCCTCCTCTCTCCTCCTCTCTCCTCTTCATCTCACTTCCTCCTCTCTCTTCCTGCTCTCTCCACCTGTCTTCTCTTCCTCTATCTTCCTCCAGTCTCTTCCTCCTCTCTCTTCCTCATCTCCCTTCCTCCTCTCTCCTCCTCTCTCCCTCTGTCACCCTCCTCTCTCTTCCTCCTCTCTCTTTTTGCTCTCTCTTCCTCCTCTCTCTTCCTCCTCTCTCCTCCTTTCTCCTATTCCTCTCCATTCCTCCTCACTCTTCCTCCTCTCTCTTCCTCCTCTCTCTTCCTCCTCTCTCTTCCTCCTCTCTCTTCCTCCTCTCTCCGCCTCTCTCCTCTTCATCTCTCTTCCTCCTCTCTCTTCCTCCTCTCTCCACCTCTTTTCTCTTCCTCTGTCTTCTTCTACTCTCTTCCTCCTCTCTCTTCATCCTCTCTCTTCCTCCTCTCTCCTCCTCACTCCCTCTGTCATCCTCCTCTCTCTTCCTCCTCTCTCTTCCTCCTCTCTCTTCTTGCTCTCTCTTCCTCCTCTCTCCTCCTCTCACCTCTTCCTCTGCCTTCCTCCTCTGTCTTCCTCCTCTCTCCTCCTCTCTCCTCTTCCTCTCTCTTCCTCCTCTCTCCTCCTCCTCTCTCGTCTACCTCTCTCTTATTCCTCTCTACTCCTCCTCTCCCTTCCTCCTTACTCTTCCTCGTCTTTCGTCCTCCTCTCTCTTCCTTCTCTCTCTTCCTCGTCTCTCTTTCTCCTCTCTTATCCTACTCTCCGCTCTTCCTCTCTCTTCCCCCTCACTCTTCCTCTTCTCTCTTCCTCCTCTCCCTTCCTCCTCTCTCTTCCTCCTCTCTCCTCCTCTCTCCTCTTCCTCTCTCTTCCTCCTCTCTCTTCCTCCTCTCTCCTCCTCTCTCCTCTTCCCCTCTCTTCCTCCTCTCTCTTCCTACTCTCTCCCCCTCATCTCTCCACTTCCTCTCTCTTCTTCCTCTCTCTTCCTCCTCTCTCTTCTTCCTCTTTCTTCCTCCTCTCTCTTCCTCCTCTCTCCACCTCTCTTCTCTTCCTCTGTCTTGCTCCAGTCTCTTCCTCCTCTCTCTCCCTCCTCTGCCTTCCTCCTCTCTCCTCCTCTCTCCCTCTGTCACCCTCCTCTCTCTTCCTCCTCTCTCTTTGTGCTCTCTCTTCCTCCTCTCTCTTCCTCCTCTCTCTTCCTCCTCTCTCCTCCTTTCTCCTATTCCTCTCCATTCCTCCTCTCTCTTCCTCCTCTCTCCTCCTCTCTCCTCTTCCTCTCTCTTCCTCCTCTCTCTTCCTCCTCTCTCTTCCTCCTCTCTCTTCCTCCTCTCTCCTCCTCCTCTCTGCTCTTTCTCTCTCTTCCTCCTCTCTCTTTCTTCTCCCACTTCCTCCTCTCTCTTCCTCCTCTCTCTTCCTTCCCTCACCTCCTCCTCTCTCGTCTTGCTCTCTCTTCCTCCTCTCTCTTCCCCCTCTCTCTTCCTCCTCTCTTTTCCTCCTCTCTCCTCTTCCTCTCTCTTCTTCCTCTCTCTTCCTCCTCTCTCTTCCTCCTCTCTCCTCCTCTCTCCTCTTCCTCTCTCTTCCTCCTGTCTCTTCCTCCTCTCTCGTCCTTCTCTCTCTTCCTCCTCTCTCGTCTTCCTCTCTCTTCCTCCTCTCTCTTCCTCCTCTCCCTTCCTCCTCTCTCTACCTCCTTTCTCTTCCTCCTCTCTCTTCTTCCTCTCTCCTCTTCCTCTCTCTTCCTCTCTCTTCCTCCTCTATCTTCCTCCTCTCTCTTCCTCCTCTCTCTTCCTCCTCTCTCTTCCTCCTCTCTCTTCCCCTTATTTCTTCCTCTTCTCTCTTCCTCCTCTCTACTTCCTACTCTTCCTGTTCCTCTCTCTTACTCCTCTCTCTTCCTCCTCTCTCTTCCTCCTCTGTCCTCCTCTCTCCTCTTCCTCTCTCTTTCTCCTGTCTCTTCCTCCTCTCTCTCCTGCTCTCTCTTCCTCCTCTCTCTTCCTCCTCTCTCTTCCTCCTCTGTCTTCCTCTCTCCTCTTCCTCTCTCTTCCTTCTCTCTCTTCCTCCTCTCTCTCACTCCTCTCTCTTCCTCGTCTCTCTTTCTCCTCTCTCTTCCTCGTCTCTCTTTCTGCTCTCTCCTCCTCCTCTCTCCTCTTCCTCTCTCTTCCACCTCTCTCTTCCCCCTCTCTCTTCCTCATCTCTTTTCCTCCTCTGTCCTCTTCCTCTCTCTTCTTCCTCTCTCTTCCTTCTCTCTTTTCCTTCTCTCTCCTCCTCCTCTCTCTTCCTCCTGTCTCTTCCTCCTCTCTCTACCTCATTTCTCTTCCTCCTCTCTCTTCTTCCTCTCTCCTCTTCCTCTCTCTTCCTCCTCTCTCTTCCTCCTCTCTCTCATCCTCCTCTCTCTTCCTCCTCTCTCTTCCTCCTCTCTCTACCTCATTTCTCTTCCTCCTCTCTCTTCCTCCTCTCTCCTCCTCCTCTCTCTTCCTCCTCTCTCTTCCTGCTCTCCTACTCTCTCCACTTCCTTTCTCTTCCTCCTCTATCTTCCTCCTCTCTCTTCCTACTCTCTACTTCCAGCTCTCTCCTCTTACTCCTCTCTCCTCCTCTCTCCTCTTCCTCTCTCCTCTTCCTCTCTCTTCCTCCTCTCTCTTCCAACTCTCTCCTCCTCATCTCTCCACTTCCTCTCTCTTCTTCCTCTCTCTTCCTCCTCCCTCTTCTTCCTCTCTCTTCCTCCTCTCTCTTCCTCCTCTCTCCTCCTCTCTTCTATTCATCTCTCTTCCTCCTCTCTCTTCATCCTCTGTCCTCCTCTCTCCTCTTCCTCTCTCTTCCTTCACTCTCTTCCTCCTCTCTCTTCCTCGTCTCTTTCTCCTCTCTCTTCCTCCTCTCTCCTCTTCCTCTATCTTCCTCCTAACTCATCCTCCTCTCTCTTCCTCCTCTCTCTTCCTCCTCTCTCTTCCTCTTCTCTCCTCCTCTCTCCTCTTCCTCTCTCCTCTTCCTCTCTCTTCCTCCTCTGTCTTCCTCCTATCTCTTCCTCCTCTCTCCTCTTCCTCTCTCCTCTTCCTCTCTCTGCCTCCTCTCTCTTCCTCCTCTCTCTTCCTCCTCTCTCTTCCTCCTTTCTCTTCCCCCTCTCTCTTCCTCCTCTCTCTTCCTCCTCTCTCCTCCTCTCTCCTCTTCCTCCTCTCTATTCCTCTTCTCTCTTCCTCCTCTCTCTTCCTCCTCTCTCTACCTCCACTCTCTTCCTCCTTTCCCTTCTTCCTCTGTACTCTTCCTCTCTCTTCTTCCTCTCTCTTCCTCTATACCTCTGTCTTCCTCCACTCTCTTCCTCCTCTCTCTTCCTCCTCTCTCCTCCTCTATACCTCTGTCTTCGTCCTCTCTCTTCCTCCTCTCTCTTCCTCCTCCTCATCCTCTCTCTTCCTCCTCTCTCTTCCTCCTCTCTCCTCTTCCTCACTCTTCCTCCTCTCTTTTCCTCCTCTCTCTTCCTTCTCTCTATTCCTACTCTCTCTTTCTTCTCTCTTTTTCTCCTCTGTCTTTCTCCTCTCTCTTCCTCCTCTGTCTTCCTCCTCTCTCCTTCCCTCTCCTCTTCCTCCTCTCTATTCCTCTTCTCTCTTCCTCCGTTCTCTTCCTCCAATCTCTTCCTCCTCTCTCTTCCTCCTCTCTCTTCCTCCTCTCTCTTCCTCTTCTCTCCTCCTCTCTCCTCTTCCTCTCTCCTCTTCCTCTCTCTTCCTCCTCTGTCTTCCTCCTATCTCTTCCTCCTCTCTCCTCTTCCTCTCTCTTCTTCCTCTCTCTTCCTCCTCTCTCTTCCTCCTCTCTCTTCCTCCTCTCTCTTCCTCCTCTCTCTTCCTCCTCTCTCTTCCTCCTCTCTCTTCCTCCTCTCTCTTCCTACTCTCTCCTCCTCTCTCCTCTTCCTCCTCTCTATTCCTCTTCTCTCTTCCTCCTCTCTCTTCCTCCTCTCTCTTCCTCCTCTCTCTTCCTCCTCTCTCTTCCTCCTCTCTCCTACTCTCTCCACGTCCTCTCTCCACGTCCTCTCTCTTCCTCCTCTCTCTTCCTCCTCTATCCACCTCCTCTCTCCTCTTCCTCCTCTTCTTCCTCTCTCTTCCTCCTCTCTCTTCCTCCTCACTCTTCCTCCTCTCTCTTCCTCCTCTATCCACCTCCTCTCTCCTCTTCCTCCTCTCTATTCCTCTTCTCTCTTCCTCCTCTCTCTTCCTCCACTCTCTACCTCCACTCTCCTCTTCCTCTCTCTTCCTCCTCACTCTTCCTCCTCTCTCTTCTTCGTCTCTCCTCCTCTCTCCTCTTCCTCTCTCTTCCTCCTCTCTCTTCCTTCTCTCTCTTCCTCCTCTCTCCTCCTCCACTCTGTTGTTCCTCTCTCTTCCTCCTCTCTCTTCCTCCTCTCTCTTCCTCCTCTCTCTTCGTCCTCTCTCTTCCTCCTCTCTCCTACTCTCTCCACTTCCTCTCTCTTCCTCCTCTCTCTTCCTCCTCTCTACTTCCTACCCTCTCCTCTACCTCCCTCTTCCTCGTCTCTCCTCTTCCTCTCTCTTCCTCCTCTCTCCTCTTCCTCTCTCTTCTTCCTCTCTCTTCCTCGTCTCCCTTCCTACTCTGTCTTCCTCCTCTCTCTTCATCCTCTCTCTTCCTCCTCTCTCTTCCTCCTCTCTCTTCCTCCTCTCTCCACCTCCTCTCTCCTCTTCCTATTCTTCTTCCTCTCTCTTCCTCCTCTCTCTTCCTCCTCACTCTTCCTCCTCTCTCTTCCTCCTCTCTCTTCCTCCTCTCTCTTCCTCCTCTCTCTTCGTCCTCTCTATTCCTCCTCTCTCCTACTCTCTCCACTTCCTCTCTCTTCCTCCTCTCTCTTCCTCCTCTCTACTTCCTACCCTCTCCTCTACCTCCCTCTTCCTCGTCTCTCCTCTTCCTCTCTCTTCCTCCTCTCTCCTCTTCCTCTCTCTTCTTCCTCTCTCTTCCTCGTCTCCCTTCCTACTCTGTCTTCCTCCTCTCTCTTCATCCTCTCTCTTCCTCCTCTCTCTTCCTCCTCTCTCTTCCTCCTCTCTCCACCTCCTCTCTCCTCTTCCTCCTCTTCTTCCTCTCTCTTCCTCCTCTCTCTTCCTCCTCACTCTTCCTCCTCTCTCTTCCTCCTCTCTCTTCCTCCTCTCTCTTCCTCCTCTCTCCTCCTCTCTCCTCTTCCTCTTTCTTCCTCCTCTCTCTTCGTCCTCTCTCCTCCTCTCTCCTCTTCCTCTCTCTTCCTCCTCTCTCTTCCTCCTCTCTCTTCCTCCACTCTCTTCCTCCTCTCTCCTCCTCTCTCCTCTTCCTCTCTCTTCCTCCTCTCTCCTCCTTTCTCCTCTTCCTCTCTCTTCCTCCTCTCTCCTCTTCCTTTCTCTTCCTCCTCTCTCTTCCTCTTATTTCTTCCTCCTCTCTCTTCCGCCTCTCTACTTCCTACTCTTCCTGTTCTTCTCTCTTCCTCCTATCTCTTCCTCCTCTCTCTTCCTCCTCTCTACTTCCTACTCTCTCCTCTTCCTCTCTCTTCCTCCTCTCTCTTCCTCCTCTCTACTTCCTCTTCTAACCTCTTTCTCTCTTCTTCCTCTCTCTTTCTCCTCTCTCTTCGTCCTCTCTCCTCCTCTCTCCTCTTCTTCTCTCTTCCTCCTCTCTTCTCTTCCTCTCTCTTCCTTCTCTCTCTTCCTCCTCACTCTTCCTCCTCTCTCTTCCTCCTCTCTCTTTCTCCTCTCTCTTCCTCCTCTCTCTTCCTGCTCTCTCCTCCTCCTCTCTCCTCTTCCTCTCTCTTCCTCCTCTCTCTTCCTCCTCTCTCTTCCTTCCATCTCCTCCTCCTCTCTCGTCTTCCTCTCTCTTCCTCCTCTCTCTTCCCCCTCTCTCTTCCTCCTCTCTTTTCCTCCTCTGTCCTCTTCCTCTCTCTTCCTCCTCTCTCTTCCTCCACTCTCCTCCTCTCTCCTCTTCCTCTCTCTTCCACCTCTCTCTTCCTCCACTCTCTTCCTTCTCTCTCGTCCTCTTTTCTCGTCTTCCTCTCTCTTCCTCCTCTCTCTTCCTCCTCTCTCTTCCTCCTCTCTCTTCCTCCTTTCTCTACCTCCTTTCTCTTCCTCCTCTCTCTTCTTCCTCTCTCCTCTTCCTCTCTCTTCCTCCTCTCTCTTCCTCCTCTCTCTTCCTCCTCTCTCTTCCTCCTCTCTCTTCCTCCTCTCTCTTCCACCTCTCTCCTCCTCCTCTCTCTTCCTCCTCTCTCTTCCTGCTCTCTCCTACTCTCTCCACTTCCTCTCTCTTCCTCCTCTCTCTTCCTCCTCTCGACTTCCAACTCTGTCCTCTTCCTCCCTCTTCCTCCTCTCTCCTCTTCCTCTCTCTTCCTCCTCTCTCTTCCTCGTCTCTCTTCCTCCCCTCTCCTCCTCTCTCCTATTCCTCTATCTTCCTCCGCTCTCTTCCTCCTTTCTCTTCATCCTCTCTCCTCCTCCTCTCTCCTCTTCCTCTCTCTTCTTCCTCTCTGTTCCTCCTCTCTCTTCCTCCTTACTCTTCCTCCTCTCTCGTCCTCCTCTCTCTTCCTTCTCTCTCTTCCTCGTCTTTCTTTCTCCTCTCTTATCCTCCTCTCCCCTCTTCCTCTCTCTTCCTCTTCACTCTTCCTCCTCTCTCTTCCTCCTCTCTCTTCCTCCTCTCTCTTCCTCCTCTCTCTTCCTCCTCTCTCCGCCTCTCTCCTCTTCATCTCTCTTCCTCCTCTCTCTTCCTCCTCTCTCCACCTCTCTTCTCTTCCTCTGTCTTCCTCTACTCTCTTCCTCCTCTCTCTTCATCCTCTCTCTTCCTCCTCTCTCCTCCTCTTTCCCTCTGTCATCCTCCTCTCTCTTCCTCTTCTCTCTTCCTCCTCTCTCTTCGTGCTCTCTCTTCCTCCTCTCTCCTCCTCTCACCTCTTCCTCTGCCTTCCTCCTCTGTCTTCCTCCTCTCTCCTCCTCTCTCCTCTTCCTCTCTCTTCCTCCTCTCTCCTCCTCCTCTCTCGTCTACCTCTCTCTTATTCCTCTCTACTCCTCCTCTCCCTTCCTCCTTACTCTTCCTCGTCTTTCGTCCTCCTCTCTCTTCCTTCTCTCTCTTCCTCGTCTCTCTTTCTCCTCTCTTATCCTCCTCTCCGCTCTTCCTCTCTCTTCCCCCTCACTCTTCCTCTTCTCTCTTCCTCCTCTCTCTTCCTCCTCTCTCTTCCTCCTCTCTCCTCCTCTCTCCTCTTCCTCTCTCTTCCTCCTCTCTCTTCCTCCTCTCTCCTCCTCTCTCCTCTTCCTTTCTCTTCCTCCTCTCTCTTCCTACTCTCTCCCCCTCATCTCTCCACGTCCTCTCTCTTCTTCCTCTCTCTTCCTCCTCTCTCTTCTTCCTCTTTCTTCCTCCTCCCTCTTCCTCCTCTCTCCTCCTCTCTTCTATTACTCTCTCTTCCTCCTCTCTCTTCCTCCTCTCTCTTCCTCCTCTGTCCTCCTCTCTCCTCTTCCTCTCTCTTCCTTCTCTCTCTTCCTCCTCTCTCTTCCTCCTCTCACTTCCTCGTCTCTCTTTCTCCTCTCTCTTCCTCCTCTCTCCTCTTCCTCTCTCTTCCTCCTCTCTCTTCTTCCTCTCTCTTCTTCCTCTCTCTTCCTCCTCTCTCTTTCTCCTCTCTCTTCCTCCTCTCTCCTCTTCCTCTCTCTTCCTCCTCACTCTTCCTCCTCTCTCTTCCACCTCTGTCTTCCTCCTCTCTCTTCCTCCTCTTTTTTCCTCCTCTCTCCTCCTCTCTCCTCTTCATCTCACTTCCTCCTCTCTCTTCCTGCTCTCTCCACCTGTCTTCTCTTCCTCTATCTTCCTCCAGTCTCTTCCTCCTCTCTCTTCCTCATCTCCCTTCCTCCTCTCTCCTCCTCTCTCCCTCTGTCACCCTCCTCTCTCTTCCTCCTCTCTCTTTTTGCTCTCTCTTCCTCCTCTCTCTTCCTCCTCTCTCCTCCTTTCTCCTATTCCTCTCCATTCCTCCTCTCTCTTCCTCCTCTCTCCTCCTCTCTCCTCTTCCTCTCTCCTCCTCCTCTCTGCTCTTTCTCTCTCTTCCTCCTCTCTCTTTCTTCTCCCACTTCCTTCTCTCTCTTCCTCCTCTCTCTTCCTTCCCTCTCCTCCTCCTCTCTCGTCTTCCTCTCTCTTCCTCCTCTCTCTTCCCCATCTCTCTTCCTCCTCTCTTTTCCTCCTCTGTCCTCTTCCTCTCTCTTCTTCCTCTCTCTTCCTCCTCTCTCTTCCTCCTCTCTCCTCCTCTCTCCTCTTCCTCTCTCTTCCTCCTGTCTCTTCCTCCTCTCTCGTCCTTCTCTTTCCTCCTCCTCTCTCGTCTTCCTCTCTCTTCCTCCTCTCTCTTCCTCCTCTCCCTTCCTCCTCTCTCTACCTCCTTTCTCTTCCTCCTCTCTCTTCCTCCTCTCTCCTCCTTTCTCCTCTTCCTCTCTCTAACTCCTCTCTCCTCCTTTCTTCTCTTCCTCTCTCTTCCTCCTCTCTCCTCTTCCTCTCTCTTCCTCCTCTCTCTTCCTCTTATTTCTTCCTCCTCTCTCTTCCTCCTCTCTACTTCCTACTCTTCCTGTTCTTCTCTCTTCCTCCTATCTCTTCCTCCTCTCTCTTCCTCCTCTCTACATCCTACTCTCTCCTCTTCCTCTCTCTTCCTCCTCTATCTTCCTCCTCTCTACTTCCTCTTCTAACCTCTTTCTCTCTTCTTCCTCTCTCTTTCTCCTCTCTCTTCCTCCTCTCTCCTCCTCTCTCCTCTTCTTCTCTTTTCCTCCTCTCTCCTCTTCCTCCCTCTTCCTTCTCTCTCTTCCTCCTCACTCTTCCTCCTCTCACTTCCTCCTCTCTCTTTCTCCTCTCTCTTCCTCCTCTCTCTTCCTGCTCTCTCCTCCTCCTCTCTCCTCTTCCTCTCTCTTCCTCCTCTCTCTTCCTCCTCTCTCTTCCTTCCCTCTCCTCCTTCTCTCTCGTCTTCCTCTCTCTTCCTCCTCTCTCTTCCCCCTCTCTCCTCCTCCTCTCTTTTCCTCCTCTGTCCTCTTCCTCTCTCTTCTTCCTCTCTCTTCCTCCTATCTCCTCCTCTCTCCTCTTCCTCTCTCTGCCTCCTCTCTCTTCCTCCTCTCTCTTCCTCCACTCTCCTCCTCTCTCCTCTTCCTCTCTCTTCCACCTCTCTCTTCCTCCACTCTCTTCCTTCTCTCTCCTCCTCCTCTCTCGTCTTCCTCTCTCTTCCTCCTCTCTCTTCCTCCTCTCTCTTCCTCCTCTCTCTTCCTCCTTTCTCTACCTCCTTTCTCTTCCTCCTCTCTCTTCTTCCTATCTCCTCTTCCTCTCTCTTCCTCCTCTCTCTTCCTCCTCTCTCTTCCTCCTCTCTCTTCATCCTCTCTCTTCCTCCTCTCTCTTCCACCTCTCTCCTCCTCCTCTCTCTTCCTCCTCTCTCTTCCTTCTCTCTCCTACTCTCTCCACTTCCTGTCTCTTCCTCGTCTCTCTTCCTCCTCTCTACTTCCAACTCTGTCCTCTTCCTCCCTCTTCCTCCTCTCTCCTCTTCCTCTCTCTTCCTCCTCTCTCTTCCTCGTCTCTCTTCCTCCCCTCTCCTCCTCTCTCCTCTTCCTCTATCTCCCTCCGCTCTCTTCCTCCTCTCTCTTCATCCTCTCTCCTCCTCCTCTCTCCTCTTCCTCTCTCTTCTTCCTCTCTGTTCCTCCTCTCTCTTCCTCCTTACTCTTCCTCCTCTCTCGTCCTCCTCTCTCTTCCTTCTCTCTCTTCCTCGTCTCTCTTTCTCCTCTCTTATCCTCCTCTCCCCTCTTCCTCTCTCTTCCTCTTCACTCTTCCTCCTCTCTCTTCCTCCTCTCTCTTCCTCCTCTCTCTTCCTCCTCTCTCCTCCTCTCTCCTCTTCCTCTCTCTTCCTCCTCTCTCTTCCTAATCTCTCTTCCCCATCTCTCCACTTCCTCTGTCTTATTCCTCTCTCTTCCTCCTCTCTCTTCTTCCTCTCTCTTCCTCCTCTCTCCTCCTCTCTCCTCTTCCTCTCTCTTCCTCCTCTCTCTTCCTCCTCTCTCTTCCTCGTCCCTCTTTCTCCTCTCTCTTCCTCCTCTCTCCTCTTCCTCTCTCTTCCTCCTCACTCTTCCTCCTCTCTCTTCCTCCTCTCTCTTCCTCCTCTCTCTTCCTCCTCTCTCTTCCTCCTCTCTCCGCCTCTCTCCTCTTCATCTCTCTTCCTCCTCTCTCTTCCTCCTCTCTCCACCTCTTTTCTCTTCCTCTGTCTTCTTCTACTCTCTTCCTCCTCTCTCTTCATCCTCTCTCTTCCTCCTCTCTCCTCCTCACTCCCTCTGTCATCCTCCTCTCTCTTCCTCCTCTCTCTTCCTCCTCTCTCTTCTTGCTCTGTCTTCCTCCTCTCTCCTCCTCTCACCTCTTCCTCTGCCTTCCTCCTCTGTCTTCCTCCTCTCTCCTCCTCTCTCCTCTTCCTCTCTCTTCCTCCTCTCTCCTCCTCCTCTCTCGTCTACCTCTCTCTTATTCCTCTCTACTCCTCCTCTCCCTTCCTCCTTACTCTTCCTCGTCTTTCGTCCTCCTCTCTCTTCCTTCTCTCTCTTCCTCGTCTCTCTTTCTCCTCTCTTATCCTACTCTCCGCTCTTCCTCTCTCTTCCCCCTCACTCTTCCTCTTCTCTCTTCCTCCTCTCCCTTCCTCCTCTCTCTTCCTCCTCTCTCCTCCTCTCTCCTCTTCCTCTCTCTTCCTCCTCTCTCTTCCTCCTCTCTCCTCCTCTCTCCTCTTCCCCTCTCTTCCTCCTCTCTCTTCCTACTCTCTCCCCCTCATCTCTCCACTTCCTCTCTCTTCTTCCTCTCTGTTCCTCCTCTCTCTTCTTCCTCTTTCTTCCTCCTCTCTCTTCCTCCTCTCTCCACCTCTCTTCTCTTCCTCTGTCTTGCTCCAGTCTCTTCCTCCTCTCTCTCCCTCCTCTGCCTTCCTCCTCTCTCCTCCTCTCTCCCTCTGTCACCCTCCTCTCTCTTCCTCCTCTCTCTTTGTGCTCTCTCTTCCTCCTCTCTCTTCCTCCTCTCTCTTCCTCCTCTCTCCTCCTTTCTCCTATTCCTCTCCATTCCTCCTCTCTCTTCCTCCTCTCTCCTCCTCTCTCCTCTTCCTCTCTCTTCCTCCTCTCTCTTCCTCCTCTCTCTTCCTCCTCTCTCTTCCTCCTCTCTCCTCCTCCTCTCTGCTCTTTCTCTCTCTTCCTCCTCTCTCTTTCTTCTCCCACTTCCTCCTCTCTCTTCCTCCTCTCTCTTCCTTCCCTCACCTCCTCCTCTCTCGTCTTGCTCTCTCTTCCTCCTCTCTCTTCCCCCTCTCTCTTCCTCCTCTCTTTTCCTCCTCTCTCCTCTTCCTCTCTCTTCTTCCTCTCTCTTCCTCCTCTCTCTTCCTCCTCTCTCCTCCTCTCTCCTCTTCCTCTCTCTTCCTCCTGTCTCTTCCTCCTCTCTCGTCCTTCTCTCTCCTCCTCCTCTCTCGTCTTCCTCTCTCTTCCTCCTCTCTCTTCCTCCTCTCCCATCCTCCTCTCTCTACCTCCTTTCTCTTCCTCCTCTCTCTTCTTCCTCTCTCCTCTTCCTCTCTCTTCCTCTCTCTTCCTCCTCTATCTTCCTCCTCTCTCTTCCTCCTCTCTCTTCCTCCTCTCTCTTCCCCTTATTTCTTCCTCTTCTCTCTTCCTCCTCTCTACTTCCTACTCTTCCTGTTCCTCTCTCTTCCTCCTCTCTCTTCCTCCTCTCTCTTCCTCCTCTGTCCTCCTCTCTCCTCTTCCTCTCTCTTTCTCCTGTCTCTTCCTCCTCTCTCTCCTGCTCTCTCTTCCTCCTCTCTCTTCCTCCTCTCTCTTCCTCCTCTGTCTTCCTCTCTCCTCTTCCTCTCTCTTCCTTCTCTCTCTTCCTCCTCTCTCTCACTCCTCTCTCTTCCTCGTCTCTCTTTCTCCTCTCTCTTCCTCCTCTCTCTTTCTGCTCTCTCCTCCTCCTCTCTCCTCTTCCTCTCTCTTCCACCTCTCTCTTCCCCCTCTCTCTTCCTCATCTCTTTTCCTCCTCTGTCCTCTTCCTCTCTCTTCTTCCTCTCTCTTCCTTCTCTCTTTTCCTTCTCTCTCCTCCTCCTCTCTCTTCCTCCTGTCTCTTCCTCCTCTCTCTACCTCATTTCTCTTCCTCCTCTCTCTTCTTCCTCTCTCCTCTTCCTCTCTCTTCCTCCTCTCTCTTCCTCCTCTCTCTCATCCTCCTCTCTCTTCCTCCTCTCTCTTCCTCCTCTCTCTACCTCATTTCTCTTCCTCCTCTCTCTTCCTCCTCTCTCCTCCTCCTCTCTCTTCCTCCTCTCTCTTCCTGCTCTCCTACTCTCTCCACTTCCTTTCTCTTCCTCCTCTATCTTCCTCCTCTCTCTTCCTACTCTCTACTTCCAGCTCTCTCCTCTTACTCCTCTCTCCTCCTCTCTCCTCTTCCTCTCTCCTCTTCCTCTCTCTTCCTCCTCTCTCTTCCAACTCTCTCCTCCTCATCTCTCCACTTCCTCTCTCTTCTTCCTCTCTCTTCCTCCTCCCTCTTCTTCCTCTCTCTTCCTCCTCTCTCTTCCTCCTCTCTCCTCCTCTCTTCTATTCATCTCTCTTCCTCCTCTCTCTTCATCCTCTGTCCTCCTCTCTCCTCTTCCTCTCTCTTCCTTCACTCTCTTCCTCCTCTCTCTTCCTCGTCTCTTTCTCCTCTCTCTTCCTCCTCTCTCCTCTTCCTCTATCTTCCTCCTAACTCATCCTCCTCTCTCTTCCTCCTCTCTCTTCCTCCTCTCTCTTCCTCTTCTCTCCTCCTCTCTCCTCTTCCTCTCTCCTCTTCCTCTCTCTTCCTCCTCTGTCTTCCTCCTATCTCTTCCTCCTCTCTCCTCTTCCTCTCTCCTCTTCCTCTCTCTGCCTCCTCTCTCTTCCTCCTCTCTCTTCCTCCTCTCTCTTCCTCCTTTCTCTTCCCCCTCTCTCTTCCTCCTCTCTCTTCCTCCTCTCTCATCCTCTCTCCTCTTCCTCCTCTCTATTCCTCTTCTCTCTTCCTCCTCTCTCTTCCTCCTCTCTCTACCTCCACTCTCTTCCTCCTTTCCCTTCTTCCTCTGTACTCTTCCTCTCTCTTCTTCCTCTCTCTTCCTCTATACCTCTGTCTTCCTCCACTCTCTTCCTCCTCTCTCTTCCTTCTCTCTCCTCCTCTATACCTCTGTCTTCGTCCTCTCTCTTCCTCCTCTCTCTTCCTCCTCCTCATCCTCTCTCTTCCTCCTCTCTCTTCCTCCTCTCTCCTCTTCCTCACTCTTCCTCCCCTCTTTTCCTCCTCTCTCTTCCTTCTCTCTATTCCTACTCTCTCTTTCTTCTCTCTTTTTCTCCTCTGTCTTTCTCCTCTCTCTTCCTCCTCTGTCTTCCTCCTCTCTCCTTCCCTCTCCTCTTCCTCCTCTCTATTCCTCTTCTCTCTTCCTCCGTTCTCTTCCTCCAATCTCTTCCTCCTCTCTCTTCCTCCTCTCTCTTCCTCCTCTCTCTTCCTCTTCTCTCCTCCTCTCTCCTCTTCCTCTCTCCTCTTCCTCTCTCTTCCTCCTCTGTCTTCCTCCTATCTCTTCCTCCTCTCTCCTCTTCCTCTCTCTTCTTCCTCTCTCTTCCTCCTCTCTCTTCCTCCTCTCTCTTCCTCCTCTCTCTTCCTCCTCTCTCTTCCTCCTCTCTCTTCCTCCTCTCTCTTCCTCCTCTCTCTTCCTCCTCTCTCCTCCTCTCTCCTCTTCCTCCTCTCTATTCCTCTTCTCTCTTCCTCCTCTCTCTTCCTCCTCTCTCTTCCTCCTCTCTCTTCCTCCTCTCTCTTCCTCCTCTCTCCTACTCTCTCCACGTCCTCTCTCTTCCTCCTCTCTCTTCCTCCTCTCTCTTCCTCCTCTGTCTTCCTCCTCTCTCTTCCGCCTCTCTCTTCCTCCTCTCTCTTCCTCCTCTCTCTTCCTCCTCTATCCATCTCCTCTCTCCTCTTCCTCCTCTTCTTCCTCTCTCTTCCTCCTCTCTCTTCCTCCTCACTCTTCCTCCTCTCTCTTCCTCCTCTCTCTTCCTCCTCTCTCTTCCTCCTCTCTCCTCCTCTCTCCTCTTCCTCCGCTCTATTCCTCTTCTCTCTTCCTCCTCTCTCTTCCTCCTCTCTCCTCCTCTCTCCTCTTCCTCTCTCTTCCTCCTCTCTCCTCTTCCTCTCTCTTCCTCCTATCTCTTCCTCTTCTCTCTTCCTCCTCTCTCTTCCTCCTCTCTCTTCATCGTCTCTCTTCCTTCTCTCTCTTCCTCGTCTCTCTTTCTCCTCTCTTATCCTCCTCTCCGCTCTTCCTCTCTCTTCCTCCTCTCTCTTCCACCTCTCTGTTCCTCCTCTCTCCTCCACATTCCTCTTCCTCTCTCTTCGTCCTCTCTCTTCCTCGTCTCCCTTCCTCCTCTGTCTTCCTCCACTCTCTTCCTACTCTCTCTTCGTCCTCTCTCTTCCTCCTCTCTCTTCCTCCTCCTCATCCTCTCTCTTCCTCCTCTCTCTTCCTCCTCTCTCTTCCTCCTCTCTACTTCCTACTCTCTCCTCTTCCTCTCTCTTCCTCCTCTCTCTTCCTCCTCTCTACTCCTCCACTCTCCTCTTTCTCTGTCTTCTTCCTCTCTCTTTCTCGTCTATCTTCCTCCTCTCTCTTCCTTCACTCTCTTCCTCCTCTCTCTTCCTCCTCTCTCTTCCTCCTCTCTCTTCGTCCTCTCTCTTCCTACTCTCTCCTACTCTCTCCACTTCCTCTCTCTTCCTCCTCTCTACTTCCTACTCTCTCCTCTTCCTCTCTATTCCTCCTCTCTCCTCTTCTTCTCTCTTCCTCCTCTCTCCTCTTCCTCTCTCTTACTAATATCTCTTCCTCCTCTCTCTTCCTCCTCTCTCTTCCTCCTTCTTCTTCCTCCTCTCTTCCTCCTCTCTCTTCCTCCTCTCTCTTCCTCCTCTCTCTTCATCTCTCTTCTTCCTCCTCTCTCTTCTTCGTCTCTCTTCCTCCTCTCTCCTCTTCTCTCCTCTTCCTCTCTCTTCCTCCTCTCTCTTCCTCCTCTCTCCTCCTCCTCTCTCTTCCTTCTCTCTCCTCATCTCTCCTCTTCCTCCTCTCTCTTCCTCCTCACTCTTCTCCTCTCTCTTCCTCCTCTCTCTTCCTTCTCTCTCTTCCTCGTCTATCTTTCTCCTCTCTCTTCCTCCTCTCTGCTCTTCCTCTCTCTTCCTCCTAATTCTTCCTCCTCTCTCTTACTCCTATCTCTTCCTCCTCTCTCTTCCTTCTCTCTTCTCATCTCTCCTCTTCCTCCTCTCTCTTCCTCCTCTCTCTTCCTCCTCTCTACTTCCTACTCTCTCCTCTTCCTCTCTCTTCCTCCTCTCTCCTCTTCCTCTCTTTCCCTCCTCTCTCCTCTTCCTCTCTCTTCCTCCTCTCTCTTCCTCCTCTCTATTCCTCCTCTCTCTTCCTCCTCAATCTTCCTCCTCTCCCTTCCTCCTCTCTCCTCTTCCTCTCTCTTCCTCCTCTCTCTTCCTCGTCTCTCTTCCTCCCCTCTCCTCCTCTCTCCTGTTCCTCTCTCTTCTTCCTCTCTCTTCCTCCTCTCCCTTCCTCCTCACTCTTCCTCCTCTCTTTTCCTCCTCTCTGCACTTCCTCTCTCTTCCTCCTCTCTCTTCCTCCTCTCTCTGCCTTCTCTCTCTTCCTCGTCTCTCTTTCTCCTCTCTTATCCTCCTCTCCGCTCTTCCTCTCTCTTCCTCCTCTCTCTTCCTCCTCTCTCTTCCTCCTCTCTCCTCCACTTTCATCTTCCACCCTCTTCCTCCCCTCTCTGCTTCCTCTGTCCTCTTCCTCTCTCTTCCTCCTCTCTCTTCGTCCTCTCTCTTCCTCCTCTCTCTTCCTCCTCCTCTTCCTCTCTCTTCCTCCTCTCTATTCCTCCTCTCTCCTCTTCCTCTCTCTTCCTCCTATCTCCTCTTCAAATGTCTTCCACCTCCCTCTTCCTCCTCTCTCTTCCTCCTCTCTCCTCCTCCTCTCTCTTCTTCCTCTCTCTTCCTCCTCTCCCTTCGTCCTCTCTCTTCCTCCTCTCTCCTCCTCCTCTCTCTTCATCCTTTCTCCTCCTCCTCTCTCCTCTTCCTCTCTCTTCCTCCTCTCTCTTCCTCCTCTCTCTTCCTCCTCTCTCTTCCTCCTCTCTCTTCTTCCTCAGTCCTCCTCCTCTCTCCTCTTCCTCTCTCTTCCTCCTCTCTACTTCCTCCTCTCTCCTACTCTCTCCTCTTCCTCTCTCTTCCTCCTCTCTCTTCTTCCTCTCTCTTCCTCCTCTCTCTTTCTCATCTCTCTTCCCCCTCTCTGCTCTTCCTCTCTCTTCCTCCTCTCTCTTCCTCCTCTCTCTTCCTCCTCTCCATTCCTCTTCTCTCCTTCTCCTCTCTCTTCCTCCTCTCTCATCTTCCCCCTCTCTCTTACTCCTCTCTCCTCCTCCTCACTCCTCTTCCTCTCTCTTCCTCCTTTCTCTTGCTCCTCTCTCTTCCTCCTCTTTCTTCCTCTCTCTTCCTCCTCTCTCTTCCTCCTCTCTCTTCCTCCTCTCCCTTCCTCCTCTCTGTTCCTCCTCCCTCTTCCGCCTCTCCCTTGCTCCTCTCTCCTCTTCCTCTCTCTTCCTCCTCTCTCTTCCTCTACACTCTTCCTCCTCTCTCTTCCTACTCTCTCCTCTTCCTCTCTCTTCCTCTTCTCTCTTCCTCCTCTCTCTTTCTCCTCTCTCCTCTTCCTCTCTTTTCATCCTCTCTCTTCCTCCTCTCTCTTCCTCCTCTCTCCTTCTCTCTCCTTTCCTCCTCTCTCTTCCTCCTCTCTCTCCCTCCTCTCTCTTTCTGTCTCTTCCTCCTCTCTCTTACTCCTCTCTCTTCCTCCTCTCACTTCCTCCTCTCTCTTCCTACTCTCTCTTCCTCCTCTCTCTTCCTCCTCTCTCTTCCTCATCTCTCTTCTTCCTCTCTCTTACTCCTCTACCTTCCTCTTCTCTATTCCTCCTCTCTCTTCCTCCTCTCTCTTCCTCCTCTCTCCTCTTCCTCTCTCTTCCTCCTCTCTCCTCCTCCTATCTCCTCTTCCTCTCTTTTCCTCCTCTCTCTTAATCCTCCTCTCTCCTCTTCCTGACTCTTCCTCCTCTCTCTTCCTTCTCTCTCTTCCTCCTCTCTCTTCTTCCTCAGTCCTCCTCCTCTCTCCTCTTCCTCTCTCTTCCTCCTCTCTCTTCCTCCTCTCTCCTCCTCTCTCCTCTTCCTCTCTCTTCCTCCTCTCTATTTCCTCTTCTCTCCTCTTGCTCTCTGTTCTTCCTCTCTCTTTCTCATCTCTCTTCCTCCTCTCTCTTCCTCCTCTCACTTCCTCCTCTCTCCTCCTCTCTCCTCTTCCTCTGTCGTCATTCTCTCTCTTCCTCCTCTATCTTTCTCCTCTCTCTTCCTCCTCTCACTTCCTCTTCTCTTTTCCTCCTCTCTCTTCATCCCCTCTCCTCCTCCTCTCTTCTCCTCCTCTCTCTTCTTCCTCTCTCTTCCTCGTCTCCCTTCGTCCTCTCTCTTCCTCCTCTCTCTTCCTCCTCTCTCCTTCTCTCTCCTTTCCTCCTCTCTCTTCCTCCTCTCTCTCCCTCCTCTCTCTTTCTGTCTCTTCCTCCTCTCTCTTACTCCTCTCTCTTCCTCCTCTCACTTCCTCCTCTCTCTTCCTACTCTCTCTTCCTCCTCTCTCTTCCTCCTCTCTCTTCCTCATCTCTCTTCTTCCTCTCTCTTACTCCTCTACCTTCCTCCTCTCTATTCATCCTCTCCCTTCCTCCTCTCTCTTCCTCCTCTCTCTTCCTCCTCTCTCCTCCTACTCTCTCCTCTTCCTCTCTCCTCCTCCTCTCTCTTCCTCCTCTCTCTTCCTCCTCTCTAATCTTCCTCCTCTCTCTTCCTCCTCTCTGCTCTTCCTCTCTCTTACTCCTCTCTCTACCTACTCTCTCTTTCTCCTCTCTCTTCCTCCTCTCTCCTCTTCCTCCTCTCTCTTCCTCATATCTCTTCCTCATCTCTCTTTCTCCTCTTTCTTCCTCCTCTCTACTCTTCCTCCTCTCTCTTCCTCCTCTCACTTCCTCCTCTCTCTTCCTCCTCTCTCTTCCTCGTCTCTCTTCCTCCTCTATCTTCCTCCTCTCTCTTCCTCCTCTCTCCTCTTGCTCTCTCTTTCTACTTTTCTTCCTCCTCTCTACTCTTCCTCCTCTCTCTTCCTCCTCTCACTTCCTCCTCTCTCTTCCTCCTCTCTCTTCCTCGTCTCTCTTCCTCCTCTCTCTTCCTCCTCTCTCCTCCTACTCTCTCCTCTTCCTCTCTATTCCTCCTCTCCCTTCCTCCTCTCTCTTCCTCCTCTCTCTTCCTCCTCTCTCCTCCTCCTATCTCCTCCTCCTCTCTCTTCCTCCTCTCTCTTCCTCCTCTCTCTTCCTCCTTTCTCTTCATCCTACTCTTTCCTCCTACTCTCTCCTCTTCCTCTCTCTTCCCCCTCTCTCTTCCTCATCTCTCTTCGTCCTCTCTCTTCCTCCTCTCTTCTCCTCGTCTCTCTTCCTCCTCTCTCCTATTCCTCTCTCTTCTTCCTATCTCTTCCTCCTCTGTCTTCCTGCTCTCTCTTCCTGCTCTAGGTTTCTCCTTTCCCTTCCTCCTCTCTCTTCCTCCTCTCTCTTCCTCCTCTCTCTTCCTCCTCTCTCCTCCTCCTCTCTCCTCCTCCTCTGTCTTCCTCCTCTCTCCTGTTCCACTCTCATCTTCCTCACTCTTCCTCCTCTCTCTTCCTCCTCTCTCTTCCTCATCTCTCTTCGTCCTCTCTCTTCGTCCTCTCTCTTCCTCCTCTCTCTTCCTCCTCTCTCTTCCTCCTCTCGCTTCCTCCTCTCTCTTCCTCCTCTCTCTTCCTCCTCTCTCTTCCTCCTCTCTCTTCCTCCTCTCCCTTCCTCCTCTGTCTTCCTCCTCTCTCTTCCTCCTCTCTCTTCCTCCTCTCTCCTCCTCCTCTCTCTTCCTCCTCTCTCTTCCTCCTCTCTCTTTCTCCTCTATCTTCCTCCTCTCTCTTCCTCCTCTCTCTTCCTCCTCTCTCTTCCTCCTCTCTCCTCCTCTCTCCACTTCCTCTCTCTTCCTCCTCTCTCTTCCTCCTGTCTCTACCTCCTCTCTCCTCTTCCTCTGTATTCCCCTTCTCCCTTCTTCCTCTCTCCTCTTCCTCTATCCTCTTATTCTCTCTTCGTCCTCTATCTTCCTCCTCTCTCTTCCTCCTCTCTCTTCTTCCTCTCTCTTCCTCCCCTCTCTTCCTCCTCTCTCTTCCTCCTCTCCCTTCCTTCTCTCTCTTCCTCCTCTCTCTTCCTCCTCTCTCCTCCTCCTCTCTCCTCCTCCTCTGTTTTCCTCCTCTCTCCTGTTCCACTCTCATCCTCCTCACTCTTCCTCCTCTCTCTTCCTCCTCTCTCCTCCTCCTCTCTCCTCTTCCTCTCTCTTCCTCCTCTCTCTTCCTCATCTCTCTTCGTCCTCTCTCTTCCTCCTCTCTTCTCCTCGTCTCTCTTCCTCCTCTCTCCTCTTCCTCTCTGTTCTTCCTCTCTCTTCCTCCTCTCTCTTCCTCCTATCCCTTCCTCCACTATCTTTCTCCTCTTCTTCCTCCTCTTCCTTCCTCGTCTCTCCTCCTCCTATCTCATCGTCCTCTCTCCTCTTCCTCTCTCTTCCTCCTCTCCCTTCCTCCTCTCTCTTCCTCATCTCTCTTCCTCCTCTCTCCTCTTCCTCTCTCTTCCTCCTCTCTCTTCCTCATCTCTCTTCCTCCTCTCCCTTCCTTCTCTCTCTTCCTCCTCTCTCCTCCTCCTCTCTCTTCCTCCTCTCTCCTCCTCCTATCTCCTCCTAATCTCTCTTCCTCCTCTCTCTCCCTCCTCTCTCTTCCTCCTGTCTCTTCATCCTCTCTTCTCTTCCTCCACACTCTTCCTCCTCTCTATTCCTCCTCTCTCCTCCTCCTCTCTCATAATCCTCTCTCCTCCTCCTCTCTCTTCCTTCTCTCTCTTCCTCATCTCTCCTCTTCTCTCTTCCTCCTCTCTCTTCCTCCTCTCTCCTCCTCCTCTCTCTTCCTCCTCTCTCTTCCTCCTCTCTCTTCCTCCTCTCTTCCTCCTCTCTCATCGTCCCCTCTCTTCCTCCTCTCTCTTCCTCCTCTCACCCTTTCCTATCTCTTCCTCCTCTCTCTTCCTCCTCTCTCTTCCTCCTCTCTCTTCCTCCTCTCTCTTCCTCCTCTCTCCTCCTCCTCTCCCTTCCTCCTCTCTCTTCCTCCTCTCCCCTATTCCTCTCTCATCCTCCTCTCTCTTCCTCGTCTCTCTTCCTCCTCTCTCTTCCTCCTCTCTCTTCCTCCTCTCTCTTCCTTATCTCTCCTCCTCCTCTCTCTTCCTCCTCTCTCTTCCTCCTCTCTCTTCCTCCTCTCTATTCCTCCTCACTCTTCCTCCTCTCTCTAAATCCTCTCTCCTCCTCCTCTCTCCTCTTCCTCTCTCTTCCTCCTCTCTCTTCCTCCTCTCTCTTCCTCCTCTCTGCTCCTACTCTCTCCTCTTCCTCTCTCTTCCTCCTCTCTCTTCCTCCTCTCTCTTCCTCCTCTCTACTCTTCCTCCTCTCTCTTCCTCCTCTCTCTTCCTCCTCTCTCTTCCTCCTCTCTCCTCTTCCTCTCTCTTTCTCCTCTTTCTTCCTCCTCTCTACTCTTCCTCCTCTCTCTTCCTCCTCTCACTTCCTCCTCTCTCTTCCTCCTCTCTCTTCCTCCTCTCTCCTCCTCCTCTCTCTTCATCCTACACTTTCCTCCTCCTCTCTCCTCTTCCTTTCTCTTCCACCTCTCTCTTCCTCATCTCTCTTCGTCCTCTATCTTCCTCCTCTCTTCTCCTCGTCTCTCTTCCTACTCTCTCCTATTCCTCTCTCTTCTTCCTCTCTCTTCCTCCTCTGTCTTCCTGCTCTCTCTTCCTGCTCTAGGTTTCTCCTTTCCCTTCCTCCTCTCTCTTCCTCCTCTCTCTTCCTCCTCTCTCTTCCTCCTCTCTCCTCCTCCTCTCTCCTCCTCCTCTGTCTTCCTCCTCTCTCCTGTTCCACTCTCATCTTCCTCACTCTTCCTCCTCTCTCTTCCTCCTCTCTCCTCCTCCTCTCTCCTCTTCCTCTCTCTTCCTCCTCTCTCTTCCTCATCTCTCTTCTCCTCTCTCTTCCTCCTCTCTCTTCCTCCTCTCTCTTCCACCTCTCTCTTCCTCCTCTCGCTTCCTCCTCTCTCTTCCTCCTCTCTCTTCCTCCTCTCTCTTCCTCCTCTCTCTTCCTCCTCTCCCTTCCTCCTCTGTCTTCCTCCTCTCTCTTCCTCCTCTCTCTTCCTCCTCTCTCCTCCTCCTCTCTCTTCCTCCTCTCTCTTCCTCCTCTCTCTTTCTCCTCTATCTTCCTCCTCTCTCTTCCTCCTCTCTCTTCCTCCTCTCTCTTCATCCTCTCTCCTCCTCTCTCCACTTCCTCTCTCTTCCTCCTCTCTCTTCCTCCTGTCTCTACTTTCTCTCTCCTCTTCCTCTATATTCCCCTTCTCCCTTCTTCCTCTCTCCTCTTCCTCTATCCTCTTATTCTCTCTTCGTCCTCTATCTTCCTCCTCTCTCTTCCTCCTCTCTCTTCTTCCTCTCTCTTCCTCCCCTCTCTTCCTCCTCTCTCTTCCTCCTCTCCCTTCCTTCTCTCTCTTCCTCCTCTCTCTTCCTCCTCTCTCTTCCTCCTCTCTCCTCCTCCTCTCTCCTCCTCCTCTGTTTTCCTCCTCTCTCCTGTTCCACTCTCATCCTCCTCACTCTTCCTCCTCTCTCTTCCTCCTCTCTCCTCCTCCTCTCTCCTCTTCCTCTCTCTTCCTCCTCTCTCTTCCTCATCTCTCTTCGTCCTCTCTCTTCCTCCTCTCTTCTCCTCGTCTCTCTTCCTCCTCTCTCCTCTTCCTCTCTGTTCTTCCTCTCTCTTCCTCCTCTCTCTTCCTCCTATCCCTTCCTCCACTATCTTTCTCCTCTCTCTTCCTCCTCTTCCTTCCTCGTCTCTCCTCCTCCTATCTCATCGTCCTCTCTCCTCTTCCTCTCTCTTCCTCCTCTCCCTTCCTCCTCTCTCTTCCTCATCTCTCTTCCTCCTCTCTCCTCTTTCTCTCTCTTCCTCCTCTCTCTTCCTCATCTCTCTTCCTCCTCTCCCTTCCTTCTCTCTCTTCCTCCTCTCTCCTCCTCCTCTCTCTTCCTCCTCTCTCCTCCTCCTATCTCCTCCTAATCTCTCTTCCTCCTCTCTCTTCCTCCTCTCTCTTCCTCCTGTCTCTTCATCCTCTCTTCTCTTCCTCCACACTCTTCCTCCTCTCTATTCCTCCTCTCTCCTCCTCCTCTCTCATAATCCTCTCTCCTCCTCCTCTCTCTTCCTTCTCTCTCTTCCTCATCTCTCCTCTTCTCTCTTCCTCCTCTCTCTTCCTCCTCTCTCCTCCTCCTCTCTCTTCCTCCTTTCTCTTCCTCCTCTCTCTTCCTCCTCTCTCTTCCTCCTCTCTCATCGTCCCCTCTCTTCCTCCTCTCTCTTCCTCCTCTCACCCTTTCCTATCTCTTCCTCCTCTCTCTTCCTCCTCTCTCTTCCTCCTCTCTCTTCCTCCTCTCTCCTCCTCCTCTCTATTAATACTCTCTCTTCCTCCTCTCTCTTCCTCCTCTCTCCTCCTCCTCTCCCTTCCTCCTCTCTCTTCCTCCTCTCCCCTATTCCTCTCTCATCCTCCTCTCTCTTCCTCCTCTCTCTTCCTCCTCTCTCTTCCTCCTCTCTCTTCCTCCTCTCTCTTCCTCCTCTCTATTCCTCCTCTCTCTTCCTCCTCTCTCTAAATCCTCTCTCCTGTTCCACTCTCATCCTCCTCACTCTTCCTCCTCTCTCTTCCTCCTCTCTCTTCCTCCTCTCTCTTCCTCTTATCTCCTCCTCCTCTCTCTTCCTCCTCTCTCTTCCTCCTCTCTCCTCCTCCTCTCTCTTCATCCTACACTTTCCTCCTCCTCTCTCCTCTACCTTTCTCTTCCACCTCTCTCTTCCTCATCTCTCTTCGTCCTCTATCTTCCTCCTCTCTTCTCCTCGTCTCTCTTCCTACTCTCTCCTATTCCTCTCTCTTCTTCCTCTCTCTTCCTCCTCTGTCTTCCTGCTCTCTCTTCCTGCTCTAGGTTTCTCCTTTCCCTTCCTCCTCTCTCTTCCTCCTCTCTCTTCCTCCTCTCTCTACCTCCTCTCTCCTCCTCCTCTCTCCTCCTCCTCTGTCTTCCTCCTCTCTCCTGTTCCACTCTCATCTTCCTCACTCTTCCTCCTCTCTCTTCCTCCTCTCTCCTCCTCCTCTCTCCTCTTCCTCTCTCTTCCTCCTCTCTCTTCCTCATCTCTCTTCGTCCTCTCTCTTCCTCCTCTCTCTTCCTCCTCTCTCTTCCTCCTCTCTCTTCCTCCTCTCGCTTCCTCCTCTCTCTTCCTACTCTCTCTTCCTCCTCTCTCTTCCTCCTCTATCTTCCTCCTCTCCCTTCCTCCTCTGTCTTCCTCCTCTCTCTTCCTCCTCTCTCTTCCTCCTCTCTCCTCCTCCTCTCTCTTCCTCCTCTCTCTTCCTCCTCTCTCTTTCTCCTCTATCTTCCTCCTCTCTCTTCCTCCTCTCTCTTCCTCCTCTCTCTTCCTCCTCTCTCCTCCTCTCTCCACTTCCTCTCTCTTCCTCCTCTCTCTTCCTCCTGTCTCTACCTCCTCTCTCCTCTTCCTCTATATTCCCCTTCTCCCTTCTTCCTCTCTCCTCTTCCTCTATCCTCTTATTCTCTCTTCGTCCTCTATCTTCCTCCTCTCTCTTCCTCCTCTCTCTTCTTCCTCTCTCTTCCTCCCCTCTCTTCCTCCTCTCTCTTCCTCCTCTCCCTTCCTTCTCTCTCTTCCTCCTCTCTCTTCCTCCTCTCTCTTCCTCCTCTCTCCTCCTCCTCTCTCCTCCTCCTCTGTTTTCCTCCTCTCTCCTGTTCCACTCTCATCCTCCTCACTCTTCCTCCTCTCTCTTCCTCCTCTCTCCTCCTCCTCTCTCCTCTTCCTCTCTCTTCCTCCTCTCTCTTCCTCATCTCTCTTCGTCCTCTCTCTTCCTCCTCTCTTCTCCTCGTCTCTCTTCCTCCTCTCTCCTCTTCCTCTCTGTTCTTCCACTCTCTTCCTCCTCTCTCTTCCTCCTATCCCTTCCTCCACTATCTTTCTCCTCTCTCTTCCTCCTCTTCCTTCCTCGTCTCTCCTCCTCCTATCTCATCGTCCTCTCTCCTCTTCCTCTCTCTTCCTCCTCTCCCTTCCTCCTCTCTCTTCCTCATCTCTCTTCCTCCTCTCCCTTCCTTCTCTCTCTTCCTCCTCTCTCCTCCTCCTCTCTCTTCCTCCTCTCTCCTCCTCCTATCTCCTCCTAATCTCTCTTCCTCCTCTCTCTTCCTCCTCTCTCTTCCTCCTGTCTCTTCATCCTCTCTTCTCTTCCTCCACACTCTTCCTCATCTCTATTCCTCCTCTCTCCTCCTCCTCTCTCATAATCCTCTCTCCTCCTCCTCTCTCTTCCTTCTCTCTCTTTCTCATCTCTCCTCTTCTCTCTTCCTCCTCTCTCTTCCTCCTCTCTCCTCCTCCTCTCTCTTCCTCCTCTCTCTTCCTCCTCTCTCTTCCTCCTCTCTCCTCCTCCTCTCTCATCGTCCCCTCTCTTCCTCCTCTCTCTTCCACCTCTCACCCTTTCCTATCTCTTCCTCCTCTCTCTTCCTCCTCTCTCTTCCTCCTCTCTCTTCCTCCTCTCTCCTCCTCCTCTCTATTAATACTCTCTCTTCCTCCTCTCTCTTCCTCCTCTCTCCTCCTCCTCTCCCTTCCTCCTCTCTCTTCCTCCTCTCCCCTATTCCTCTCTCATCCTCCTCTCTCTTCCTCCTCTCTCTTCCTCCTCTCTCTTCCTCCTTTCTCTTCCTCCTCTCTCTTCCTTATCTCTCCTCCTCCTCTCTCTTCCTCCTCTCTCTTCCTCCTCTCTCTTCCTCCTCTCTATTCCTCCTCTCTCTTCCTCCTCTCTCTAAATCCTCTCTCCTCCTCCTCTCTCCTCTTCCTCTCTCTTCCTCCTCTCTCTTCCTCCTCTCTCTTCCTCCTCTCTGCTCCTACTCTCTCCTCTTCCTCTCTCTTCCTCCTCTCTCTTCCTCCTCTCTCTTCCTCCTCTCTACTCTTCCTCCTCTCTCTTCCTCCTCTCTCTTCCTCCTCTCTCTTCCTCCTCTCTCCTCTTCCTCTCTCTTTCTCCTCTTTCTTCCTCCTCTCTACTCTTCCTCCTCTCTCTTCCTCCTCTCACTTCCTCCTCTCTCTTCCTCCTCTCTCTTCCTCCTCTCTCTTCCTCCTCTCTCTTCCTCCTCTATCTTCCTCCTCTCTCTTCCTCCTCTCTCCTCTTCCTCTCTCTTTCTACTCTTTCTTCCTCCTCTCTACTCTTCCTCCTCTCTCTTCCTCCTCTCACTTCCTCCTCTCTCTTCCTTCTCTCTCTTCCTCGTCTCTCTTCCTCCTCTCTCTTCCTCCTCTCTCCTCCTACTCTCTCCTCTTCCTCTCTCTTCCTCCTCTCCCTTCCTCCTCTCTCTTCCTCCTCTCTCTTCCTCCTCTCTCCTCCTCCTATCTCCTCCTCCTCTCTCTTCCTCCTCTCTCTTCCTCCTCTCTCTTCCTCCTTTCTCTTCATCCTACTCTTTCCTCCTACTCTCTCCTATTCCTCTCTCTTCCCCCTCTCTCTTCCTCATCTCTCTTCGTCCTCTCTCTTCCTCCTCTCTTCTCCTCGTCTCTCTTCCTCCTCTCTCCTATTCCTCTCTCTTCTTCCTATCTCTTCCTCCTCTGTCTTCCTCCTCTCTCTTCCTCCTATAGGTTTTTCCTCTCCATTCCTCCTCTCTCTTCCTCCTCTCTCTTCCTCCTCTCTCTTCCTCCTCTCTCCTCCTCCTCTCTCCTCCTCCTCTGTCTTTCTCCTCTCTCCTGTTCCACTCTCATCTTCCTCACTCTTCCTCCTCTCTCTTCCTCCTCTCTCCTCCTCCTCTCTCCTCTTCCTCTCTCTTCCTCCTCTCTCTTCCTCATCTCTCTTCGTCCTCTCTCTTCCTCCTCTCTCTTCCTCCTCTCTCTTCCTCCTCTCTCTTCCTCCTCTCGCTTCCTCCTCTCTCTTCCGCCTCTCTCTTCCTCCTCTCTCTTCCTCCTCTCCCTTCCTCCTCTGTCTTCCTCCTCTCTCTTCCTCCTCTCTATTCCTCCTCTCTCGTCCTCCTCTCTCCTCCTCCTCTCTCTTCCTCCTCTCTCTTCCTCCTCTCTCTTTCTCCTCTATCTTCCTCCTCTCTCTTCCTCCTCTCTCTTCCTCCTCTCTCTTCCTCCTCTCTCCTCCTCTCTCCACTTCCTCTCTCTTCCTCCTCTCTCTTCCTCCTGTCTCTTCCTCCTCTCTCCTCTTCCTCTATATTCCCCTTCTCCCTTCTTCCTCTCTCCTCTTCCTCTATCCTCTTATTCTCTCTTCGTCCTCTATCTTCCTCCTCTCTCTTCCTCCTCTCTCTTCTTCCTCTCTCTTCCTCCCCTCTCTTCCTCCTCTCTCTTCCTCCTCTCCCTTCCTTCTCTCTCTTCCTCCTCTCTCTTCCTCCTCTCTCTTCCTCCTCTCTCCTCCTCCTCTCTCCTCCTCCTCTGTTTTCCTCCTCTCTCCTGTTCCACTCTCATCCTCCCCACTCTTCCTCCTCTCTCTTCCTCCTCTCTCCTCCTCCTCTCTCCTCTTCCTCTCTCTTCCTCCTCTCTCTTCCTCATCTCTCTTCGTCCTCTCTCTTCCTCCTCTCTTCTCCTCGTCTCTCTTCCTCCTCTCTCCTCCTCCTCTCTCCTCTTCTTCTGTCTTCCTCCTCTCTCTTCCTCCTCTCTCTTCCTCCTCTCTCTTCCTCCTATCCCTTCCTCCACTATCTTTCTCCTCTCTCTTCCTCCTCTTCCTTCCTCGTCTCTCCTCCTCCTATCTCATCCTCCTCTCTCCTCTTCCTCTCTCTTCCTCCTCTCCCTTCCTCCTCTCTCTTCCTCATCTCTCTTCCTCCTCTCTCCTCTTCCACTCTCTTCCTCCTCTCTCTTCCTCCTCTCTCTTCCTCCTCTCCCTTCCTTCTCTCTCTTCCTCCTCTCTCCTCCTCCTCTCTCTTCCTCCTCTCTCCTCCTCCTATCTCCTCCTAATCTCTCTTCCTCCTCTCTCTTCCTCCTCTCTCTTCCTCCTGTCTCTTCATCCTACTCTTTCCTCCTCCTCTCTCCTCTTCCTCTCTCTTCCAACTCTCTCTTCCTCCTCTCTCTTCCTCCTCTCTCTTCCTCCTCTCCCTTCCTTCTCTCTCTTGCTCCTCTCTCCTCCTCCTCACTCTTCCTCCTCTCTCCTCCTCCTCTCTCCTCTTCCTTTCTCTTCCTCCTCTCTCTTCCTCATCTCTCTTCATCCTCTGTCTTCCTCCTCTCTCTTCCTCCTCTCTCTTCCTCCTCTCTCTTCCTCCTCTCCCTTCCTCCTCTCTCTTCCTCCTTCTCTCTCCCCCCTCTCTCTTCCTCCTCTCTCTTCCTCCTCTCCCTTCCTCCTCTCTCTTCCTCCTCTCTCTTCCTCTTCTCTCTTCCTCCTCTCTCGTCCTCCTCTCTCCTCCTCCTCTCTCTTCCTCCTCTCTCTTTCTCCTCTATCTTCCTCCTCTCTCTTCCACCTCTCTCTTCCTCCTCGCTCTTCCTCCTCTCTCCTCCTCTCTCCACTTCCTCTCTCTTCCTCCTCTCTCTTCCTCCTCTCTCTTCCTCCTCTCTCCTCTTCCTCTATATTCCCCTTCTCCCTTCTTCCTCTCTCCTCTTCCTCTATCCTCCTATTCTCTCTTCGTCCTCTATCTTCCTCCTCTCTCTTCCTCCTCTCTCTTCCTCCTCTCTCTTCCTCCTCTCTCCTCCTCCTCTCTCCTCCTCCTCTGTCTTCCTCCTCTCTCCTGTTCCACTCTCATCCTCCTCACTCTTCCTCCTCTCTCTTCCTCCTCTCTCTTCCTCCTGTCTCCTCTTTCTCTCTCTTCCTCCTCTCTCTTGCTCCTCTCTGTTCCTCCTCACTCTTCCTCCTCTCTCTTCCTGCACTGTCCTCCTCGTCTCTCTTCCTCCTTCTCTCTCCCTCCTCTCTCTTCCTCCTCTCTCTTCCTCCTCTCCCTTCCTCCTCTCTCTTCCTCCTCTCTCTTCCTCTTCTCTCTTCCTCCTCTCTCGTCCTCCGTTCTCCTCCTCCTCTCTCTTCCTCCTCTCTCTTCCTCCTCTCTCCTCTTCCTCTCTTTTCATCCTCTCTCTTCCTCCACTCGCTTCCTCCTCTCTCCTCCCCTCTCCTCTTCCTCTCTCTTCCTCCTCTCTCTTGCTCCTCTCTGTTCATCTCAATCTTCCTCCCCTCTCTTCCTCCTCTCTCTTCCTCCTCTCTCTTCCTCCTCTCCCCTCTGCCTCTCTTTTCTTCCCCTCTCTTCCTCCTCTCTCCTCCTCCTCTCTCTTCCTCCTCTCTCATCCTCCGCTCTCCTGCTCTCTCCTCTTGCTGTCTCTTCCTCCTCTCTCTTTCTCCTCTCTCTTCCTCCTCTCTTTTCCTTCTATCTCCTCCTCATCTCTTCTCTTCCTCTCCTTCCTCCTCTCTCCTCCTCCTCTCTCTTCCTCCTCTCTCCTCCTCCTCTCTTATTTCCTCCTCTATCTTACTCCGCTCTCTTCCACCTGTCTCTTCCTCCTCCCTCCTCCTCCTCCTTCATCCTCCACTCTCTTCCTCCTCTCTCATCTTCCTCTCTCTTCAACCTCTCTATTCCTCCTCTCTCTTCTTCCTCTCTCTTCCTCCTCTCTCTTTCTCCTCTCTCTTCCTCTTCTCACTTCCTCCTCTCTAATCCTCCTCTCTCTTACTCCTCAATTTTCCTCCACTCTCTTCCTCCTGTCTCTTACTCCTCTCTCTTCCTCCTCTCTCTTCCTCCTCTCTTCTCTTCCTCCACACTCTTCCTCCTCTCTATTCCTCCTCTCTCCTCCTCCTCTCTCATAATCCTCTCTCCTCCTCCTCTCTCTTCCTTCTCTCTCTTCCTCATCTCTCCTCTTCTCTCTTCCTCCTCTCTCTTCCTCCTCTCTCCTCCTCCTCTCTCTTCCTCCTCTCTCTTCCTCCTCTCTCTTCCTCCTCTCTCCTCCTCCTCTCTCATCGTTCTCTCTCTTCCTCCTCTCTCTTCCTCCTCTCACCCTTTCCTATCTCTTCCTCCTCTCTCTTCCTCCTCTCTCTTCCTCCTCTCTCTTCCTCCTCTCTCCTCCTCCTCTCTATTAATACTCTCTCCTCCTCCTCTCCCTTCCTCCTCTCTCTTCCTCCTCTCCCCTATTACTCTCTCATCCTCCTCTCTCTTCCTCCTCTCTCTTCCTCCTCTCTCTTCCTCCTCTCTCTCCCTCCTCTCTCTTCCTTATCTCTCCTCCTCCTCTCTCTTCCTCCTCTCTCTTCCTCCTCTCTCTTCCTCCTCTCTATTCCTCCTCTCTCTTCCTCCTCTCTTCCTCCTCACTCTTCGTCCTCTCTCTAAATTCTCTCTCCTCCTCCTCTCTCCTCTTCCTCTCTCTTCCTCCTCTCTCTTCCTCCTCTCTCTTCATCCTCTCTGCTCCTACTCTCTCCTCTTCCTCTCTCTTCCTCCTCTCTCTTCCTCCTCTCTACTCTTCCTCCTCTCTCTTCCTCCTCTCTGCTCTTCCTGTCTCTTACTCCTCTCTCTACGTACTCTCTCTTTCTCCTCTCTCTTCCTCCTCTCTCCTCTTCCTCCTCTCTCTTCCTCATATCTCTTCCTCATCTCTCTTCCTCCTCTCTCTTCCTCCTCTCTCTTCCTCCTCTCTCTTCCTCCTCACCCTTCCTCCTCTCTCTTCCTCCTTCTCTCTCCCTCCTCTCTCTTCCTCCTCTCTCTTCCTCCTCTCCCTTCCTCCTCTCTCTTCCTCCTCTCTCTTCCTCTTCTCTCTTCCTCCTCTCTCGTCCTCCTCTCTCCTCTTCCTCTCTTTTCATCCTCTCTCTTCCTCCACTCGCTTCCTCCTCTCTCCTCCTCTCTCCTCTTCCTCTCTCTTCCTCCTCTCTCTTGCTCCTCTCTGTTCCTTCTCAATCTTCCTCCCCTCTCTTCCTCCTCTGTCTTCCTCCTCTCTCTTCCTCCTCTCTCCTCTTCCTCTCTTTTCTTCCCCTCTCTTCCTCCTCTCTCCTCCTCCTCTCTCTTCCTCCTCTCTCATCCTCCTCTCTCTTCCTCCTCTCTACTCTTCCTCCTCTCTCTTCCTCCTCTCTGCTCTTCCTCTCTCTTACTCCTCTCTCTACCTACTCTCTCTTTCTCCTCTCTCTTCCTCCTCTCTCCTCTTCCTCCTCTCTCTTCCTCATATCTCTTCCTCCTCTCTCTTCCTCCTCTCTCTTCCTCCTCTCTCCTCTTCCTCTCTCTTTCTCCTCTTTCTTCCTCCTCTCTACTCTTCCTCCTCTCTCTTCCTCTTCTCACTTCCTCCTCTCTCTTCCTCCTCTCTCTTCCTCCTCTCTCTTCCTCCTCTATCTTCCTCCTCTCTCTTCCTCCTCTCTCCTCTTCCTCTCTCTTTCTACTCTTTCTTCCTCCTCTCTACTCTTCCTCCTCTCTCTTCCTCCTCTCACTTCCTCCTCTCTCTTCCTCCTCTCTCTTCCTCGTCTCTCTTCCTCCTCTCTCTTCCTCCTCTCTCCTCCTACTCTCTCCTCTTCCTCTCTCTTCCTCCTCTCCCTTCCTCCTCTCTCTTCCTCCTCTCTCTTCCTCCTCTCTCCTCCTCCTATCTCCTCCTCCTCTCTCTTCCTCCTCTCTCTTCCTCCTCTCTCTTCCTCCTTTCTCTTCATCCTACTCTTTCCTCCTACTCTCTCCTCTTCCTCTCTCTTCCCCCTCTCTCTTCCTCATCTCTCTTCGTCCTCTCTCTTCCTCCTCTCTTCTCCTCGTCTCTCTTCCTCCTCTCTCCTATTCCTCTCTCTTCTTCCTATCTCTTCCTCCTCTGTCTTCCTCCTCTCTCTTCCTCCTATAGGTTTGTCCTCTCCATTCCTCCTCTCTCTTCCTCCTCTCTCTTCCTCCTCTCTCTTCCTCCTCTCTCCTCCTCCTCTCTCCTCCTCCTCTGTCTTCCTCCTCTCTCCTGTTCCACTCTCATCCTCCTCACTCTTCCTCCTCTCTCTTCCTCCTCTCTCTTCCTCCTCTCTCCTCCTCCTATCTTCTCCTCCTCTCTCTTCCTCCTCTCTCTTCCTCCTCTCTCTTCCTCCTCTCTCTTCACCCTACACTTTCCTCCTCCTCTCTCCTCTTCCTTTCTCTTCCACCTCTCTCTTCCTCATCTCCCTTCGTCCTCTATCTTCCTCCTCTCTTCTCCTCGTCTCTCTTCCTACTCTCTCCTATTCCTCTCTCTTCTTCCTCTCTCTTCCTCCTCTGTCTTCCTGCTCTCTCTTCCTCCTCTAGGTTTCTCCTTTCCCTTCCTACTCTCTCTTCCTCCTCTCTCTTCCTCCTCTCTCTTCCTCCTCTCTCCTCCTCCTCTCTCCTCCTCCTCTGTCTTCCTCCTCTCTCCTGTTCCACTCTCATCTTCCTCACTCTTCCTCCTCTCTCTTCCTCCTCTCTCCTCCTCCTCTCTCCTCTTCCTCTCTCTTCCTCCTCTCTCTTCCTCATCTCTCTTCGTCCTCTCTCTTCCTCCTCTCTCTTCCTCCTCTCTCTTCTTCCTCTCTCTTCCTCCTCTCGCTTCCTCCTCTCTCTTCCGCCTCTCTCTTCCTCCTCTCTCTTCCTCCTCTCCCTTCCTCCTCTGTCTTCCTCCTCTCTCTTCCTCCTCTCTATTCCTCCTCTCTCGTCCTCCTCTCTCTTTCTCCTCTATCTTCCTCCTCTCTCTTCCTCCTCTCTCTTCCTCCTCTCTCTTCCTCCTCTCTCCTCCTCTCTCCACTTCCTCTCTCTTCCTCCTCTCTCTTCCTCCTGTCTCTTCCTCCTCTCTCCTCTTCCTCTATATTCCCCTTCTCCCTTCTTCCTCTCTCCTCTTCCTCTATCCTCTTATTCTCTCTTCGTCCTCTATCTTCCTCCTCTCTCTTCCTCCTCTCTCTTCTTCCTCTCTCTTCCTCCCCTCTCTTCCTCCTCTCTCTTACTCCTCTCCCTTCCTTCTCTCTCTTCCTCCTCTCTCTTCCTCCTCTCTCTTCCTCCTCTCTCCTCCTCTCTCCACTTCCTCTCTCTTCCTCCTCTCTCTTCCTCCTGTCTCTTCCTCCTCTCTCCTCTTCCTCTATATTCCCCTTCTCCCTTCTTCCTCTCTCCTCTTCCTCTATCCTCTTATTCTCTCTTCGTCCTCTCTCTTCCTCCTCTCTCTTCCTCCTCTCACCCTTTCCTATCTCTTCCTCCTCTCTCTTCCTCCTCTCTCTTCCTCCTCTCTCTTCCTCCTCTCTCCTCCTCCTCTCTATTAATACTCTCTCCTCCTCCTCTCCCTTCCTCCTCTCTCTTCCTCCTCTCCCCTATTACTCTCTCATCCTCCTCTCTCTTCCTCCTCTCTCTTCCTCCTCTCTCTTCCTCCTCTCTCTCCCTCCTCTCTCTTCCTTATCTCTCCTCCTCCTCTCTCTTCCTCCTCTCTCTTCCTCCTCTCTCTTCCTCCTCTCTATTCCTCCTCTCTCTTCCTCCTCTCTTCCTCCTCACTCTTCGTCCTCTCTCTAAATCCTCTCTCCTCCTCCTCTCTCCTCTTCCTCTCTCTTCCTCCTCTCTCTTCCTCCTCTCTCTTCATCCTCTCTGCTCCTACTCTCTCCTCTTCCTCTCTCTTCCTCCTCTCTCTTCCTCCTCTCTACTCTTCCTCCTCTCTCTTCCTCCTCTCTGCTCTTCCTGTCTCTTACTCCTCTCTCTACGTACTCTCTCTTTCTCCTCTCTCTTCCTCCTCTCTCCTCTTCCTCCTCTCTCTTCCTCATATCTCTTCCTCATCTCTCTTCCTCCTCTCTCTTCCTCCTCTCTCTTCCTCCTCTCTCTTCCTCCTCTCCCTTCCTCCTCTCTCTTCCTCCTTCTCTCTCCCTCCTCTCTCTTCCTCCTCTCTCTTCCTCCTCTCCCTTCCTCCTCTCTCTTCCTCCTCTCTCTTCCTCTTCTCTCTTCCTCCTCTCTCGTCCTCCTCTCTCCTCTTCCTCTCTTTTCATCCTCTCTCTTCCTCCACTCGCTTCCTCCTCTCTCCTCCTCTCTCCTCTTCCTCTCTCTTCCTCCTCTCTCTTGCTCCTCTCTGTTCCTTCTCAATCTTCCTCCCCTCTCTTCCTCCTCTGTCTTCCTCCTCTCTCTTCCTCCTCTCTCCTCTTCCTCTCTTTTCTTCCCCTCTCTTCCTCCTCTCTCCTCCTCCTCTCTCTTCCTCCTCTCTCATCCTCCTCTCTCTTCCTCCTCTCTACTCTTCCTCCTCTCTCTTCCTCCTCTCTGCTCTTCCTCTCTCTTACTCCTCTCTCTACCTACTCTCTCTTTCTCCTCTCTCTTCCTCCTCTCTCCTCTTCCTCCTCTCTCTTCCTCATATCTCTTCCTCCTCTCTCTTCCTCCTCTCTCTTCCTCCTCTCTCCTCTTCCTCTCTCTTTCTCCTCTTTCTTCCTCCTCTCTACTCTTCCTCCTCTCTCTTCCTCCTCTCACTTCCTCCTCTCTCTTCCTCCTCTCTCTTCCTCCTCTCTCTTCCTCCTCTATCTTCCTCCTCTCTCTTCCTCCTCTCTCCTCTTCCTCTCTCTTTCTACTCTTTCTTCCTCCTCTGTACTCTTCCTCCTCTCTCTTCCTCCTCTCACTTCCTCCTCTCTCTTCCTCCTCTCCCTTCCTCCTCTCTCTTCCTCCTCTCTCTTCCTCCTCTCTCCTCCTCCTATCTCCTCCTCCTCTCTCTTCCTCCTCTCTCTTCCTCCTCTCTCTTCCTCCTTTCTCTTCATCCTACTCTTTCCTCCTACTCTCTCCTCTTCCTCTCTCTTCCCCCTCTCTCTTCCTCATCTCTCTTCGTCCTCTCTCTTCCTCCTCTCTTCTCCTCGTCTCTCTTCCTCCTCTCTCCTATTCCTCTCTCTTCTTCCTATCTCTTCCTCCTCTGTCTTCCTCCTCTCTCTTCCTCCTATAGGTTTGTCCTCTCCATTCCTCCTCTCTCTTCCTCCTCTCTCTTCCTCCTCTCTCTTCCTCCTCTCTCCTCCTCCTCTCTCCTCCTCCTCTGTCTTCCTCCTCTCTCCTGTTCCACTCTCATCCTCCTCACTCTTCCTCCTCTCTCTTCCTCCTCTCTCTTCCTCCTCTCTCCTCCTCCTATCTCCTCCTCCTCTCTCTTCCTCCTCTCTCTTCCTCCTCTCTCTTCCTCCTCTCTCTTCACCCTACACTTTCCTCCTCCTCTCTCCTCTTCCTTTCTCTTCCACCTCTCTCTTCCTCATCTCTCTTCGTCCCCTATCTTCCTCCTCTCTTCTCCTCGTCTCTCTTCCTACTCTCTCCTATTCCTCTCTCTTCTTCCTCTCTCTTCCTCCTCTGTCTTCCTGCTCTCTCTTCCTCCTCTAGGTTTCTCCTTTCCCTTCCTACTCTCTCTTCCTCCTCTCTCTTCCTCCTCTCTCTTCCTCCTCTCTCCTCCTCCTCTCTCCTCCTCCTCTGTCTTCCTCCTCTCTCCTGTTCCACTCTCATCTTCCTCACTCTTCCTCCTCTCTCTTCCTCCTCTCTCCTCCTCCTCTCTCCTCTTCCTCTCTCTTCCTCCTCTCTCTTCCTCATCTCTCTTCGTCCTCTCTCTTCCTCCTCTCTCTTCCTCCTCTCTCTTCTTCCTCTCTCTTCCTCCTCTCGCTTCCTCCTCTCTCTTCCGCCTCTCTCTTCCTCCTCTCTCTTCCTCCTCTCCCTTCCTCCTCTGTCTTCCTCCTCTCTCTTCCTCGTCTCTATTCCTCCTCTCTCGTCCTCCTCTCTCTTTCTCCTCTATCTTCCTCCTCTCTCTTCCTCCTCTCTCTTCCTCCTCTCTCTTCCTCCTCTCTCCTCCTCTCTCCACTTCCTCTCTCTTCCTCCTCTCTCTTCCTCCTGTCTCTTCCTCCTCTCTCCTCTTCCTCTATATTCCCCTTCTCCCTTCTTCCTCTCTCCTCTTCCTCTATCCTCCTATTCTCTCTTCGTCCTCTATCTTCCTCCTCTCTCTTCCTCCTCTCTCTTCCTCCTCTCTCTTCCTCCTCTCTCCTCCTCCTCTCTCCTCCTCCTCTGTCTTCCTCCTCTCTCCTGTTCCACTCTCATCCTCCTCACTCTTCCTCCTCTCTCTTCCTCCTCTATCTTCCTCCTGTCTCCTCTTTCTCTCTCTTCCTCCTCTCTCTTGCTCCTCTCTGTTCCTCCTCACTCTTCCTCCTCTCTCTTCCTGCACTGTCCTCCTCGTCTCTCTTCCTCCTCTCTCTTCCTCCTCTCTCTTCCTCCTCTTCCTCCTCCTCTCTCCTCTTCCTATCTCTTCCTCCTCTCTCTTCCATCTCTCTCTTCCTCCTCTCTCGTCCTCCTCTCTCCTCCTCCTCTCCCTTCCTCCTCTCTTTTCCTCCTCTCTCTTCCTCCTCTCTCCTCTTCCTCTCTCTTCTTCCTCTCTCTTCCTCCTCTCTCTTCCTCCTATCTATTCCTCCTCTCTCTTCCTACTCTCTCCTCTCCTCTCTCCTCTTACTCTCTCTTCCTCTTCTCTCTTACTTCTCTCTCTCCCTCCTCTCGCTTTCTCCTCTCTCTTCCTCCTTTCTCTTCTTCCTCTCTCTTCCTCCTCTCTATTCCGCCTCTCTCTTCCTCCACTCTCCTCCTCATCTCTCTTCCTCCTCTCTCTTCCTCCTCTCTCTTCCTCCACTCTCTTCCTCCTCTCTCTTCCTCCTCTCTACTCTTCCATTCTCTTCCTCCTCTCTCCTCCTCCTCTCTCCTCCTCCTCTCTCCTCTTCCTCTCTCTTCCTCCTCCTCTTCTTCCTCTCTCTTCCTCCTCTCTCTTCCTCCTCTCTCTTCCTCCTCTCCCCTTCTCTTCTCTTCCTCCTGTGTCCTCCTAATCTCTCCCCTTCCTCTCTCTTCCTCCTCTGTCTTCCTCCTCTCACTTCCTCCTCTCACTTCCTCCTCTCTCTTCCTCCTCCCTCTTCCTCCTATCTCCTCCTAATCTCTCTTCCTCCTCTCTCTTCCTCCTCTCTCTTCCTCCTCTCTCCTCTTCCTCTCTCTTCCTCCTCTCTCTTGATCCTCTCTCATCCTCGTCTCTCTTCCTCCTCTATCTTCCTCCTCTCTCTTCCTTCTCTCTCTTCCTCCTCTCTCCTCCTACTCTCTCCTCTTCCTCTCTCTTCCTCCTCTCTTTTCCTCCTCTCTCTTCCTCCTCTCTCTTCCTCCTTTCTCCTCTTCCTCTCTCTTCTTCCTCTCTCTTCCTCCTCCTCTTCCTCCTCCCTCCTCTTCCTCTATCTTCCTCCTCTCTCTTCTTCCTCTCTCTTCTTCCTCTCTCTTCCTCCTCTCTCTTCCTCCTCTCTCCTCCTCGTCTCTCTTCCTCCTCTCCCTTCCTTCTCTCTCTTCCTCCTCTCTCTTCCTCCTCTCTCTTCCTCCTCTCTCCTCCTCTTATCTCCTCCTCCTCTCTCTTCCTCCTCTCTCTTCCTCCTCTCTCTTCCTCCTCTCTCTTCATCCTACACTTTCCTCCTCCTCTCTCCTCTTCCTTTCTCTTCCACCTCTCTCTTCCTCATCTCTCTTCGTCCTCTATCTTCCTCCTCTCTTCTCCTCGTCTCTCTTCCTAATCTCTCCTATTCCTCTCTCTTCTTCCTCTCTTCCTCCTCTGTCTTCCTGCTCTCTCTTCCTCCTCTAGGTTTCTCCTTTCCCTTCCTCCTCTCTCTTCCTCCTCTCTCTTCCTCCTCTCTCTTCCTCCTCTCTCCTCCTCCTCTCTCCTCCTCCTCTGTCTTCCTCATCTCTCTTCGTCCTCTCTCTTCCTCCTCTCTCTTCCTCCCGTCTCTTCCTCCTCTCTCTTCCTCCTCTCGCTTCCTCCTCTCTCTTCCTCCTCTCTCTTCCTCCTCTCTCTTCCTCCTCTCTCTTCCTCCTCTCCCTTCCTCCTCTGTCTTCCTCCTCTCTCTTCCTCCTCTCTCTTCGTCCTCTCTCGTCCTCCTCTCTCCTCCTCCTCTCTCTTCCTCCTCTCTCTTCCTCCTCTCTCTTCCTCCTCTCTCTTTCTCCTCTATCTTCCTCCTCTCTCTTCCTCCTCTCTCTTCCTCCTCTCTCTTCCTCCTCTCTCCTCCTCTCTCCACTTCCTCTCTCTTCGTCCTCTATCTTCCTCCTCTCTCTTCCTCCTCTCTCTTCTTCCTCTCTCTTCCTCGTCTCTCCTCCTCCTATCTCATCCTCCTCTCTCCTCTTCCTCTCTCTTCCTCCTCTCCCTTCCTCCTCTCTCTTCCTCATCTCTCTTCCTCCTCTCTCCTCTTCCTCGCTCTTCCTCCTATCCCTTCCTCCACTGTCTTTCTCCTCTCTCTTCCTCCTCTTCCTTCCTCGTCTCTCCTCCTCCTATCTCATCCTTCTCTCTCCTCTTCCTCTCTCTTCCTCCTCTCCCTTCCTCCTCTCTCTTCCTCATCTCTCTTCCTCCTCTCTCCTCTTCCTCTCTCTTCCTCCTCTCTCTTCCTCCTCTCTCTTCCTCCTCTCCCTTCCTTCTCTCTCTTCCTCCTCTCTCCTCCTCCTCTCTCTTCCTCCTCTCTCCTCCTCCTATCTCCTCCTAATCTCTCTTCCTCCTCTCTCTTCCTCCTCTCTCTTCCTCCTCTCTCTTCATCCTACTCTTTCTTCCTCCTCTCTCCTCTTCCTCTCTCTTCCAACTCTCTCTTCCTCCTCTCTCTTCCTCCTCTCTCTTCCTCCTCTCCCTTCCTTCTCTCTCTTCCTCCTCTCTCCTCCTCCTCACTCTTCCTCCTCTCTCCTCCTCCTCTCTCCTCTTCCTCTCTCTTCCTCCTCTCTCTTCCTCATCTCTCTTCATCCTCTGTCTTCCTCCTCTCTCTTCCTCCTCTCTCTTCCTCCTCTCTCTTCCTCCTCTCCCTTCCTCCTCTCTCTTCCTCCTTCTCTCTCCCTCCTCTCTCTTCCTCCTCTCTCTTCCTCCTCTCCCTTCCTCCTCTCTCTTTCTCCTCTATCTTCCTCCTCTCTCTTCCACCTCTCTCTTCCTCCTCTCTCTTCCTCCTCTCTCCTCCTCTCTCCACTTCCTCTCTCTTCCTCCTCTCTCTTCCTCCTCTCTCTTCCTCCTCTCTCCTCTTCCTCTATATTCCCCTTCTCCCTTCTTCCTCTCTCCTCTTCCTCTATCCTCCTATTCTCTCTTCGTCCTCTATCTTCCTCCTCTCTCTTCCTCCTCTCTCTTCCTCCTCTCTCTTCCTCCTCTCTCCTCCTCCTCTCTCCTCCTCCTCTGTCTTCCTCCTCTCTCCTGTTCCACTCTCATCCTCCTCACTCTTCCTCCTCTCTCTTCCTCCTCTCTCTTCCTCCTGTCTCCTCTTTCTCTCTCTTCCTCCTCTCTCTTGCTCCTCTCTGTTCCTCCTCACTCTTCCTCCTCTCTCTTCCTGCACTGTCCTCCTCGTCTCTCTTCCATCTCTCTCTTCCTCCTCTCTCGTCCTTCTCTCTCCTCCTCCTCTCTCTTCCTCCTCTCTTTTCCTCCTCTCTCTTCCTCCTCTCTCCTCTTCCTCTCTCTTCTTCCTCTCTCTTCCTCCTCTCTCTTCCTCCTCTCTCTTCCTCCTCTCTCCTCTTCCTCTCTCTTCCTCCTCTCTCTTGATCCTCTCTCATCCTCGTCTCTCTTACTCCTCTATCTTCCTCCTCTCTCTTCCTTCTCTCTCTTCCTCCTCTCTCTTCCTCCTCTCTCCTCTTCCTCTCTCTTCCTCCTCTCTTTTCCTCCTCTCTCTTCCTCCTCTCTCTTCCTCCTTTCTCCTCTTCCTCTCTCTTCTTCCTCTCTCTTCCTCCTCCTCTTCCTCCTCCCTCCTCTTCCTCTATCTTCCTCCTCTCTCTTCTTCCTCTCTCTTCTTCCTCTCTCTTCCTCCTCTCTCTTCCTCCTCTCTCCTACTCAGCTCTCTTCCTCCACTCTCTTCCTCCTCTCTCTTCCTCCTCTCTCTTCCTCCTGTCTCCTCTTTCTCTCTCTTCCTCCTCTCTCTTGCTCCTCTCTGTTCCTCCTCACTCTTCCTCCTCTCTCTTCCTCCACTGTCCTCCTCGTCTCTCTTCCTCCTCTCTCTTCCTCCTCTCTCTTCCTCCTCTTCCTCCTCCTCTCTCCTCTTCCTCTCTCTTCCTCCTCACTCTTCCTCCTCTCTCTTCCTCCTCACTCTTCGTCTTCTCTCTTCCTCCTCTCTCTTCCTCCTCTCTCTTCCTCCTCTCCCTTCCTCCTCTCTCTTCCTCCTCTCTCCTCCTCATCTCTCTTCCTCCTCTCTCTTCCTCCTCTCTCGTCCTCCTCTCTCCTCCTCCTCTCTCTTCCTCCTCTCTCTTCCTCCTCTCTCTTTCTCCTCTATCTTCCTCCTCTCTCTTTCTCCTCTATCTTCCTCCTCTCTCTTCCTCCTCTCTCTTCCTCCTCTCTCTTCCACCTCTCTCTTCCTCCTCTCTCTTCCTCCTCTCACCTCCTCTCTCCTCTTCCTCTCTCTTCCTCCTCTCTCTTCCTCCACTCTCTTCCTCCTCTCATCTCCTCCTTTCTTCTCTTCCTCTCTTCCACCTCTCTCTTCCTCCTCTCCCTTCCTCCTCTCTCCTTTTCCTCGCTCTTCCTCCTCTCTCTTCCTCCTCTCTCTTCCTGCTCTCTCCTCTTCCTCTATATTCCCCTTCTCCCTTCTTCCTCTCTCCTCTTCCTCTATCCTCTTTTTCTCTCTTCGTCCTCTATCTTCCTCCTCTCTCTTCCTCCTCTCTCTTCTTCCTCTCTCTTCCTCCTCTCTCTTCCTCCTCCCTCTTCCTCCTCTCCCTTCCTTCTCTCTCTTCCTCCTCTCTCATCCTCCTCGCTCTTCCTCCTCTCTCCTCCTCCTATCTCCTACTCCTCTCTCTTCCTCCTCTCACTTCCTCCTCTCTCTTCATCCTACTCTTTCCTCCTCCTCTCTCCTCTTCCTCTCTCTTCCACCTCTCTCTTGCTCATCTCTCTTCGTCCTCTCTCTTCCTCCTCTCTTCTCCTCGTCTCTCTTCCTCCTCTCTCCTATTCCTCTCTCTTCCTCCTCTGTCTTCCTCCTCTCTCTTCCTCCTCTAGGGTTCTCCTCTCCCTTCCTCCTCTCTCTTCCTCCTCTCTCTTCCTCCTCTCTCTTCCTCCTCTCTCCTCCTCCTCTCTCCTCCTCCTTTGTCTTCCTCCTCTCTCCTGTTCCACTCTCATCCTCCTCACTCTTCCTCCTCTCTCTTCCTCCTCTCTCCTCCTCCTCTCTCCTCTTCCTCTCTCTTCCTCCTCTCTCTTCCTCATCTCTCTTCGTCCTCTCTCTTCCTCCTCTCTCTTCCTCCTCTCTCTTCCTCCTCTCTCTTCGTCTTCTCTCTTCCTCCTCTCTCTTCCTCCTCTCTCTTCCTCCTCTCACTTCCTCCTCTCTCTTCCTCCTCTCTCCTCCTCGTCTCTCTTCCTCCTCTCTCTTCCTCCTCTCCCTTCCTCCTCTGTCTTCCTCCTCTCTCTTCCTCCTCTCTCTTCCTCCTCTCTCTTCCTCCACTCTTTTTCTCCTCTATCTTTCTCCTCTCTCTTCCTCCTCTCTCTTCCTCCTCCCTCTTCTTCCTCTCTCTTCCTCCTCTCTCTTCCTCCTCTCTCCTCCTGCTATCTCCTCCTCCTCTCTCTTCCTCCTCTCTCTTCCTCCTCTCTCTTCCTCCTCTCTCTTCATCCTACACTTTCCTCCTCCTCTCTCCTCTTCCTTTCTCTTCCACCTCTCTCTTCCTCATCTCTCTTCGTCCTCTATCTTCCTCCTCTCTTCTCCTCGTCTCTCTTCCTAATCTCTCCTATTCCTCTCTCTTCTTCCTCTCTTCCTCCTCTGTCTTCCTGCTCTCTCTTCCTCCTCTAGGTTTCTCCTTTCCCTTCCTCCTCTCTCTTCCTCCTCTCTCTTCCTCCTCTCTCTTCCTCCTCTCTCCTCCTCCTCTCTCCTCCTCCTCTGTCTTCGTCCTCTCTCATGTTCCACTCTCATCTTCCTCACTCTTCCTCCTCTCTCTTCCTCCTCTCTCCTCCTCCTCTCTCTTCCTCCTTTCTCTTCCTCCTCTCGCTTCCTCCTCTCTCTTCCTCCTCTCTCTTCCTCCTCTCTCTTCCTCCTCTCTCTTCCTCCTCTCCCTTCCTCCTCTGTCTTTCTCCTCTATCTTCCTCCTCTCTCTTCCTCCTCTCTCTTCCTCCTCTCTCTTCCTCCTCTCTCCTCCTCTCTCCACTTCCTCTCTCTTCGTCCTCTATCTTCCTCCTCTCTCTTCCTCCTCTCTCTTCTTCCTCTCTCTTCCTCCCCTCTCTTCCTCCTCTCTCTTCCTCCTATCCCTTCCTCCACTATCTTTTCTTCTCTCTCTTCCTCCTCTTCCTTCCTCGTCTCTCCTCCTCCTATCTCATCCTCCTCTCTCCTCTTCCTCTCTCTTCCTCCTCTCCTTTCCTCCTCTCTCTTCCTCATCTCTGTTCCTCCTCTCTCCTCTTCGTCTCTCTTCCTCCTCTCTCTTCCTCCTCTCTCTTCCTCCTCTCCCTTCCTTCTCTCTCTTCCTCCTCTCTCCTTCTCCTCTCTCTTCCTCCTCTCTCCTCCTCCTATCTCCTCCTACTCTCTCTTCCTCTTCTCTCTTCCTCCTCTCTCTTCCTCCTCTCTGTTTATCCTACACTTTCCTCCTCCTCTCTCCTCTTCCTCTCTCTTCCACCTCTCTCTTCCTCCTCTCTCTTCCTCCTATCCCTTCCTCCTCTCTCTTCCTCCTTCTCTCTCCCTCCTCTCTCTTCCTCCTCTCTCTTCCTCCTCTCCCTTCCTCCTCTGTCTTCCTCCTCTCTCTTCCTCTTCTCTCTTCCTCCTCTCTCGTCCTCCTCTCTCCTCCTCCTCTCTCTTCCTCCTCTCTCTTTCTCCTCTATCTTCCTCCTCTCTCTTCCACCTCTCTCTTCCTCCTCTCTCTTCCTCCTCTCTCCTCCTCTCTCCACTTCCTCTCTCTTCCTCCTCTCTCTTCCTCCTCTCTCCTCTTCCTCTATATTCCCCTTCTCCCTTCTTCCTCTCTCCTCTTCCTCTATCCTCCTATTCTCTCTTCGTCCTCTATCTTCCTCCTCTCTCTTCCTCCTCTCTCTTCTTCCTCTCTCTTCCTCCCCTCTCTTCCTCCTCTTTCTTCCTCCTCTCCCTTCCTTCTCTCTCTTCCTCCTCTCTCTTCCTCCTCTCTCTTCCTCCTCTCTCCTCCTCCTATCTCCTCCTCCTCTGTCTTCCTCCTCTCTCTTCCTCCTCTCTCTTCCTCCTCTCTCTTCATCCTACTCTTTCCTCCTCCTATCTCCTCTTCCTCTCTCTTCCACCTCTCTCTTCCTCATCTCTCTTCGTCCTATCTCTTCCTCCTCTCTTCTCCTCGTCTCTCTTCCTCCTCTCTCCTATTCCTCTCTCTTCTTCCTCTCTCTTCCTCCTCTCTCTTCCTCCTCTCTCTTCCTCCTCTAGGTTTCTCCTCTCCCTTCCTCCTCTCTCTTCCTCCTCTCTCTTCCTCCTCTCTCTTCCTCCTCTCTCCTCCTCCTCTCTCCTCCTCCTCTGTTTTCCTCCTCTCTCCTGTTCCACTCTCATCCTCCTCACTCTTCCTCCTCTCTCTTCCTCCTCGCTCCTCCTCCTCTCTCCTCTTCCTCTCTCTTCCTCCTCTCTCTTCCTCATCTCTCTTCGTCCTCTCTCTTCCTCCTCTCATCTCCTCGTCTCTCTTCCTCCTCTCTCCTCTTCCTCTCTGTTCTTCCTCTCTCTTCCTCCTCTCTCTTCCTCCTATCCCTTCCTCCACTATCTTTCTCCTCTCTCTTCCTCCTCTTCCTTCCTCGTCTCTCCTCCTCCTATCTCATCCTCCTCTCTCCTCTTCCTCTCTCTTCCTCCTCTCCTTTCCTCCTCTCTCTTCCTCATCTCTCTTCCTCCTCTCTCCTCTTCCTCTCTCTTCCTCCTCTCTCTTCCTCCTCTCTCTTCCTCCTCTCCCTTCCTTCTCTCTCTTCCTCCTCTCTCCTTCTCCTCTCTCTTCCTCCTCTCTCCTCCTCCTATCTCCTCCTACTCTCTCTTCCTCTTCTCTCTTCCTCCTCTCTCTTCCTCCTCTCTGTTCATCCTACTCTTTCCTCCTCCTCTCTCCTCTTCCTCTCTCTTCCACCTCTCTATTCCTCCTCTCTCTTCCTCCTCTCTCTTCCTCCTCTCCCTTCCTTCTCTCTCTTCCTCCTCTCTCTTCATCCTACTCTTTCCTCCTCCTCTCTCCTCTTCCTCTCTCTTCCTCCTCTCTCCTCCTCCTCTCTCCTCCTCCTCTGTTTTCCTCCTCTCTCCTGTTCCACTCTCATCCTCCTCACTCTTCCTCCTCTCTCTTCCTCCTCTCTCCTCCTCCTCTCTCCTCTTCCTTTCTCTTCCTCATCTCTCTTCGTCCTCTCTCTTCCTCCTATCATTTCCTCGTCTCTCTTCCTCCTCTCTCCTATTCCTCTCTCTTCTTTCTCTCTCTTCCTCCTCTGTCTTCCTCCTCTCTCTTCCTCCTCTGGGTTTCTCCTCTCCCTTCCTCCTCTCTCTTCCTCCTCTCTCTTCCTCCTCTCTCCTCCTCCTCTCTCCTCCTCCTCTCTCCTCCTCCTCTGTCTTCCTCCTCTCTCCTGTTCCACTCTCATCCTCCTCACTCTTCCTCCTCTCTCTTCCTCCTCTCTCCTCCTCCTCTCTCCTCTTCCTCTCTCTTCCTCCTCTCTCTTCCTCATCTCTCTTCGTCCTCTCTCTTCCTCCTCTCTTCTCCTCGTCTCTCTTCCTCCTCTCTTCTCCACCTCTCTCTTCCTCCTCTCTCTTCCTCCTCTCTCTTCCTCCTCTCTCCTCTTCCTCTCTCTTCCTCATCTCTCTTGCTCCTCTCTCATCCTCGTCTCTCTTCCTCCTCTATCTTCCTCCTCTCTCTTCCTTCTCTCTCTTCCTCCTCTCTCTTCCTCCTCTCTCCTCTTCCTCTCTCTTCCTCCTCTCTTTTCCTCCTCTCTCTTCCTCTTATCTCTTCCTCCACTCTCCTCTTCCTCTCTCTTCCTCCTCCTCTTCCTCCTCTCTCCTCTTCCTCTATCTTCCTCCTCTATCTTCCTCCTCTCTCTTCTTCCTCTCTCTTCCTCCTCTCTCTTCCTCCTCTCTCCTACTCAGCTCTCTTCCTCCACTCTCTTCCTCCTCCCTCTTCCTCCTCTCTCTTCCTCCTGTCTCCTCTTTCTCTCTCTTCCTCCTCTCTCCTACTCGTCTCTCTTCCTCCTCTCTCTTCCTCCTCTCTCCTCCTCGTCTCTCTTCCTCCTCTCTCTTCCTCCTCTCTCTTCCTCCTCTTCCTTCCTCGTCTCTCCTCCTCCTATCTCATCCTCCTCTCTCCTCTTCCTCTCTTCCTCCTCTCCCTTCCTCCTCGTCTCTCTTCCTCCACTCTCTTCCTCCTCTCTCCTCCTCGTCTCTCTTCCTCCTCTCTCTTCCTCCTCTCTCTTCCTCCTCTTCCTTCCTCGTCTCTCCTCCTCCTATCTCATCCTCCTCTCTCCTCTTCCTCTCTCTTCCTCCTCTCTCCTCCTCTTCTCTCTTCCTCCTCTCTCTTATTCCTCTCTCTTCTTCCTCTCTCTTCCTCCTCTGTCTTCCTCCTCTCTCTTCCTCCTCTAGGTTTCTCCTCTCCCTTCCTCCTCTCTCTTCCTCCTCTCTCTTCCTCCTCTCTCTTCCTCCTATCTCTTCCTCCTATCTCCTCCTCCTCTCTCCTCCTCCTCTGTCTTCCTCCTCTCTCCTGTTCCACTCTCATCCTCCTCACTCTTCCTCCTCTCTCTTCCTCCTCTCTCCTCCTCCTCTCTCCTCTTCCTCTCTCTTCCTCCTCTCTTTTCCTCGTCTCTCTTCCTCCTCTCTCCTATTCCTCTCTCTTCTTCCTCTCTCTTCCTCCTCTGTCTTCCTCCTCTCTCTTCCTCCTCTAGGTTTCTCCTCTCCCTTCCTCCTCTCTCTTCCTCCTCTCTCCTACTCCTCTGTCTTCCTCCTCTCTCCTGTTCCACTCTCATCCTCCTCATTCTTCCTCCTCTCTCTTCCTCCTCTTCCTCCTCCTCTCTCCTCTTCCTATCTCTTCCTCCTCTCTCTTCCTCTTCTCTCTTACTTCTCTCTCTTCCTCCTCTCTCCTCCTCTCTTCTCTTCCTCTCTCTTCCTCCTCTCTCTTCCTCCTCTCTCTTCCTCCTCTCTCTTCCTCCTCTCTCTTCCTCCTCTGTCTTCCTCCTCTTTCTTCGTCTTCTCTCTTCCTCCTCTCTCTGCCTCCTCTCTCTTCCTCCTCTCCCTTCCTCCTCTCTCTTCCTCCTCTCTCCTCCTCGTCTCTCTTCCTCCTCTGTCTTCCTCCTCTGTCTTCCTCCTCTCTCTTCCTCCTCTCTCTTCCTCCTCTCTCTTCCTCCTCTCTCGTCCTCCTCTCTCTTCCTCCTCTCTCTTCCTCCTCTTCCTTCCTCGTCTCTACTCCTCCTATCTCCTCCTCCTCTCTCCTCTTCCTCTCTCTTCCTCCTCTCCCATCCTCCTCCTCTCTCTTCCTCCTCTCTCTTCCTCCTCTCTCTTCCTCCTCTCTCCTCCTCCTATCTCCTCCTCCTCTCTCTTCCTCCTCTCTCTTCCTCCTCTCTCCTCCTCCTCTCTCTTCATCCTACACTTTCCTCCTCCTCTCTCCTCTTCCTTTCTCTTCCACCTCTCTCTTCCTCATCTCTCTTCGTCCTCTATCTTCCTCCTCTCTTCTCCTCGTCTCTCTTCCTACTCTCTCCTATTCCTCTCTCTTCTTCCTCTCTCTTCCTCCTCTGTCTTCCTGCTCTCTCTTCCTGCTCTAGGTTTCTCCTTTCCCTTCCTCCTCTCTCTTCCTCCTCTCTCTTCCTCCTCTCTCTTCCTCCTCTCTCTTCCTCATCTCTCTTCCTCCTCTCCCTTCCTTCTCTCTCTTCCTCCTCTCTCCTCCTCCTCTCTCTTCCTCCTCTCTCCTCCTCCTATCTCCTCCTAATCTCTCTTCCTCCTCTCTCTTCCTCCTCTCTCTTCCTCCTGTCTCTTCATCCTCTCTTCTCTTCCTCCACACTCTTCCTCATCTCTATTCCTCCTCTCTCCTCCTCCTCTCTCATAATCCTCTCTCCTCCTCCTCTCTCTTCCTTCTCTCTCTTCCTCATCTCTCCTCTTCTCTCTTCCTCCTCTCTCTTCCTCCTCTCTCCTCCTCCTCTCTCTTCCTCCTCTCTCTTCCTCCTCTCTCTTCCTCCTCTCTCCTCCTCCTCTCTCATCGTCCCCTCTCTTCCTCCTCTCTCTTCCTCCTCTCACCCTTTCCTATCTCTTCCTCCTCTCTCTTCCTCCTCTCTCTTCCTCCTCTCTCTTCCTCCTCTCTCCTCCTCCTCTCTATTAATACTCTCTCTTCCTCCTCTCTCTTCCTCCTCTCTCCTCCTCCTCTCCCTTCCTCCTCTCTCTTCCTCCTCTCCCCTATTCCTCTCTCATCCTCCTCTCTCTTCCTCCTCTCTCTTCCTCCTCTCTCTTCCTCCTTTCTCTTCCTCCTCTCTCTTCCTTATCTCTCCTCCTCCTCTCTCTTCCTCCTCTCTCTTCCTCCTCTCTCTTCCTCCTCTCTATTCCTCCTCTCTCTTCCTCCTCTCTCTAAATCCTCTCTCCTCCTCCTCTCTCCTCTTCCTCTCTCTTCCTCCTCTCTCTTCCTCCTCTCTCTTCCTCCTCTCTGCTCCTACTCTCTCCTCTTCCTCTCTCTTCCTCCTCTCTCTTCCTCCTCTCTCTTCCTCCTCTCTACTCTTCCTCCTCTCTCTTCCTCCTCTCTCTTCCTCCTCTCTCTTCCTCCTCTCTCCTCTTCCTCTCTCTTTCTCCTCTTTCTTCCTCCTCTCTACTCTTCCTCCTCTCTCTTCCTCCTCTCACTTCCTCCTCTCTCTTCCTCCTCTCTCTTCCTCCTCTCTCTTCCTCCTCTCTCTTCCTCCTCTATCTTCCTCCTCTCTCTTCCTCCTCTCTCCTCTTCCTCTCTCTTTCTACTCTTTCTTCCTCCTCTCTACTCTTCCTCCTCTCTCTTCCTCCTCTCACTTCCTCCTCTCTCTTCATTCTCTCTCTTCCTCGTCTCTCTTCCTCCTCTCTCTTCCTCCTCTCTCCTCCTACTCTCTCCTCTTCCTCTCTCTTCCTCCTCTCCCTTCCTCCTCTCTCTTCCTCCTCTCTCTTCCTCCTCTCTCCTCCTCCTATCTCCTCCTCCTCTCTCTTCCTCCTCTCTCTTCCTCCTCTCTCTTCCTCCTCTCTCTTCCTCCTCTCTCCTCTTCCTCTCTCTTCCTCCTCTCTCTTGATCCTCTCTCATCCTCGTCTCTCTTCCTCCTCTATCTTCCTCCTCTCTCTTCCTTCTCTCTCTTCCTCCTCTCTCTTCCTCCTCTCTCCTCTTCCTCTCTCTTCCTCCTCTCTTTTCCTCCTCTCTCTTCCTCCTCTCTCTTCCTCCTTTCTCCTCTTCCTCTCTCTTCTTCCTCTCTCTTCCTCCTCCTCTTCCTCCTCCCTCCTCTTCCTCTATCTTCCTCCTCTCTCTTCTTCCTCTCTCTTCTTCCTCTCTCTTCCTCCTCTCTCTTCCTCCTCTCTCCTCCTCGTCTCTCTTCCTCCTCTCCCTTCCTTCTCTCTCTTCCTCCTCTCTCTTCCTCCTCTCTCTTCCTCCTCTCTCCTCCTCTTATCTCCTCCTCCTCTCTCTTCCTCCTCTCTCTTCCTCCTCTCTCTTCCTCCTCTCTCTTCATCCTACACTTTCCTCCTCCTCTCTCCTCTTCCTTTCTCTTCCACCTCTCTCTTCCTCATCTCTCTTCGTCCTCTATCTTCCTCCTCTCTTCTCCTCGTCTCTCTTCCTAATCTCTCCTATTCCTCTCTCTTCTTCCTCTCTTCCTCCTCTGTCTTCCGGCTCTCTCTTCCTCCTCTAGGTTTCTCCTTTCCCTTCCTCCTCTCTCTTCCTCCTCTCTCCTCCTCCTCTCTCCTCCTCCTCTGTCTTCCTCATCTCTCTTCGTCCTCTCTCTTCATCCTCTCTCTTCCTCCTCTCTCTTCCTCCTCTCTCTTCCTCCTCTCGCTTCCTCCTCTCTCTTCCTCCTCTCTCTTCCTCCTCTCTCTTCCTCCTCTCTCTTCCTCCTCTCCCTTCCTCCTCTGTCTTCCTCCTCTCTCTTCCTCCTCTCTCTTCGTCCTCTCTCGTCCTCCTCTCTCCTCCTCCTCTCTCTTCCTCCTCTCTCTTCCTCCTCTCTCTTCCTCCTCTCTCTTTCTCCTCTATCTTCCTCCTCTCTCTTCCTCCTCTCTCTTCCTCCTCTCTCTTCCTCCTCTCTCCTCCTCTCTCCACTTCCTCTCTCTTCGTCCTCTATCTTCCTCCTCTCTCTTCCTCTTCTCTCTTCTTCCTCTCTCTTCCTCGTCTCTCCTCCTCCTATCTCATCCTCCTCTCTCCTCTTCCTCTCTCTTCCTCCTCTCCCTTCCTCCTCTCTCTTCCTCATCTCTCTTCCTCCTCTCTCCTCTTCCTCGCTCTTCCTCCTATCCCTTCCTCCACTGTCTTTCTCCTCTCTCTTCCTCCTCTTCCTTCCTCGTCTCTCCTCCTCCTATCTCATCCTCCTCTCTCCTCTTCCTCTCTCTTCCTCCTCTCCCTTCCTCCTCTCTCTTCCTCATCTCTCTTCCTCCTCTCTCCTCTTCCTCTCTCTTCCTCCTCTCTCTTCCTCCTCTCTCTTCCTCCTCTCTCTTCCTCCTCTCCCTTCCTTCTCTCTCTTCCTCCTCTCTCCTCCTCCTCACTCTTCCTCCTCTCTCCTCCTCCTCTCTCCTCTTCCTCTCTCTTCCTCCTCTCTCTTCCTCATCTCTCTTCATCCTCTGTCTTCCTCCTCTCTCTTCCTCCTCTCTCTTCCTCCTCTCTCTTCCTCCTCTCCCTTCCTCCTCTCTCTTCCTCCTTCTCTCTCCCTCCTCTCTCTTCCTCCTCTCTCTTCCTCCTCTCCCTTCCTCCTCTCTCTTTCTCCTCTATCTTCCTCCTCTCTCTTCCACCTCTCTCTTCCTCCTCTCTCTTCCTCCTCTCTCCTCCTCTCTCCACTTCCTCTCTCTTCCTCCTCTCTCTTCCTCCTCTCTCTTCCTCCTCTCTCCTCTTCCTCTATATTCCCCTTCTCCCTTCTTCCTCTCTCCTCTTCCTCTATCCTCCTATTCTCTCTTCGTCCTCTATCTTCCTCCTCTCTCTTCCTCCTCTCTCTTCCTCCTCTCTCTTCCTCCTCTCTCCTCCTCCTCTCTCCTCCTCCTCTGTCTTCCTCCTCTCTCCTGTTCCACTCTCATCCTCCTCACTCTTCCTCCTCTCTCTTCCTCCTCTCTCTTCCTCCTGTCTCCTCTTTCTCTCTCTTCCTCCTCTCTCTTGCTCCTCTCTGTTCCTCCTCACTCTTCCTCCTCTCTCTTCCTGCACTGTCCTCCTCGTCTCTCTTCCTCCTCTCTCTTCCTCCTCTCTCTTCCTCCTCTTCCTCCTCCTCTCTCCTCTTCCTATCTCTTCCTCCTCTCTCTTCCATCTCTCTCTTCCTCCTCTCTCGTCCTCCTCTCTCCTCCTCCTCTCTCTTCCTCCTCTCTTTTCCTCCTCTCTCTTCCTCCTCTCTCCTCTTCCTCTCTCTTCTTCCTCTCTCTTCCTCCTCTCTCCTCCTCCTCTCTCTTCCTCCTCTCTCCTCCTCCTATCTCCTCCTAATCTCTCTTCCTCCTCTCTCTTCCTCCTCTCTCTTCCTCCTGTCTCTTCATCCTACTCTTTCTTCCTCCTCTCTCCTCTTCCTCTCTCTTCCAACTCTCTCTTCCTCCTCTCTCTTCCTCCTCTCTCTTCCTCCTCTCCCTTCCTTCTCTCTCTTCCTCCTCTCTCCTCCTCCTCACTCTTCCTCCTCTCTCCTCCTCCTCTCTCCTCTTCCTCTCTCTTCCTCCTCTCTCTTCCTCATCTCTCTTCATCCTCTGTCTTCCTCCTCTCTCTTCCTCCTCTCTCTTCCTCCTCTCTCTTCCTCCTCTCCCTTCCTCCTCTCTCTTCCTCCTTCTCTCTCCCTCCTCTCTCTTCCTCCTCTCTCTTCCTCCTCTCCCTTCCTCCTCTCTCTTTCTCCTCTATCTTCCTCCTCTCTCTTCCACCTCTCTCTTCCTCCTCTCTCTTCCTCCTCTCTCCTCCTCTCTCCACTTCCTCTCTCTTCCTCCTCTCTCTTCCTCCTCTCTCTTCCTCCTCTCTCCTCTTCCTCTATATTCCCCTTCTCCCTTCTTCCTCTCTCCTCTTCCTCTATCCTCCTATTCTCTCTTCGTCCTCTATCTTCCTCCTCTCTCTTCCTCCTCTCTCTTCCTCCTCTCTCTTCCTCCTCTCTCCTCCTCCTCTCTCCTCCTCCTCTGTCTTCCTCCTCTCTCCTGTTCCACTCTCATCCTCCTCACTCTTCCTCCTCTCTCTTCCTCCTCTCTCTTCCTCCTGTCTCCTCTTTCTCTCTCTTCCTCCTCTCTCTTGCTCCTCTCTGTTCCTCCTCACTCTTCCTCCTCTCTCTTCCTGCACTGTCCTCCTCGTCTCTCTTCCTCCTCTCTCTTCCTCCTCTCTCTTCCTCCTCTTCCTCCTCCTCTCTCCTCTTCCTATCTCTTCCTCCTCTCTCTTCCATCTCTCTCTTCCTCCTCTCTCGTCCTCCTCTCTCCTCCTCCTCTCTCTTCCTCCTCTCTTTTCCTCCTCTCTCTTCCTCCTCTCTCCTCTTCCTCTCTCTTCTTCCTCTCTCTTCCTCCTCTCTCTTCCTCCTATCTATTCCTCCTCTCTCTTCCTACTCTCTCCTCTCCTCTCTCCTCTAACTCTCTCTTCCTCTTCTCTCTTACTCCTCTCTCTCCCTCCTCTCGCTTTCTCCTCTCTCTTCCTCCTCTCTCTTCTTCCTCTCTCTTCCTCCTCTCTCTTCCGCCTCTCTCTTCCTCCTCTCTCCTCCTCATCTCTCTTCCTCCTCTCTCTTCCTCCTCTCTCTTCCTCCACTCTCTTCCTCCTCTCTCTTCCTCCTCTCTACTCTTCCATTCTCTTCCTCCTCTCTCCTCCTCCTCTCTCCTCCTCCTCTCTCCTCTTCCTCTCTCTTCCTCCTCCTCTTCTTCCTCTCTCTTCCTCCTCTCTCTTCCTCCTCTCTCTTCCTCCTCTCCCCTTCTCTTCTCTTCCTCCTGTCTCCTCCTAATCTCTCCCCTTCCTCTCTCTTCCTCCTCTGTCTTCCTCCTCTCACTTCCTCCTCTCACTTCCTCCTCTCTCTTCCTCCTCCCTCTTCCTCCTATCTCCTCCTAATCTCTCTTCCTCCTCTCTCTTCCTCCTCTCTCTTCCTCCTCTCTCCTCTTCCTCTCTCTTCCTCCTCTCTCTTGATCCTCTCTCATCCTCGTCTCTCTTCCTCCTCTATCTTCCTCCTCTCTCTTCCTTCTCTCTCTTCCTCCTCTCTCTTCCTCCTCTCTCCTCTTCCTCTCTCTTCCTCCTCTCTTTTCCTCCTCTCTCTTCCTCCTCTCTCTTCCTCCTTTCTCCTCTTCCTCTCTCTTCTTCCTCTCTCTTCCTCCTCCTCTTCCTCCTCCCTCCTCTTCCTCTATCTTCCTCCTCTCTCTTCTTCCTCTCTCTTCTTCCTCTCTCTTCCTCCTCTCTCTTCCTCCTCTCTCCTACTCAGCTCTCTTCCTCCACTCTCTTCCTCCTCTCTCTTCCTCCTCTCTCTTCCTCCTGTCTCCTCTTTCTCTCTCTTCCTCCTCTCTCTTGCTCCTCTCTGTTCCTCCTCACTCTTCCTCCTCTCTCTTCCTCCACTGTCCTCCTCGTCTCTCTTCCTCCTCTCTCTTCCTCCTCTCTCTTCTTCCTCTTCCTCCTCCTCTCTCCTCTTCCTCTCTCTTCCTCCTCACTCTTCCTCCTCTCTCTTCCTCCTCACTCTTCGTCTTCTCTCTTCCTCCTCTCTCTTCCTCCTCTCTCTTCCTCCTCTCCCTTCCTCCTCTCTCTTCCTCCTCTCTCCTCCTCATCTCTCTTCCTCCTCTCTCTTCCTCCTCTCCCTTCCTCCTCTGTCTTCCTCCTCTCTCTTCCTCCTCTCTCTTCCTCCTCTCTCGTCCTCCTCTCTCCTCCTCCTCTCTCTTCCTCCTCTCTCTTCCTCCTCTCTCTTTCTCCTCTATCTTCCTCCTCTCTCTTTCTCCTCTATCTTCCTCCTCTCTCTTCCTCCTCTCTCTTCCTCCTCTCTCTTCCACCTCTCTCTTCCTCCTCTCTCTTCCTCCTCTCACCTCCTCTCTCCTCTTCCTCTCTCTTCCTCCTCTCTCTTCCTCCACTCTCTTCCTCCTCTCATCTCCTCCTTTCTTCTCTTCCTCTCTTCCACCTCTCTCTTCCTCCTCTCCCTTCCTCCTCTCTCCTTTTCCTCGCTCTTCCTCCTCTCTCTTCCTCCTCTCTCTTCCTGCTCTCTCCTCTTCCTCTATATTCCCCTTCTCCCTTCTTCCTCTCTCCTCTTCCTCTATCCTCTTTTTCTCTCTTCGTCCTCTATCTTCCTCCTCTCTCTTCCTCCTCTCTCTTCTTCCTCTCTCTTCCTCCTCTCTCTTCCTCCTCCCTCTTCCTCCTCTCCCTTCCTTCTCTCTCTTCCTCCTCTCTCTTCCTCCTCGCTCTTCCTCCTCTCTCCTCCTCCTATCTCCTACTCCTCTCTCTTCCTCCTCTCACTTCCTCCTCTCTCTTCATCCTACTCTTTCCTCCTCCTCTCTCCTCTTCCTCTCTCTTCCACCTCTCTCTTGCTCATCTCTCTTCGTCCTCTCTCTTCCTCCTCTCTTCTCCTCGTCTCTCTTCCTCCTCTCTCCTATTCCTCTCTCTTCCTCCTCTGTCTTCCTCCTCTCCCTTCCTCCTCTCTCTTCCTCCTCTCTCTTCCTCCTCTCTCTTCCTCCTCTCTCCTCCTCCTCTCTCCTCCTCCTTTGTCTTCCTCCTCTCTCCTGTTCCACTCTCATCCTCCTCACTCTTCCTCCTCTCTCTTCCTCCTCTCTCCTCCTCCTCTCTCCTCTTTCTCTCTCTTCCTCCTCTCTCTTCCTCATCTCTCTTCGTCCTCTCTCTTCCTCCTCTCTCTTCCTCCTCTCTCTTCCTCCTCTCTCTTCGTCTTCTCTCTTCCTCCTCTCTCTTCCTCCTCTCTCTTCCTCCTCTCCCTTCCTCCTCTCTCTTCCTCCTCTCTCCTCCTCGTCTCTCTACCTCCTCTCTCTTCCTCCTCTCCCTTCCTCCTCTGTCTTCCTCCTCTCTCTTCCTCCTCTCTCTTCCTCCTCTCTCTTCCTCCACTCTTTTTCTCCTCTATCTTTCTCCTCTCTCTTCCTCCTCTCTCTTCCTCCTCCCTCTTCTTCCTCTCTCTTCCTCCTCTCTCTTCCTCCTCTCTCCTCCTCCTATCTCCTCCTCCTCTCTCTTCCTCCTCTCTCTTCCTCCTCTCTCTTCCTCCTCTCTCTTCATCCTACACTTTCCTCCTCCTCTCTCCTCTTCCTTTCTCTTCCACCTCTCTCTTCCTCATCTCTCTTCGTCCTCTATCTTCCTCCTCTCTTCTCCTCGTCTCTCTTCCTAATCTCTCCTATTCCTCTCTCTTCTTCCTCTCTTCCTCCTCTGTCTTCCTGCTCTCTCTTCCTCCTCTAGGTTTCTCCTTTCCCTTCCTCCTCTCTCTTCTCCTCTCTCTTCCTCCTCTCTCTTCCTCCTCTCTCCTCCTCCTCTCTCCTCCTCCTCTGTCTTCCTCCTCTCTCCTGTTCCACTCTCATCTTCCTCACTCTTCCTCCTCTCTCTTCCTCCTCTCTCCTCCTCCTCTCTCTTCCTCCTCTCTCTTCCTCCTCTCGCTTCCTCCTCTCTCTTCCTCCTCTCTCTTCCTCCTCTCTCTTCCTCCTCTCTCTTCCTCCTCTCCCTTCCTCCTCTGTCTTTCTCCTCTATCTTCCTCCTCTCTCTTCCTCCTCTCTCTTCCTCCTCTCTCTTCCTCCTCTCTCCTCCTCTCTCCACTTCCTCTCTCTTCGTCCTCTATCTTCCTCCTCTCTCTTCCTCCTCTCTCTTCTTCCTCTCTCTTCCTCCCCTCTCTTCCTCCTCTCTCTTCCTCCTATCCCTTCCTCCACTATCTTTTCTTCTCTCTCTTCCTCCCTTCCTTCCTCGTCTCTCCTCCTCCTATCTCATCCTCCTCTCTCCTCTTCCTCTCTCTTCCTCCTCTCCTTTCCTCCTCTCTCTTCCTCATCTCTGTTCCTCCTCTCTCCTCTTCGTCTCTCTTCCTCCTCTCTCTTCCTCCTCTCTCTTCCTCCTCTCCCTTCCTTCTCTCTCTTCCTCCTCTCTCCTTCTCCTCTCTCTTCCTCCTCTCTCCTCCTCCTATCTCCTCCTACTCTCTCTTCCTCTTCTCTCTTCCTCCTCTCTCTTCCTCCTCTCTGTTTATCCTACACTTTCCTCCTCCTCTCTCCTCTTCCTCTCTCTTCCACCTCTCTCTTCCTCCTCTCTCTTCCTCCTATCCCCTTCCTCCTCTCTCTTCCTCCTTCTCTCTCCCTCCTCTCTCTTCCTCCTCTCTCTTCCTCCTCTCCCTTCCTCCTCTGTCTTCCTCCTCTCTCTTCCTCTTCTCTCTTCCTCCTCTCTCGTCCTCCTCTCTCCTCCTCCTCTCTCTTCCTCCTCTCTCTTTCTCCTCTATCTTCCTCCTCTCTCTTCCACCTCTCTCTTCCTCCTCTCTCTTCCTCCTCTCTCCTCCTCTCTCCACTTCCTCTCTCTTCCTCCTCTCTCTTCCTCCTCTCTCCTCTTCCTCTATATTCCCCTTCTCCCTTCTTCCTCTCTCCTCTTCCTCTATCCTCCTATTCTCTCTTCGTCCTCTATCTTCCTCCTCTCTCTTCCTCCTCTCTTCTTCCTCTCTCTTCCTCCCCTCTCTTCCTCCTCTTTCTTCCTCCTCTCCCTTCCTTCTCTCTCTTCCTCCTCTCTCTTCCTCCTCTCTCTTCCTCCTCTCTCCTCCTCCTATCTCCTCCTCCTCTGTCTTCCTCCTCTCTCTTCCTCCTCTCTCTTCCTCCTCTCTCTTCATCCTACTCTTTCCTCCTCCTATCTCCTCTTCCTCTCTCTTCCACCTCTCTCTTCCTCATCTCTCTTCGTCCTATCTCTTCCTCCTCTCTTCTCCTCGTCTCTCTTCCTCCTCTCTCCTATTCCTCTCTCTTCTTCCTCTCTCTTCCTCCTCTCTCTTCCTCCTCTCTCTTCCTCCTCTAGGTTTCTCCTCTCCCTTCCTCCTCTCTCTTCCTCCTCTCTCTTCTCCTCTCTCTTCCTCCTCTCTCCTCCTCCTCTCTCCTCCTCCTCTGTTTTCCTCCTCTCTCCTGTTCCACTCTCATCCTCCTCACTCTTCCTCCTCTCTCTTCCTCCTCGCTCCTCCTCCTCTCTCCTCTTCCTCTCTCTTCCTCCTCTCTCTTCCTCATCTCTCTTCGTCCTCTCTCTTCCTCCTCTCATCTCCTCGTCTCTCTTCCTCCTCTCTCCTCTTCCTCTCTGTTCTTCCTCTCTCTTCCTCCTCTCTCTTCCTCCTATCCCTTCCTCCACTATCTTTCTCCTCTCTCTTCCTCCTCTTCCTTCCTCGTCTCTCCTCCTCCTATCTCATCCTCCTCTCTCCTCTTCCTCTCTCTTCCTCCTCTCCTTTCCTCCTCTCTCTTCCTCATCTCTCTTCCTCCTCTCTCCTCTTCCTCTCTCTTCCTCCTCTCTCTTCCTCCTCTCTCTTCCTCCTCTCCCTTCCTTCTCTCTCTTCCTCCTCTCTCCTTCTCCTCTCTCTTCCTCCTCTCTCCTCCTCCTATCTCCTCCTACTCTCTCTTCCTCTTCTCTCTTCCTCCTCTCTCTTCCTCCTCTCTGTTCATCCTACTCTTTCCTCCTCCTCTCTCCTCTTCCTCTCTCTTCCACCTCTCTATTCCTCCTCTCTCTTCCTCCTCTCTCTTCCTCCTCTCCCTTCCTTCTCTCTCTTCCTCCTCTCTCTTCATCCTACTCTTTCCTCCTCCTCTCTCCTCTTCCTCTCTCTTCCTCCTCTCTCCTCCTCCTCTCTCCTCCTCCTCTGTTTTCCTCCTCTCTCCTGTTCCACTCTCATCCTCCTCACTCTTCCTCCTCTCTCTTCCTCCTCTCTCCTCCTCCTCTCTCCTCTTCCTTTCTCTTCCTCATCTCTCTTCGTCCTCTCTCTTCCTCCTCTCATTTCCTCGTCTCTCTTCCTCCTCTCTCCTATTCCTCTCTCTTCTTTCTCTCTCTTCCTCCTCAGTCTTCCTCCTCTCTCTTCCTCCTCTGGGTTTCTCCTCTCCCTTCCTCCTCTCTCTTCCTCCTCTCTCTTCCTCCTCTCTCCTCCTCCTCTCTCCTCCTCCTCTCTCCTCCTCCTCTGTCTTCCTCCTCTCTCCTGTTCCACTCTCATCCTCCTCACTCTTCCTCCTCTCTCTTCCTCCTCTCTCCTCCTCCTCTCTCCTCTTCCTCTCTCTTCCTCCTCTCTCTTCCTCATCTCTCTTCGTCCTCTCTCTTCCTCCTCTCTTCTCCTCGTCTCTCTTCCTCCTCTCTTCTCCACCTCTCTCTTCCTCCTCTCTCTTCCTCCTCTCTCTTCCTCCTCTCTCCTCTTCCTCTCTCTTCCTCATCTCTCTTGCTCCTCTCTCATCCTCGTCTCTCTTCCTCCTCTATCTTCCTCCTCTCTCTTCCTTCTCTCTCTTCCTCCTCTCTCTTCCTCCTCTCTCCTCTTCCTCTCTCTTCCTCCTCTCTTTTCCTCCTCTCTCTTCCTCTTATCTCTTCCTCCACTCTCCTCTTCCTCTCTCTTCCTGCTCCTCTTCCTCCTCTCTCCTCTTCCTCTATCTTCCTCCTCTATCTTCCTCCTCTCTCTTCTTCCTCTCTCTTCCTCCTCTCTCTTCCTCCTCTCTCCTACTCAGCTCTCTTCCTCCACTCTCTTCCTCCTCCCTCTTCCTCCTCTCTCTTCCTCCTGTCTCCTCTTTCTCTCTCTTCCTCCTCTCTCCTACTCGTCTCTCTTCCTCCTCTCTCTTCCTCCTCTCTCCTCCTCGTCTCTCTTCCTCCTCTCTCTTCCTCCTCTCTCTTCCTCCTCTTCCTTCCTCGTCTCTCCTCCTCCTATCTCATCCTCCTCTCTCCTCTTCCTCTCTTCCTCCTCTCCCTTCCTCCTCGTCTCTCTTCCTCCTCTCTCTTCCTCCTCTCTCCTCCTCGTCTCTCTTCCTCCTCTCTCTTCCTCCTCTCTCTTCCTCCTCTTCCTTCCTCGTCTCTCCTCCTCCTATCTCATCCTCCTCTCTCCTCTTCCTCTCTCTTCCTCCTCTCTCCTCCTCTTCTCTCTTCCTCCTCTCTCTTATTCCTCTCTCTTCTTCCTCTCTCTTCCTCCTCTGTCTTCCTCCTCTCTCTTCCTCCTCTAGGTTTCTCCTCTCCCTTCCTCCTCTCTCTTCCTCCTCTCTCTTCCTCCTCTCTCTTCCTCCTATCTCTTCCTCCTATCTCCTCCTCCTCTCTCCTCCTCCTCTGTCTTCCTCCTCTCTCCTGTTCCACTCTCATCCTCCTCACTCTTCCTCCTCTCTCTTCCTCCTCTCTCCTCCTCCTCTCTCCTCTTCCTCTCTCTTCCTCCTCTCTTTTCCTCGTCTCTCTTCCTCCTCTCTCCTATTCCTCTCTCTTCTTCCTCTCTCTTCCTCCTCTGTCTTCCTCCTCTCTCTTCCTCCTCTAGGTTTCTCCTCTCCCTTCCTCCTCTCTCTTCCTCCTCTCTCCTACTCCTCTGTCGTCCTCCTCTCTCCTGTTCCACTCTCATCCTCCTCATTCTTCCTCCTCTCTCTTCATCCTCTCTCTTCCTCCTGTCTCCTCTTTCTCTCTCTTCTTCCTCTCTCTTGCTCCTCTCTGTTCCTCCTCACTCTTCCTCCTCTCTATTCCTCCACTGTCCTCCTCGTCTCTCTTCCTCGTCTCTCTTCCTCCTCTCTCTTCCTCCTCTTCCTCCTCCTCTCTCCTCTTCCTATCTCTTCCTCCTCTCTCTTCCTCTTCTCTCTTACTTCTCTCTCTTCCTCCTCTCTCCTCCTCTCTTCTCTTCCTCTCTCTTCCTCCTCTCTCTTCCTCCTCTCTCTTCCTCCTCTCTCTTCCTCCTCTCTCTTCCTCCTCTGTCTTCCTCCTCTTTCTTCGTCTTCTCTCTTCCTCCTCTCTCTGCCTCCTCTCTCTTCCTCCTCTCCCTTCCTCATCTCTCTTCCTCCTCTCTCCTCCTCGTCTCTCTTCCTCCTCTGTCTTCCTCCTCTGTCTTCCTCCTCTCTCTTCCTCCTCTCTCTTCCTCCTCTCTCTTCCTCCTCTCTCGTCCTCCTCTCTCTTCCTCCTCTCTCTTCCTCCTCTTCCTTCCTCGTCTCTACTCCTCCTATCTCCTCCTCCTCTCTCCTCTTCCTCTCTCTTCCTCCTCTCCCATCCTCCTCCTCTCTCTTCCTCCTCTCTCTTCCTCCTCTCTCCTCCTCGTCTCTCTTCCTCCTCTCTCTTCCTCCTCTCTCTTCCTCCTCTTCCTTCCTCATCTCTCCTCCTCCTATCTCAATCCTCTTCTCTCCTCTTCCTCTCTCTTCCTCCTCTCCTTCCTCCTCTCTTCTCCTCGTCTCTCTTCCTCCTCTCTCTTCGTCCTCTCTCTTCCTCCTCTTCCTTCCTCGTCTCTCCTCCTCCTATCCCATCCTCCTCTCTCCTCTTCCCCTCTCTTCCTCCTCTCTCTTCCCCCTCTCTCTTCCTCCACTCTCTTCCTCCTCTCTCATCCTCCTCTCTCTTCCTCCTGTCTCCTCTTTCTCTCTCTTCCTCCTCTCTCCTCCTCGTCTCTCTTCCTCCTCTCTCTTCCTCCTCTCTCCTCCTCGTCTCTCTTCCTCCTCTCTCTTCCTCCTCTCTCTTCCTCCTCTTCCTTCCTCGTCTCTCCTCCTCCTATCTCATCCTCCTCTCTCCTCTTCCTCTCTCTTCCTCCTCTCTCCTCCTCGTCTCTCTTCCTCCTCTCTCTTCCTCCACTCTCATCCTCGTCTCTCTTCCTCCTCTCTCTTCCTCCTGTCTCCTCTTTCTCTCTCTTCCTCCTCTCTCTTACTCCTCTCTGTTCCTCCTCACTCTTCCTCCTCTCTCTTCCTCCACTGTCCTCCTCGTCTCTCTTCCTCCTCTCTCTTCCTCCTCTCTCTTCCTCCTCTTCCTCCTCCTCTCTCCTCTTCCTATCTCTTCCTCCTCTCTCTTCCGTCTCTCTCTTCCTCCTCTCTCTTCCTCTTCTCTCTTACTTCTCTCTCTTCCTCCTCTCTCCTCCTCTCTTCTCTTCCTCTCTCTTCCTCCTCTCTCTTCCTCCTCTCTCTTCCTCCTCTCTCTTCCTCCTCTCTCTTCCTCCTCTTTCTTCGTCTTCTCTCTTCCTCGTCTTTCTTCGTCTTCTCTCTTCCTCCTCTCTCTGCCTCCTCTCTCTTCCTCCTCTCCCTTTCTCCTCTCTCTTCCTCCTCTCTCCTCCTCGTCTCTCTTCCTCCTCTCTCTTCCTCCTCTGTCTTCCTCCTCTGTCTTCCTCCTCTCTCTTCCTCCTCTCTCTTCCTCCTCTCTCGTCCTCCTCTCTCTTCCTCCTCTCTCTTCCTCCTCTTCCTTCCTAGTCTCTCCTCCTCCTATCTCATCCTCCTCTCTCCTCCTCCTCTCTCTTCCTCCTCTCCCTTCCTCCTCGTCTCTCTTCCTCCTCTCTCTTCCTCCTCTCTCCTCCTCGTCTCTCTTCCTCCTCTCTCTTCCTCCTCTCTCTTCCTCCTCTTCCTTCCTCGTCTCTCCTCCTCCTATCTCATCCTCCTCTCTCCTCGTCCTCTCTCTTCCTCCTCTCCCTTCCTCCTCTCTTCTCCTCGTCTCTCTTCCTCCTCTCTCTTCCTCCTCTCTCTTCCTCCTCTTCCTTTCTCGTCTCTCCTCCTCCTATCTCATCCTCCTCTCTCCTCTTCCTCTCTCTTCCTCCTCTCTCTTCCCCCTCTCTCTTCCTCCACTCTCTTCCTCCTCTCTCATCCTCCTCTCTCTTCCTCCTCTCTCCTCTTTCTCTCTCTTCCTCCTCTCTCCTCCTCGTCTCTCTTCCTCCTCTCTCTTCCTCCTCTCTCCTCCTCGTCTCTCTTCCTCCTCTCTATTCCTTCTCTCTCTTCCTCCTCTCCCTTCCTCTTCTCTCCTCCTCCTATCTCATCCTCCTTTCTCCTCTTCCTCTCTCTTCCTCCTCTCTCTTCCTCCTCTATCTCCATTCTCTCTCTCCCTCCTCTCTCTTCCTCCTCTCTCTTCCTCCTCTCCCTTCCTCCTCTCTCCTCCTCTCTACTCTTCCTTTCTCTTCCTCCTCTCTCTTCCTCCTCTCTCTTCCTACCCTCTCTTCCTCCTCTCTCTTCCTCCTCTCTCCTCCTCCTCTCTCCTCTTCCTCTCTCTTCCTCCTCTCTCTTCCTCCTCTCACTTCCTCCTCTATCATCCTCCTCTCTCTTCCTCCTGTCTCTTCGTCCTCTCTCTTCCTCCTCTCTCTTCCTCCTCTCTCTTCCTCCTCTGTCTTCCTTCTCTCTCCTCCTCGTCTCTCTTCCTCCTCTCTCTTCCTCCCCTCTCTTCCTTCTATCTCCTCTTCCTCTCTCTTCCTCCTCTCTTTTCCTCCTCTTTCTTCCTCCTGTCTCTTCCTCCTCTCTCTTCCTCCTCTCTCTTCCTCCTCTTTCTTCCTCCTCTCTCTTCCTCCTGTCTCTTCCTCCTCTCTCTAACTCCTGTCTCTTCCTCCTCTCTCTAACTCCTGTCTCTTCCTCCTCTCTCTTCCTCCTCTGTCTTCCTCCTCTTTCTTCGTCTTCTCTCTTCCTCCTCTCTCTGCCTCCTCTCTCTTCCTCCTCTCCCTTCCTCATCTCTCTTCCTCCTCTCTCCTCCTCGTCTCTCTTCCTCCTCTGTCTTCCTCCTCTGTCTTCCTCCTCTCTCTTCCTCCTCTCTCTTCCTCCTCTCTCTTCCTCCTCTCTCGTCCTCCTCTCTCTTCCTCCTCTCTCTTCCTCCTCTTCCTTCCTCGTCTCTACTCCTCCTATCTCCTCCTCCTCTCTCCTCTTCCTCTCTCTTCCTCCTCTCCCATCCTCCTCCTCTCTCTTCCTCCTCTCTCTTCCTCCTCTCTCCTCCTCGTCTCTCTTCCTCCTCTCTCTTCCTCCTCTCTCTTCCTCCTCTTCCTTCCTCATCTCTCCTCCTCCTATCTCATCCTCTTCTCTCCTCTTCCTCTCTCTTCCTCCTCTCCCTTCCTCCTCTCTTCTCCTCGTCTCTCTTCCTCCTCTCTCTTCGTCCTCTCTCTTCCTCCTCTTCCTTCCTCGTCTCTCCTCCTCCTATCCCATCCTCCTCTCTCCTCTTCCCCTCTCTTCCTCCTCTCTCTTCCCCCTCTCTCTTCCTCCACTCTCTTCCTCCTCTCTCATCCTCCTCTCTCTTCCTCCTGTCTCCTCTTTCTCTCTCTTCCTCCTCTCTCCTCCTCGTCTCTCTTCCTCCTCTCTCTTCCTCCTCTCTCCTCCTCGTCTCTCTTCCTCCTCTCTCTTCCTCCTCTCTCTTCCTCCTCTTCCTTCCTCGTCTCTCCTCCTCCTATCTCATCCTCCTCTCTCCTCTTCCTCTCTCTTCCTCCTCTCTCCTCCTCGTCTCTCTTCCTCCTCTCTCTTCCTCCACTCTCATCCTCGTCTCTCTTCCTCCTCTTTCTTCCTCCTGTCTCCTCTTTCTCTCTCTTCCTCCTCTCTCTTACTCCTCTCTGTTCCTCCTCACTCTTCCTCCTCTCTCTTCCTCCACTGTCCTCCTCGTCTCTCTTCCTCGTCTCTCTTCCTCCTCTCTCTTCCTCCTCTTCCTCCTCCTCTCTCCTCTTCCTATCTCTTCCTCCTCTCTCTTCCGTCTCTCTCTTCCTCCTCTCTCTTCCTCTTCTCTCTTACTTCTCTCTCTTCCTCCTCTCTCCTCCTCTCTTCTCTTCCTCTCTCTTCCTCCTCTCTCTTCCTCCTCTCTCTTCCTCCTCTCTCTTCCTCCTCTCTCTTCCTCCTCTTTCTTCGTCTTCTCTCTTCCTCGTCTTTCTTCGTCTTCTCTCTTCCTCCTCTCTCTGCCTCCTCTCTCTTCCTCCTCTCCCTTTCTCCTCTCTCTTCCTCCTCTCTCCTCCTCGTCTCTCTTCCTCCTCTCTCTTCCTCCTCTGTCTTCCTCCTCTGTCTTCCTCCTCTCTCTTCCTCCTCTCTCTTCCTCCTCTCTCGTCCTCCTCTCTCTTCCTCCTCTCTCTTCCTCCTCTTCCTTCCTAGTCTCTCCTCCTCCTATCTCATCCTCCTCTCTCCTCTTCCTCTCTCTTCCTCCTCTCCCTTCCTCCTCGTCTCTCTTCCTCCTCTCTCTTCCTCCTCTCTCCTCCTCGTCTCTCTTCCTCCTCTCTCTTCCTCCTCTCTCTTCCTCCTCTTCCTTCCTCGTCTCTCCTCCTCCTATCTCATCCTCCTCTCTCCTCGTCCTCTCTCTTCTTCCTCTCCCTTCCTCCTCTCTTCTCCTCGTCTCTCTTCCTCCTCTCTCTTCCTCCTCTCTCTTCCTCCTCTTCCTTTCTCGTCTCTCCTCCTCCTATCTCATCCTCCTCTCTCCTCTTCCTCTCTCTTCCTCCTCTCTCTTCCCCCTCTCTCTTCCTCCACTCTCTTCCTCCTCTCTCATCCTCCTCTCTCTTCCTCCTCTCTCCTCTTTCTCTCTCTTCCTCCTCTCTCCTCCTCGTCTCTCTTCCTCCTCTCTCTTCCTCCTCTCTCCTCCTCGTCTCTCTTCCTCCTCTCTATTCCTTCTCTCTCTTCCTCCTCTCCCTTCCTCTTCTCTCCTCCTCCTATCTCATCCTCCTTTCTCCTCTTCCTCTCTCTTCCTCCTCTCTCTTCCTCCTCTATCTCCATCCTCTCTCTCCCTCCTCTCTCTTCCTCCTCTCTCTTCCTCCTCTCCCTTCCTCCTCTCTCCTCCTCTCTACTCTTCCTTTCTCTTCCTCCTCTCTCTTCCTCCTCTCTCTTCCTACCCTCTCTTCCTCCTCTCTCTTCCTCCTCTCTCCTCCTCCTCTCTCCTCTTCCTCTCTCTTCCTCCTCTCTCTTCCTCCTCTCACTTCCTCCTCTATCATCCTCCTCTCTCTTCCTCCTGTCTCTTCGTCCTCTCTCTTCCTCCTCTCTCTTCCTCCTCTCTCTTCCTCCTCTGTCTTCCTTCTCTCTCCTCCTCGTCTCTCTTCCTCCTCTCTCTTCCTCCCCTCTCTTCCTTCTATCTCCTCTTCCTCTCTCTTCCTCCTCTCTTTTCCTCCTCTTTCTTCCTCCTGTCTCTTCCTCCTCTCTCTTCCTCCTCTCTCTTCCTCCTCTTTCTTCCTCCTCTCTCTTCCTCCTGTCTCTTCCTCCTCTCTCTAACTCCTGTCTCTTCCTCCTCTCTACCTTCTCCCTTCTCTCCTCTCTGCTCCTCCTCTCTCTTCCTCCTCTCTCTTCCTTCTCTCTCCTCTTCCTCTCTCTTCCTCCTCTCTCTTCCACCTCTCTCTTCCTGCTCTCTCCTCTTCCTCTCTCTTCCTCCTCTCTTTTCTTCCTCCTTATTCCTGCTCTCTCCTCTTCCTCTATCTTCCTCCTCTCTCTTCCTCTTCTCTCCTCCACTTCTCTCCTCTTCCTCTCTCTTCCTCCTCTCTCTTCCTCCTCTCTCTTCCTCCTCTTTCCTCTGCCTCTCTCTTCATCCTCTCACTTCCTCCTCTATCTTCCTCCTCGCTCTTCCTCCTGTCTCTTCCTCCTCTCTCTTCCTCCTGTCTCTTCCTCCTCTCTCTTCCTAATCTCTCTTCCTTCTTTCTCCGCCTCCTCTCTCCTCCTCCTCTCTCTTCCTCCTCTCACTTCTTCCTGTCTCTTCCTCCTCTCTCTTCCTTCTCTCTACTGCTCCTCTCTCCTCCTCCTCTCTCTTCGTCCTCTCTCTTCCTTCTCGATCCTCTTCCTCTCTCTTCCTCATCTCTCTTCCTCCTCTCTCTTCCTCCTCTCTCTTCCTCCTCTTTCCTCTTCCTCTCTCTACCTCCTCTTTCCTCTTCCTCTCTCTTCCTTCTCTCTCCTCTTCCTCTCTCTTCCTCCACTCTCTTCCTCCTCTCTCTTCCTCCTCTCTCCTCTTCCTATCTCTTCCTCCTATCTCTTCCTCCTCTCACTTCCTCCTCTGTCATCCTCCTCTCTCTTCCTCCTGTCTCTTCGTTCTCTCTCTTCCTCCTCTCTCTTCCTCCTCTCTCTTCCTCCTCTCTCTTCCTCCTCTGTCTTCCTTCTCTCTCCTCCTCGTCTCTCTTCCTCCTCTCTCTTCCTCCCCTCTCTTCCTTCTATCTCCTCTTCCTCTCTCTTCCTCCTCTCTTTTCCTCCTCTTTCTTCCTCCTGTCTCTTCCTCCTCTCTCTTCCTCCTCTCTCTTCCTCCTCTTTCTTCCTCCTCTCTCTTCCTCCTGTCTCTTCCTCGTCTCTCTAACTCCTGTCTCTTCCTCCACTCTCTTCCTCCTCTCTCTTCCTCCTCTCTCTTCCTTCACTCTCCTCCTCCTCTCTCTTCCTCCTCTATCTTCCTTCTCTCTCCTCTTCCTCTCTCTTCCTCCTCTCTCTTCCTCCTCTCTCTTCCTCCTCTTTCCTCTTCCTCTCTCTTCCTCCTCTCTCTTCCTCTTCTCTCCTCCACTTCTCTCCTCTTCCTCTCTCTTCCTCCTCTCTCTTCCTCCTCTCTCTTCCTTCTCTCTCCTCTTCCTCTCTCTTCCTCCTCTCTCTTCCTTCTCTCTCCTCCTCCTCTCTGCTCCTCCTCTCTCTTCCTCCTATCTCTTCCTTCTCTCTCCTCTTCCTCTCTCTTCCTCCTCTCTCTTCCTCCTTTCTCTTCCTCCTCTCTCTTCCTGCTCTCTCCTCTTCCTCTATCTTCCTCCTCTGTCTTCCTATTCTCTCCTCCACTTCTCTTCTCTTCCTCTCTCTTCCTCCTCTCTCTTCCTCCTCTCTCTTCCTCCTCTTTCCTCTGCCTCTCTCTTCATCCTCTCTCTTCCTCCTCTCTCTTCCTCCTTTCTCTTACTCCTCTCTCCTTCTCCTCTCTCATCCTCCTCTCTCTTCCTCCTGTCTCTTCCTCCTGTCTCTTCCTCCTCTCACATCTTCCTGTATCTTCGTCCTCTCTCTTCCTCCTCTCTCTTCCTCCTCTCACTTCCTCCTCTATCTTCCTCCTCGCTCTTCCTCCTATCTCTTCCTCCTCTCTCTTCCTCCTCTCTCTTCCTCCTCTTCCTCCTCCTCTCTCCTCTTCCTATCTCTTCCTCCTCTCTCTTCCTCTTCTCTCTTACTTCTCTCTCTTCCTCCTCTCTCCTCCTCTCTTCTCTTCCTCTCTCTTCCTCCTCTCTCTTCCTCCTCTCTCTTCCTCCTCTCTCTTCCTCCTCTCTCTTCCTCCTCTGTCTTCCTCCTCTTTCTTCGTCTTCTCTCTTCCTCCTCTCTCTGCCTCCTCTCTCTTCCTCCTCTCCCTTCCTCATCTCTCTTCCTCCTCTCTCCTCCTCGTCTCTCTTCCTCCTCTGTCTTCCTCCTCTGTCTTCCTCCTCTCTCTTCCTCCTCTCTCTTCCTCCTCTCTCTTCCTCCTCTCTCGTCCTCCTCTCTCTTCCTCCTCTCTCTTCCTCCTCTTCCTTCCTCGTCTCTACTCCTCCTATCTCCTCCTCCTCTCTCCTCTTCCTCTCTCTTCCTCCTCTCCCATCCTCCTCCTCTCTCTTCCTCCTCTCTCTTCCTCCTCTCTCCTCCTCGTCTCTCTTCCTCCTCTCTCTTCCTCCTCTCTCTTCCTCCTCTTCCTTCCTCATCTCTCCTCCTCCTATCTCATCCTCTTCTCTCCTCTTCCTCTCTCTTCCTCCTCTCCCTTCCTCCTCTCTTCTCCTCGTCTCTCTTCCTCCTCTCTCTTCGTCCTCTCTCTTCCTCCTCTTCCTTCCTCGTCTCTCCTCCTCCTATCCCATCCTCCTCTCTCCTCTTCCCCTCTCTTCCTCCTCTCTCTTCCCCCTCTCTCTTCCTCCACTCTCTTCCTCCTCTCTCATCCTCCTCTCTCTTCCTCCTGTCTCCTCTTTCTCTCTCTTCCTCCTCTCTCTTACTCCTCTCTCCTCCTCGTCTCTCTTCCTCCTCTCTCTTCCTCCTCTCTCTTCCTCCTCTTCCTTCCTCGTCTCTCCTCCTCCTATCTCATCCTCCTCTCTCCTCTTCCTCTCTCTTCCTCCTCTCTCCTCCTCGTCTCTCTTCCTCCTCTCTCTTCCTCCACTCTCATCCTCGTCTCTCTTCCTCCTCTCTCTTCCTCCTGTCTCCTCTTTCTCTCTCTTCCTCCTCTCTCTTACTCCTCTCTGTTCCTCCTCACTCTTCCTCCTCTCTCTTCCTCCACTGTCCTCCTCGTCTCTCTTCCTCGTCTCTCTTCCTCCTCTCTCTTCCTCCTCTTCCTCCTCCTCTCTCCTCTTCCTATCTCTTCCTCCTCTCTCTTCCGTCTCTCTCTTCCTCCTCTCTCTTCCTCTTCTCTCTTACTTCTCTCTCTTCCTCCTCTCTCCTCCTCTCTTCTCTTCCTCTCTCTTCCTCCTCTCTCTTCCTCCTCTCTCTTCCTCCTCTCTCTTCCTCCTCTCTCTTCCTCCTCTTTCTTCGTCTTCTCTCTTCCTCGTCTTTCTTCGTCTTCTCTCTTCCTCCTCTCTCTGCCTCCTCTCTCTTCCTCCTCTCCCTTTCTCCTCTCTCTTCCTCCTCTCTCCTCCTCGTCTCTCTTCCTCCTCTCTCTTCCTCCTCTGTCTTCCTCCTCTGTCTTCCTCCTCTCTCTTCCTCCTCTCTCTTCCTCCTCTCTCGTCCTCCTCTCTCTTCCTCCTCTCTCTTCCTCCTCTTCCTTCCTAGTCTCTCCTCCTCCTATCTCATCCTCCTCTCTCCTCTTCCTCTCTCTTCCTCCTCTCCCTTCCTCCTCGTCTCTCTTCCTCCTCTCTCTTCCTCCTCTCTCCTCCTCGTCTCTCTTCCTCCTCTCTCTTCCTCCTCTCTCTTCCTCCTCTTCCTTCCTCGTCTCTCCTCCTCCTATCTCATCCTCCTCTCTCCTCGTCCTCTCTCTTCCTCCTCTCCCTTCCTCCTCTCTTCTCCTCGTCTCTCTTCCTCCTCTCTCTTCCTCCTCTCTCTTCCTCCTCTTCCTTTCTCGTCTCTCCTCCTCCTATCTCATCCTCCTCTCTCCTCTTCCTCTCTCTTCCTCCTCTCTCTTCCCCCTCTCTCTTCCTCCACTCTCTTCCTCCTCTCTCATCCTCCTCTCTCTTCCTCCTCTCTCCTCTTTCTCTCTCTTCCTCCTCTCTCCTCCTCGTCTCTCTTCCTCCTCTCTCTTCCTCCTCTCTCCTCCTCGTCTCTCTTCCTCCTCTCTATTCCTTCTCTCTCTTCCTCCTCTCCCTTCCTCTTCTCTCCTCCTCCTATCTCATCCTCCTTTCTCCTCTTCCTCTCTCTTCCTCCTCTCTCTTCCTCCTCTATCTCCATTCTCTCTCTCCCTCCTCTCTCTTCCTCCTCTCTCTTCCTCCTCTCCCTTCCTCCTCTCTCCTCCTCTCTACTCTTCCTTTCTCTTCCTCCTCTCTCTTCCTCCTCTCTCTTCCTACCCTCTCTTCCTCCTCTCTCTTCCTCCTCTCTCCTCCTCCTCTCTCCTCTTCCTCTCTCTTCCTCCTCTCTCTTCCTCCTCTCACTTCCTCCTCTATCATCCTCCTCTCTCTTCCTCCTGTCTCTTCGTCCTCTCTCTTCCTCCTCTCTCTTCCTCCTCTCTCTTCCTCCTCTGTCTTCCTTCTCTCTCCTCCTCGTCTCTCTTCCTCCTCTCTCTTCCTCCCCTCTCTTCCTTCTATCTCCTCTTCCTCTCTCTTCCTCCTCTCTTTTCCTCCTCTTTCTTCCTCCTGTCTCTTCCTCCTCTCTCTTCCTCCTCTCTCTTCCTCCTCTTTCTTCCTCCTCTCTCTTCCTCCTGTCTCTTCCTCCTCTCTCTAACTCCTGTCTCTTCCTCCTCTCTCTAACTCCTGTCTCTTCCTCCTCTCTCTTCCTCCTCTGTCTTCCTCCTCTTTCTTCGTCTTCTCTCTTCCTCCTCTCTCTGCCTCCTCTCTCTTCCTCCTCTCCCTTCCTCATCTCTCTTCCTCCTCTCTCCTCCTCGTCTCTCTTCCTCCTCTGTCTTCCTCCTCTGTCTTCCTCCTCTCTCTTCCTCCTCTCTCTTCCTCCTCTCTCTTCCTCCTCTCTCGTCCTCCTCTCTCTTCCTCCTCTCTCTTCCTCCTCTTCCTTCCTCGTCTCTACTCCTCCTATCTCCTCCTCCTCTCTCCTCTTCCTCTCTCTTCCTCCTCTCCCATCCTCCTCCTCTCTCTTCCTCCTCTCTCTTCCTCCTCTCTCCTCCTCGTCTCTCTTCCTCCTCTCTCTTCCTCCTCTCTCTTCCTCCTCTTCCTTCCTCATCTCTCCTCCTCCTATCTCATCCTCTTCTCTCCTCTTCCTCTCTCTTCCTCCTCTCCCTTCCTCCTCTCTTCTCCTCGTCTCTCTTCCTCCTCTCTCTTCGTCCTCTCTCTTCCTCCTCTTCCTTCCTCGTCTCTCCTCCTCCTATCCCATCCTCCTCTCTCCTCTTCCCCTCTCTTCCTCCTCTCTCTTCCCCCTCTCTCTTCCTCCACTCTCTTCCTCCTCTCTCATCCTCCTCTCTCTTCCTCCTGTCTCCTCTTTCTCTCTCTTCCTCCTCTCTCCTCCTCGTCTCTCTTCCTCCTCTCTCTTCCTCCTCTCTCCTCCTCGTCTCTCTTCCTCCTCTCTCTTCCTCCTCTCTCTTCCTCCTCTTCCTTCCTCGTCTCTCCTCCTCCTATCTCATCCTCCTCTCTCCTCTTCCTCTCTCTTCCTCCTCTCTCCTCCTCGTCTCTCTTCCTCCTCTCTCTTCCTCCACTCTCATCCTCGTCTCTCTTCCTCCTCTTTCTTCCTCCTGTCTCCTCTTTCTCTCTCTTCCTCCTCTCTCTTACTCCTCTCTGTTCCTCCTCACTCTTCCTCCTCTCTCTTCCTCCACTGTCCTCCTCGTCTCTCTTCCTCGTCTCTCTTCCTCCTCTCTCTTCCTCCTCTTCCTCCTCCTCTCTCCTCTTCCTATCTCTTCCTCCTCTCTCTTCCGTCTCTCTCTTCCTCCTCTCTCTTCCTCTTCTCTCTTACTTCTCTCTCTTCCTCCTCTCTCCTCCTCTCTTCTCTTCCTCTCTCTTCCTCCTCTCTCTTCCTCCTCTCTCTTCCTCCTCTCTCTTCCTCCTCTCTCTTCCTCCTCTTTCTTCGTCTTCTCTCTTCCTCGTCTTTCTTCGTCTTCTCTCTTCCTCCTCTCTCTGCCTCCTCTCTCTTCCTCCTCTCCCTTTCTCCTCTCTCTTCCTCCTCTCTCCTCCTCGTCTCTCTTCCTCCTCTCTCTTCCTCCTCTGTCTTCCTCCTCTGTCTTCCTCCTCTCTCTTCCTCCTCTCTCTTCCTCCTCTCTCGTCCTCCTCTCTCTTCCTCCTCTCTCTTCCTCCTCTTCCTTCCTAGTCTCTCCTCCTCCTATCTCATCCTCCTCTCTCCTCTTCCTCTCTCTTCCTCCTCTCCCTTCCTCCTCGTCTCTCTTCCTCCTCTCTCTTCCTCCTCTCTCCTCCTCGTCTCTCTTCCTCCTCTCTCTTCCTCCTCTCTCTTCCTCCTCTTCCTTCCTCGTCTCTCCTCCTCCTATCTCATCCTCCTCTCTCCTCGTCCTCTCTCTTCTTCCTCTCCCTTCCTCCTCTCTTCTCCTCGTCTCTCTTCCTCCTCTCTCTTCCTCCTCTCTCTTCCTCCTCTTCCTTTCTCGTCTCTCCTCCTCCTATCTCATCCTCCTCTCTCCTCTTCCTCTCTCTTCCTCCTCTCTCTTCCCCCTCTCTCTTCCTCCACTCTCTTCCTCCTCTCTCATCCTCCTCTCTCTTCCTCCTCTCTCCTCTTTCTCTCTCTTCCTCCTCTCTCCTCCTCGTCTCTCTTCCTCCTCTCTCTTCCTCCTCTCTCCTCCTCGTCTCTCTTCCTCCTCTCTATTCCTTCTCTCTCTTCCTCCTCTCCCTTCCTCTTCTCTCCTCCTCCTATCTCATCCTCCTTTCTCCTCTTCCTCTCTCTTCCTCCTCTCTCTTCCTCCTCTATCTCCATCCTCTCTCTCCCTCCTCTCTCTTCCTCCTCTCTCTTCCTCCTCTCCCTTCCTCCTCTCTCCTCCTCTCTACTCTTCCTTTCTCTTCCTCCTCTCTCTTCCTCCTCTCTCTTCCTACCCTCTCTTCCTCCTCTCTCTTCCTCCTCTCTCCTCCTCCTCTCTCCTCTTCCTCTCTCTTCCTCCTCTCTCTTCCTCCTCTCACTTCCTCCTCTATCATCCTCCTCTCTCTTCCTCCTGTCTCTTCGTCCTCTCTCTTCCTCCTCTCTCTTCCTCCTCTCTCTTCCTCCTCTGTCTTCCTTCTCTCTCCTCCTCGTCTCTCTTCCTCCTCTCTCTTCCTCCCCTCTCTTCCTTCTATCTCCTCTTCCTCTCTCTTCCTCCTCTCTTTTCCTCCTCTTTCTTCCTCCTGTCTCTTCCTCCTCTCTCTTCCTCCTCTCTCTTCCTCCTCTTTCTTCCTCCTCTCTCTTCCTCCTGTCTCTTCCTCCTCTCTCTAACTCCTGTCTCTTCCTCCTCTCTCTACCTTCTCCCTTCTCTCCTCTCTGCTCCTCCTCTCTCTTCCTCCTCTCTCTTCCTTCTCTCTCCTCTTCCTCTCTCTTCCTCCTCTCTCTTCCACCTCTCTCTTCCTGCTCTCTCCTCTTCCTCTCTCTTCCTCCTCTCTTTTCTTCCTCCTTATTCCTGCTCTCTCCTCTTCCTCTATCTTCCTCCTCTCTCTTCCTCCTCTTTCCTCTGCCTCTCTCTTCATCCTCTCACTTCCTCCTCTATCTTCCTCCTCGCTCTTCCTCCTGTCTCTTCCTCCTCTCTCTTCCTCCTGTCTCTTCCTCCTCTCTCTTCCTAATCTCTCTTCCTTCTTTCTCCGCCTCCTCTCTCCTCCTCCTCTCTCTTCCTCCTCTCACTTCTTCCTGTCTCTTCCTCCTCTCTCTTCCTTCTCTCTACTGCTCCTCTCTCCTCCTCCTCTCTCTTCGTCCTCTCTCTTCCTTCTCGATCCTCTTCCTCTCTCTTCCTCATCTCTCTTCCTCCTCTCTCTTCCTCCTCTCTCTTCCTCCTCTTTCCTCTTCCTCTCTCTACCTCCTCTTTCCTCTTCCTCTCTCTTCCTTCTCTCTCCTCTTCCTCTCTCTTCCTCCACTCTCTTCCTCCTCTCTCTTCCTCCTCTCTCCTCTTCCTATCTCTTCCTCCTATCTCTTCCTCCTCTCACTTCCTCCTCTGTCATCCTCCTCTCTCTTCCTCCTGTCTCTTCGTTCTCTCTCTTCCTCCTCTCTCTTCCTCCTCTCTCTTCCTCCTCTCTCTTCCTCCTCTGTCTTCCTTCTCTCTCCTCCTCGTCTCTCTTCCTCCTCTCTCTTCCTCCCCTCTCTTCCTTCTATCTCCTCTTCCTCTCTCTTCCTCCTCTCTTTTCCTCCTCTTTCTTCCTCCTGTCTCTTCCTCCTCTCTCTTCCTCCTCTCTCTTCCTCCTCTTTCTTCCTCCTCTCTCTTCCTCCTGTCTCTTCCTCGTCTCTCTAACTCCTGTCTCTTCCTCCACTCTCTTCCTCCTCTCTCTTCCTCCTCTCTCTTCCTTCACTCTCCTCCTCCTCTCTCTTCCTCCTCTATCTTCCTTCTCTCTCCTCTTCCTCTCTCTTCCTCCTCTCTCTTCCTCCTCTCTCTTCCTCCTCTTTCCTCTTCCTCTCTCTTCCTCCTCTCTCTTCCTCTTCTCTCCTCCACTTCTCTCCTCTTCCTCTCTCTTCCTCCTCTCTCTTCCTCCTCTCTCTTCCTTCTCTCTCCTCTTCCTCTCTCTTCCTCCTCTCTCTTCCTTCTCTCTCCTCCTCCTCTCTGCTCCTCCTCTCTCTTCCTCCTCTCTCTTCCTTCTCTCTCCTCTTCCTCTCTCTTCCTCCTCTCTCTTCCTCCTTTCTCTTCCTCCTCTCTCTTCCTGCTCTCTCCTCTTCCTCTATCTTCCTCCTCTGTCTTCCTATTCTCTCCTCCACTTCTCTTCTCTTCCTCTCTCTTCCTCCTCTCTCTTCCTCCTCTCTCTTCCTCCTCTTTCCTCTGCCTCTCTCTTCATCCTCTCTCTTCCTCCTCTCTCTTCCTCCTTTCTCTTACTCCTCTCTCCTTCTCCTCTCTCATCCTCCTCTCTCTTCCTCCTGTCTCTTCCTCCTGTCTCTTCCTCCTCTCACATCTTCCTGTATCTTCGTCCTCTCTCTTCCTCCTCTCTCTTCCTCCTCTCACTTCCTCCTCTATCTTCCTCCTCGCTCTTCCTCCTATCTCTTCCTCCTCTCTCTTCCTCCTCTCTCTTCCTCCTCTCTCTTCCTAATCTCTCTTCCTTCTTTCTCCTCCTCCTCTCTACTCCTCCTCTCTCTTCCTCCTCTCTCTTCCTTCTCTCTCCTCTTCCTCTCTCTTCCTCCTCTCTCTTCCTCCTCTCTCTTCCTCCTCTCTCCTCTTCCTCTCTCTTCCTCCTCTCTGTTCCTCCTCTCTCCTCTTCCTCTCTCTTCCTCCTCTCTCTTCCTCCTCTCACTTCCTCATCTCTCTTCCTCCTCTCTCTTCCTCCTCTCTCTTCCTCCTCTCTCTTAAGCCTCTTTCCTCTTCCTCTCTCTTCCTTCTCTCTCCTCCTCCTCTCTCTTCCTCCCCTCTCTTCCTTCTATCTCCTCTTCCTCTCTCTCTACCTCCTCTCTTTTCCTCCTCTTTCTTCCTCCGGTCTCTTCCTCCTCGCTCTTCCTCCTGTCTCTTCCTCCTCTCTCTTCCTCCTGTCTCTTCCTCCTCTCACTTCCTAATCTCTCTTCCTTCTTTCTCCTCCTCCTCTCTCCTCCTCCTCTCTCTTCCTCCTCTCTCTTCCTTCTCTCTCCTCTTCCTCTCTCTTCCTCCTCTCTCTTCCTCCTCTCTCTTCCTCCTCTCTCCTCTTCCTCTCTATTCTTCCTCTCTCTTCCTCCTCTCTCTTCCTCCTCTCTCTTCCTTCTCTCTCCTCTTCCTCTCTCTTCCTCCTCTCTCTTCCTCCTCTTTCTTCCTCCTGTCTCTTCCTCCTGTCTCTTCCTCCTCTCTCTTCCTCCTCTCTCTTCCTCCTCTCTCTTCCTCCTCTCTCCTCTTCCTCTCTCTTAATCCACTCTCTTCCTCCTCTCACTTCCTCCTCTCTCTTCCTCCTCTCTCCTCTTCCTCTCTCTTCCTCCTGTCTCTTCCTCCTCTCTCTTCCTCCTCTCTCTTCCACCTCTTTCCTCTTCCTCTCTCTTCCACCTCTCTCTTCCTCTACTCTCCTCCACTTATCTCCTCTTCCACTCTCTTCCTCCTCTCTCTTCCTCCTCTCTCTTCCTCCTCTTTCCTCTTCCTCTCTCTTCCTCCTCTTTCCTCTTCTTCTCTCTTTCTCCTCTCTCTTCCTCCTCTCTCTTCCTTCTCTCTCCTCTTCCTCTCTCTTCCTCCTCTCTCTTCCTCCTCTTTCTACCTCCTGTCTCTTCCTCCTCTCTCTTCCTCCTCTCTCTTCCTCCTCTCTCTTCCTCCTCTCTCTTCCTCCTCTCTCCTCTTCCTCTCTCTTCCTCGACTCTCTTCCTCCTCTCTCTTCTTCCTCTCTCTTCCTCCTCTTTCCTCTTCCTATCTCATCCTCCTCTCTCTTCCTCCTGTCTCTTCCTCCTGTCTCTTCCTCTTCTCACTTCTTCCTGTCTCTTCTACCTCTCTCTTCCTCCTCTCTCTTCCTCCTCTCACTTCCTCCTCTATCTTCCTCCTCTCTCTTCCTCCTGTCTCTTCCTCCTCTTTCCTCTTCCTCTCTCTTCCTCCTCTCTCTTCCTTCTCTCTCCTCTTCCTTTCTCTTCCTCCTCTCTCTTCCTTCTCTCTCCTCCTCCTCTCTCCTCCTCCTCTCTCTTCCTCGTCTCTCTTCCTTCTCTCTCCTCTACCTCTCTCTTCCTCCTCTCTCTTCCTCCTCTCTCTTCCTGCTCTCTCCTCTTCCTCTATCTTCCTCCTCTCCCTTCCTCCTCTCTCTTCCTCCTCTCTCTTCCTCCTGTCTCTTCCTCCTCTCTCTTCCTCCTCTTTCATCCTCCTCTCTCTTCCTCCTGTCTCTTCCTCCTCTCTCTTCCTCCTGTATCTTCCTCCTCTCTCTTCCTCCTCTCTCTTCCTTCTTTCTCCTCCTCCTCTCTCCTCCTCCTCTCTCTTCCTCCTCTCTCTTCCTTCTCTCTCCTCTTCCTCTCTCTTCCTCCTCTCTCTTCCTCTACTCTCCTCCACTTCTCTTCTCTTCCTCTCTCTTCCTGCTCTTTCCTCTTCCTCTCCCTTCCTTCTCCCTCCTCTTCCTCTCTCTTCCTCCTCTCTCTTCCTCTTCTCTTTTCCTCCTCTCTCCTTTTCCTCTCTCTTCCTCCTCTCTCTTCCTCTTCTCTTCTCCACTTCTCTCCTCTTCCTCTCTCTTCCTCCTCTCTCTTCCTCCTCTCTCTTCCTCTTCTCTCCTCCACTTCTCTCCTCTTCCTCTCTCTTCCTCCTCTCTCTTCCTCCTCTCTCTTCCTTCTCTCTCCTTCTCCTCTCTCACCTCCTCTCTCTTCCTCCTCTCTCTTCCTTCTCTCTCCTCTTCCTCTCTCTTCCTCCTCTCTTCCTTCTCTCTCCTCCCCCTCTCTCCTCCTCCTCACTCTTCCTCCTCTCTCTTCCTTCTCTCTCCTCTTCCTCTCTCTTCCTCCTCTCTCTTCCTCCTCTCTCTTCCTCCTCTCTCCTCTTCCTCTCTCTTCCTCCTCTCTCTTCCTCTTTCCTCTAATTCTCTCCTCTTCCTGTCTCTTCCTCCTCTCCCTTCCTCCTCTCTCTTCCTCCTCTTTCCTCTTCCTCTCTCTTCCTCCTCTCTCTTCCTCCTCTCTCTTCCTTCTCTCTCCTTCTCGTCTCTCCTCCTCCTCTCTCTTCCTCCCCTCTCTTCCTTCTCTCTCCTCTTCCTCTCTCTTCCTCCTCTCTTTTCCTCCTCTCACTTCCTCCTCTATCTTCCTCCTCTCTTCCTCCTCGCTCTTCCTCCTCTTTCTTCCTCCTGTCTCTTCCTCCTGTCTCTCCTCCTCTCTGTTCCTCCTGTCTCTTCGTCCTCTCTCTTCCTCCTATCTCTTCCTCCTCTCACTTCCTCCTCTATCTTCCTCCCCTCTCTTCCTCCTGTCTCTTCGTCCTCTCTCTTCCTCCTCTCTCTTCCTCCTCTCTCTTCCTCCTCTGTCTTCCTTCTCTCTCCTCCTCGTCTCTCCTCCTCCCCTCTCTTCCTCCCCTCTCTTCCTTCTATCTCCTCTTCCTCTCTCTTCCTCCTCTCTTTTCCTCCTCTTTCTTCCTCCTGTCTCTTCCTCCTCTCTCTTCCTCCTCTCTCTTCCTCCTCTCTCTTCCTCCTCTTTCTTCCTCCTCTCTCTTCCTCCTCTCTCTTCCTCCTCTCTCTTCCTCCTCTCTCCTCCTCCTCTCTCTTCCTCCTCTATCTTCCTTCTCTCTCCTCTTCCTCTCTCTTCCTCCTCTCTCTTCCTCCTCTCTCTTCCTCCTCTCTCCTCTTCCTCTCTCTTCCTCCTCTCTCTTCCTCTTCTCTCCTCCACTTCTCTCCTCTTCCTCTCTGTTCCTCCTATCTCTTCCTCCTCTCTCTTCCTTCTCTCTGCTCTTCCTCTCTCTTCCTCCTCTCTCTTCCTTCTCTCTCCTCCTCCTCTCTGATCCTCCTCTCTCTTACTCCACTCTCTTCCTTCTCTCTCCTCTTCCTCTCTCTTCCTCCTCTCTCTTCCTCCTCTCTCTTCCTGCTCTCTCCTCTTCCTCTCTCTTCCTCCTCTCTCTTCCTCCTCTCTCTTCCTGCTCTCTCCTCTTCCTCTATCTTCCTCCTCTCTCTTCCTATTCTCTCCTCCACTTCTCTCCTCTTCCTCTCTCTTCCTCCTCTCTCTTCCTCCTCTCTCTTCCTCCTCTTTCCTCTGCCTCTCTCTTCCTCCTCTGTCTTCCTCCTCTCTCTTCCTCCTTTCTCTTACTCCTCTCTCCTTCTCCTCTCTCATCCTCCTCTCTCTTCCTCCTGTCTCTTCCTCCTGTCTCTTCCTCCTCTCACTTCTTCCTGTGTCTACGTCCTCTCTCTTCCTCCTCTCTCTTCCTCCTCCAACTTCCTCCTCTATCTTCCTCCTCGCTCTTCCTCCTGTCCATTCCTCCTCTCTCTTCCTCCTCTCTCTTCCTAATCTCTCTTCCTTCTTTCTCCTCTTCCTCTCTCTTCCTCCTCTCTCTTTCTTCTCTCTACTCTTCCTCTCTCTTCCTCCTCTCTTTCTCCTCTCTGTTCCTCCTTTCTCTTACTCCTCTCTCCTTCTCCTCTCTCATCCTCCTCTCTCTTCCTCCTCTCTCTTCCTCCTGTCTCTTCCTCCTCTTTCCTCTTCCTCTCTCTTCCTCCTCTTTCCTCTTCTTATCTCTTCCTCCTCTCTCCTCTTCCTCTCTCTTCCTCCTCACTCTTCGTCTTCTCTCCTCTTCTTCTCTCTTCCTCCTCTCTCCTCTTCCTCTCTCTTCGTCCTCTCTCTTCCTCCTCTCTCTTCCTCCTCTCACTTCCTCCTCTCTCTTCCTCCTCTCTCCTCTTCCACTCTCTTCCTCCTCTCTTTTCCTCTACTCTCCTCCACTACTCTTCTCTTCCTCACTCTTCCTCCTGTCTCTTCCTCCTGTCTCTTCCTCCTCTTTCTTCCTCCTCTTTCCTCTTCCTCTCTCTTCCACCTCTCTCTTCCTCTACTCTCCCCACTTCTCTCCTCTTCCACTCTCTTCCTCCTCTCTCCTCTTCCTCTCTCTTCCTCCTCTCTCTTCCTCTTTTCTCCTCCACTCCTCTCCTCTTCCTGTCTCTTCCTCCTCTCTCTTCCTCCTCTCTCCTCTTCCTCTCTCTTCCTCCTATCTCTTTCTCTTCTTTCTTCCTCCTGTCTCTTCGTCCTGTCTCTTCCTCCTCTCTCTTCCTTCTCTCTCCTCTTCCTCTCTCTTCCTCCTCTCTCTTCCTCTTCTCTCCTCCACTTCTCTCCTCTTCCTCTCTCTTCCTCCTCTCTCTTCCTCCTCTCTCTTCCTCCTCTTTCCTCTGCCTCTCTCTTCCTCCTCTGTCTTCCTCCTCTCTCTTCCTCCTTTCTCTTACTCCTCTCTCCTTCTCCTCTCTCATCCTCCTCTCTCTTCCTCCTGTCTCTTCCTCCTGTCTCTTCCTCCTCTCACTTCTTCCTGTGTCTACGTCCTCTCTCTTCCTCCTCTCTCCTCTTCCACTCTCTTCCTCCTCTCTTTTCCTCTACTCTCCTCCACTACTCTTCTCTTCCTCACTCTTCCTCCTGTCTCTTCCTCCTGTCTCTTCCTCCTCTTTCTTCCTCCTCTTTCCTCTTCCTCTCTCTTCCACCTCTCTCTTCCTCTACTCTCCCCACTTCTCTCCTCTTCCACTCTCTTCCTCCTCTCTCGTCCTCCTGTCTCTTCCTCCTCTCTCTTCCTCTTTTCTCCTCCAATCCTCTCCTCTTCCTGTCTCTTCCTCCTCTCTCTTCCTCCTCTCTCATCCTTATCTCTCCTCTTCCTCTCTCTTCCTCCTATCTCTTTCTCTTCTTTCTTCCTCCTGTCTCTTCCTCCTGTCTCTTCCTCCTCTCTCTTCCTCCTCTCTCTTCCTCCTCTCTCTTCCTTCTCTCTCCTCTTCCTCTCTCTTCCTCCTCTCTCTTCCTCCTCTCTCTTACTCCTCTCTCCTCTTCCTCTCTCTTCCTCCTCTCTCTTCCTCCTCTCTCTTCCTCCTCTCTCATCCTCCTCTCTCTTCCTCCTGTCTCTTCCTCCTCTCTCTTCCTCCTCTCACTTATTCCTGTCTCTTCGACCTCTCTCTTCCTCCTCTCTCTTCCTCCTCTCACTTCCTCCTCTATATTCCTCCTCTCTCTTCCTCCTGTCTCTTCCTCCTCTTTCCTCTTCTTCTCTCTTCCTCCTCTCTCCTCTTCCATTCTCTTCCTCCTCTCTCTTCGTCTTCTCTCCTCACTTGTCTCCTCTTCCTCTCTCTTCCTCCTCTCTCTTCCTCCTCTCTCTTCCTCCTCTCTCTTCCTCCTCTCTCCTCCTCCTCTCTCTTCCTCCTCTATCTTCCATCTCTCTCCTCTTCCTCTCTCTTCCTCCTCTCTCTTCCTCCTCTCTCTTCCTCCTCTCTCCTCTTCGTCTCTCTTCCTCCTCTCTCTTCCTCTTCTCTCCTCCACTTCTCTCCTCTTCCTCTCTCTTCCTCCTCTCTCTTCCTCCTCTCTCTTCCTGCTCTCTCCTCTTCCTCTCTCTTCCTCCTCTCTCTTCCTCCTTTCTCTTCCTCCTCTCTCTTCCTGCTCTCTCCTCTTCCTCTATCTTCCTCCTCTCTCTTCCTCTTCTCTCCTCCACTTCTCTCCTCTTTCTCTCTCTTCCTCCTCTCTCTTCCTCCTCTCTCTTCCTCCTCTTTCCTCTTCCTCTCTCTTCCTCCTCTCTCTTTCTTCTCTCTCCTCTTGCTCTCTCTTCCTCCTCTCTTTCTCCTCTCTGTTCCTCCTTTCTCTTACTCCTCTCTCCTTCTCCTCTCTCATCCTCCTCTCTCTTCCTCCTCTCTCTTCCTCCTGTCTCTTCCTCCTCTTTCCTCTTCCTCTCACTTCCTCCTCTTTCCTCTTCTTCTCTCTTCCTCCTCTCTCCTCTTCCTCTCTCTTCCTCATCACTCTTCGTCTTCTCTCCTCTTCTTCTCTCTTCCTCCTCTCTCCTCTTCCTCTCTCTTCCTCCTCTCTCTTCCTCCTCTCTCTTCCCCCTGTCTCTTCGTCCTCTCTCTTCCTCCTCTCTCTTCCTCCTCTCACTTCCTCCTCTCTCTTCCTCCTCTCTCCTCTTCCTCTCTCTTCCTCCTCTCTCTTCCTCCTCTTTCCTCTTCCTCTCTCTTCCACCTCTCTCTTCCTCTACTGTCCTCCACTTCTCTCCTCTTCCACTCTCTTCCTCCTCTCTCTTCCTCCTCTCTCTTCCTCCTCTCTCTTCCTCCTCTTTCCTCTTCCTGTCTCTTCCTCTTCTTTCCTCTTCTCTCTTCCTCCTCTCTCCTCTTCCTCTCTCTTCCTCCTCTCTCTTCCTCCTCTCTCTTCCTTCTCTCTCCTCTTCCTCTCTCTTCCTCCTCTCTCCTCTTCCTCTCTCTTCCTCCACTCTCTTCCTCCTCTCTCTTCCTCCTCTCTCTTCCCCCTTTCCTCTTCCTCTCTCTTCCTCCTTTCTCTTTCTCCTCTCTGTTCCGCCTTTCTCTTACTCTTCTCTCCTTCTCCTCTCTCATCCTACTCTCTCTTCCTCCAGTCTCTTCCTCCTGTCTCTTCCTCCTCTCACTTCTTCCTGTCTCTTCGACCTCTGTCTTCCTCCTCTCTCTTCCTCCTCTCACTTTCTCCTCTATCTTCCTCCTCTCTCTTCTTCCTGTCTCTTTCTCCTCTTTCCTCTTCCTCCCTCTTCCTCCTCTTTCCTCTTCTTCTCTCTTCCTCCTCTCTCCTCTTCCTCTCTCTTCCTCCTCTCTCTTCGTCTTCTCTCCTCCACTTCTCTCCTCTTCCTCTCTCTTCCTCCTCTCTCTTCCTCCTCTCTCTTCCTCCTCTCTCTTCCTTCTCTCTCCTCTTCCTCTCTCTTCCTCATCTCTCTTCCTCCTCCTTCTTCTTCCTGTCTCTTCCTCCTGTCTCTTCCTCCTCTCGCTTCCCCCTGTCTCTTCGTCCTCTCTCTTCCTCCTCTCTCTTCCTCCTCTCACTTCCTCCTCTCTCTTCCTCCTCTCTCCTCTTCCGCTCTCTTCCTCCTCTCTTTTCCTCTACTCTCCTCCACTACTCTTCTCTTCCTCACTCTTCCTCCTGTCTCTTCCTCCTGTCTCTTCCACCTCTCTCTTCCTCCTCTTTCCTCTTCCTCTCTCTTCCACCTCTCTCTCCCTCTACTCTCCCCACTTCTCTCCTCTTCCACTCTCTTCCTCCTCTCTCCTCCTCCTCTCTCTTCCTCCTCTCTCCTCCTCTTTTCTCCTCCACTCCTCTCCTCTTCCTGTCTCTTCCTCCTCTCTCTTCCTCCTCTCTCATCCTTCTCTCTCCTCTTCCTCTCTCTTCCTCCTCTCTCTTTCTCCTCTTTCTTCCTCCTGTCTCTTCCTCCTCTCTCTTCCTCCTCTCTCTTCCTCCTCTCTCTTCCTTCTCTCTCCTCTTCCTCTCTCTTCCTCCTCTCTCTTCCTCCTCTCTCTTACTCCTCTCTCCTCTTCCTCTCTCTTCCTCCTCTCTCTTCCTCCTCTTTCCTCTGCCTCTCTCTTCATCCTCTCTCTTCCTCCTCTCTCTTCCTCCTTTCTCTTACTCCTCTCTCCTTCTCCTCTCTCATCCTCCTCTCTCTTCCTCCTGTCTCTTCCTCCTGTCTCTTCCTCCTCTCACATCTTCCTGTCTCTTCCTCCTCTCTCTTCCTCCTCTCTCTTCCTCCTCTTTCCTCTTCCTCTCTCTTCCTCCTCTCTCCACTTCCTCTCTCTTCCTCCTCTCTCTTAATCCTCTCTCTTCCTCCTCTCTCTTCATCCTCTCTCTTCCCCCTGTCTCTTCATCCTCTCTCTTCCTCCTGTCTCTTCCTCTTCTCTCTTACTCTTTTCTCTTCCTTCTCTCTCCTCCTCCTCCCTCTTCCTCCTCTCTCCTGCTCCTCTCTCTTCCTTCTCCCTCTTCCTCCTCTCTCTTCCTCCTCTCCTCCTCCTCTTTATTCCTCCTCTCTCTTCCTCCTCTCTCTTCCTCCTGTCTCTTCCTCCTCTCTCTTCCTCCTCTCTCTTCCTCCTCTCACTTCCTCCTCTATCCTCTTCCTCTCTCTTCCTCCTCTCTCTTCCTCCTCTCTCTTCCTTCTCTCTCCTCCTCCTCTCTCTTCCTCGTCTCTCCTTCTCGTCTCTCTTCTTTCTCCCTCTCCCTCCTCTCTCTTCCTCCTCTCCTCCTCCTCTTTATTCCTCCTCTCTCTTCCTCCTCTCTCTTCCTCCTGTCTCTTCCTCCTCTCTCTTCCTCCTCTCTCTTCCTCCTCTCACTTCCTCCTCTATCCTCTTCCTCTCTCTTTCTCCTCTCTCTTCCTCCTCTCTCTTCCTTCTCTCTTTTCCTCCTCTCTCTTCCTACACTCTCTTCCTCCTCTCTCTACCTCCTTTCTCTTACTCCTCTCTCCTCCTCCTCTCTATTCCTCCTCTCTCTTCCTCCTCTCTCTTCCTCCTGTCTCTTCCTCCTTTCTCTTACTCCTCTCTCTTCCTCCTCTCACTTCTTCCTCTAACCTCTTCCTCTCTCTTCCTCCTCTCTCTTCCTTCTCTCGCCTTCTCCTCTCTCCTCCTCCTCTCTCTTCCTCTTCTCTCTACCTTCTCACTCCTCCTCCTCTCATCTCCTCCTCTCTCTTCCTACTCTCTCTTCCTCCTCTCTCCTCTTCCTCTCTATTCCTCCTCACTCCTCCTCCTCTCTCTTCCTAATCATTCTTCCTCCTCACTCTTCCTCCTCTCTCTTCCTTCTCTCTCCTCGTCCTCTCTCTTCCTCCTCTCTGTTCCTCCTCTCTCTTCCTCCTCTCTCTTCCTCCTCTCTCCTCTTCCTCTCTCTTCCTCCTCTCTCTTCCTCCTGTCTCTTCCTCCTCTCTCTTCCTCCTCTCTCTTCCTCCTGTCTCTTCGTCCTCTCTCTTCCTCCTCTCTCTTCCTCTTCTCTCCTCCACTTCTCTCCTATTCCTCTCTCTTCCTCTTCTCTCTTCCTCCTCTCTCTTCCTTCTCTCTCCTCCTCCTCTCTCTTCCTTCTCTCTCCTCCTCTCTCTTCCTCCTCTCTCCTCCTCCTCTCTCCACTTCCTCTCTCTTCCTCCTCTCTCTTAATCCTCTCTCTTCCTCCTCTCTCTTCCTCCTCTCTCCTCCTCCTCTCTCCTCCTCCTGTCACATCCTACTCTCTCTTCCTCCTCTCTCTTACTCCTTTCTCTTACTCCTCTCTCCTCCTCCTCTCTATTCCTCCTCTCTCTTCCCCCTCAATCTTCCTCCTCTCTCTTCCTCCACTCTCTTCCCCCTGTCTCTTCATCCTCTCTCTTCCTCCTCTCTCTTCCTCTTCTCTCCTACTCCTCTCTCTTCCTTCTCTCTCCTCCTCCTCTCTCTTCCTCCTCTCTCCTTCTCGTCTCTCTTCCTTCTCCCTCTTCCTCCTCTCTCTTCCTCCTCTCCTCCTCCTCTTTATTCCTCCTCTCTCTTCCTCCTCTCTCTTCCTCCTGTCTCTTCCTCCTCTCCCTTCCTCCTCTCTCTTCCTCCTCTCTCTTCCTCCTATCACTTCCTCCTCTATCCTCTTCCTCTCTCTTCCTCCTCTCTCTTCCTCCTCTCTCTTCCTTCTCTCTCCTCCTCCTCTTTCTTCCTCCTCTCTCCTTCTCGTCTCTCTTCCTTCTCCCTCTTCCTCCTCTCTCTTCCTCCTCTCCTCCTCCTCTTTATTCCTCCTCTCTCTTCCTCCTCTCTCTTCCTCCTGTCTCTTCCTCCTCTCTCTTCCTCCTCTCTCTTCCTCCTCTCACTTCCTCCTCTATCCTCTTCCTCTCTCTTTCTCCTCTCTCTTCCTCCTCTCTCTTCCTTCTCTCTTTTCCTCCTCTCTCTTCCTCCTCTCTCTTCCTGCTCTCTCTTCCTCCTCTCTCCTCCTCCTGTCACATCCTACTCTCTCTTCCTCCTCTCTCTACCTCCTTTCTCTTACTCCTCTCTCCTCCTCCTCTCTCCTCCTCCTCTCTCTTCCTCCTCTCTCTTCCTCCTGTCTCTTCCTCCTTTCTCTTACTCCTCTGTCTTCCTCCTCTCACTTCTTCCTCTATCCTCTTACTCTCTCTTCCTCTTCTCTCTTCCTTCTCTCTCCTCCTATTCTCTCTTCCTCCTCTCTCTTCCTCCTTTCTCTTACTCTTCTCTCCTTCTCCTCTCTCATCCTCCTCTCTCTTCCTCCTCTCTCTTCCTCCTCTCTCTTCCTCCTCTCTCTTCCTCCTCTTTCCTGTTCCTCTCTCTTCCTCCTCTCTCTTCCTCTTCTCTCCTCTAATTCTCTCCTCTTCCTTTCTCTTCCTCCTGTCTCTTCCTCCTCTCTCTTCCTCCACTTTCCTCTTCCTCTCTCTTCCTCCTCTCTCCTCTTCCTCTCTCTTCCTCATGTCTCTTCCTCCTCTCTCTTCCTCCTCTCTCTTCCTCGGTCTCTTCCTCCTCTCTCTTCCTCCTCTCACTTCCTCCTCTATCGTCTTCCTCTCTCTTCCTCCTCTCTCTTCCTTCTCTCGCCTTCTCCTCTCTCCTCCTCCTCTTTCTTCCTCTTCTCTCTACCTTCTCACTCCTCCTCCTCTCATCTCCTCCTCTCTCTTCCTACTCTCTCTTCCTCCTCTCTCCTCTTCCTCTCTATTCCTCCTCACTCCTCCTCCTCTCTCTTCCTAATCATTCTTCCTCCTCACTCTTCCTCCTCTCTCTTCCTTCTCTCTCCTCTTCCTCTCTCTTACTCCTCTCTCTTCCTCCTCTCTCTTCCTCCTCTCTCTTCCTCCTCTCTCCTCTTCCTCTCTCTTCCTCCTCTCTCTTCTTCCTGTCTCTTCCTCCTCTCTCTTCCTCCTCTCTCTTCCTCCTGTCTCTTCGTCCTCTCTCTTCCTCCTCTCTCTTCCTCTTCTCTCCTCCACTTCTCTCCTATTCCTCTATCTTCCTCCTCTCTCTTCCTCCTCTCTCTTCCTTCTCTCTCCTCCTCCTCTCTCTTCCTTCTCTCTCCTCCTCTCTCTTCCTCCTCTCTCCTCCTCCTCTCTCCACTTCCTCTCTCTTCCTCCTCTTTCTTCCTCTTCACTCTTCCTCCTCTCTCTTCCTCCTGTCTCTTCCTCATCTCTCTTCCTCCTCTCTCTTCCTCCTGTCTCTTCCTCCTCTCTCTTCCTCCTCTCTCTTCCTCCACTCTCTTCCCACCGTCTCTTCATCCTCTCTCTTCCACCTCTCTCTTCCTCCTCTCTCTTCCTCCTGTCTCTTCCTCCTCTCTCTTCCTCCTCTCTCTTCCTCCACTCTCTTCCCACCGTCTCTTCATCCTCTCTCTTCCTCCTCTCTCTTCCTCCTCTCTCTTCCCCCTGTCTCTTCATCCTCTCTCTTCCTCCTGTCTCTTCCTCTTCTCTCTTACTCCTTTCTCTTCCTTCTCTCTCCTCCTCCTCCCTCTTCCTCCTCTCTCCTGCTCCTCTCTCTTCCTTCTCACTCTTCCTCCTCTCTCTTCCTCCTCTCCTCCTCCTCTCTCCTCTTCCTCTCTCTTCCTCCTCTCCCTTACTCCTCTCTCTTTCTCCTCTCTTTTCCTCCTCTCTCTTCCTCCTCTCTCCTCCTCCTGTCACATCCTACTCTCTCTTCCTCCTCTCTCTTCCTCCTTTCTCTTACTCCTCTCTCTTCCTCCTCTCTCTTCCTTCTCTCTCTTCCTCCTCTCTCTTCCTCCTCTCTCTTCCTTCTCTCTCTTCCTCCTCTCTCTTCCTCCTCTCTCTTCCTCCTCTCTCCTCCTCCTCTCTCCTCCTCCTGTCACATCCTACTCTCTCTTCCTCCTCTCTCTTACCCCTTTCTCTTACTCCTCTCTCCTCCTCCTCTCTATTCCTCCTCTCTCTTCCTCCTCTCTCTTCCTCTTCTCTATTACTCCTCTCTCTTCCTTCTCTCTCGTCCTCCTCTCTCTTCCTCCTCTCTCCTTCTCGTCTCTCTTCCTTCTCCCTCTTCCTCCTCTCTCTTCCTCCTCTCTCTTCCTGCTCTCTCCTCTTCCTCTCTCTTCCTCCTCTCTCTTCCTCTTCTCTCCTCAACTACTCTCGTCTTCCTCTCTCTTCCTCCGGTCTCTTTCTCCTCTCTCTTCCTCCTCTCTCTTTCTCCTCTCTCTTCCTCCTCTCCCTTCCTTCTCTCTCCTCCTACTCTCTCCTCTTCCTCTCTCTTCCTCCTTTCTCTTACTCCTCTCTCTTCCTCCACTCACTTCCTCCTCTATCTTCCTCCTCGCTCTTCCTCCTCTCTCTTCCTCCTCTCTCTTCCTCCTGTCACATCCTACTCTCTCTTCCTCCTCTCTCTTCCTTCTCTCTCCTCCTCCTCTCTCCTCCTCCTCTCTCTTCCTCCTCTCTCTTCCTTCTCTCTCCTCTTCCTCTCTCTTCCTCCTCTCTCTTCCTCCTCTCTCTTCCTCCTCTCTCCTCTTCCTCTCTCTTCTTCCTCTCTCTTCCTCCTCTCTCTTCCTCCTCTCTCTTCCTCCTCTTTCCTCTTCCTCTCTCTTCCTCCTCTCTCTTTCTCCTCTCTGTTCCTCGTTTCTCTTACTCCTCTCTCCTTCTCCTCTCTCATCCTCCTCTCTCTTCCTCCTGTCTGTTCTTCCTGTCTCTTCCTCCTCTCACTCCTTCCTGTCTCTTCGACCTCTCTCTTCCTCCTCTCTCTTCCTCCTCTCACTTCCTATTCTCTCTTCCTCCTCTCTCCTCTTCCTCTCTCTTCCTCCTGTCTCTTCCTCCTCTCTCTTCCTCCTCTCTCTTCCTCCTCTTTCCTCTTCCTCTCTCTTCCACCTCTCTCTTCCTCTATTCTCCTCCACTTATCTCCTCTTCCACTCTCTTCCTCCTCTCTCTTCCTCCTCTCTCTTCCTCCTCTCTCTTCCTCCTCTCTCTTCCTCCTCTTTCATCTTCCTCTCTCTTCCTCCTCTTTCCTCTTCTTGTCTCTTCCTCCTCTCTCTTCCTCCTCTCTCTTCCTTCTCTCTCCTCTTCCTCTCTCTTCCTCCTCTCTCTTCCTCCTCTTTCTACCTCCTGTCTCTTCCTCCTGTCTCTTCCTCCTCTCTCTTCCTCCTCTCTCTTCCTCCTCTCTCTTCCTCCTCTCTCCTCTTCCTCTCTCTTCCTCCACTCTCTTCCTCCTCTCACTTCCTCCTCTCTCTTCCTCCTCTCTCCTCTTCCTTTCTCTTCCTCCTGTCTCTTCCTCCTCTCTCTTCCTCCTCTCTCTTCCACCTCTTTCCTCTTCCTCTCTCTTCCACCTCTCTCTTCCTCTACTCTCCTCCACTTATCTCCTCTTCCACTCTCTTCCTCCACTCTCTTCCTCCTCTCTCTTCCTCCTCTCTCTTCCTCCTCTCTCTTCCTCCTCTTTCCTCTTCCTCTCTCTTCCTCCTCTTTCCTCTTCTTCTCTCTTCCTCCTCTCTCTTCCTCCTCTCTCTTCCTTCTCTCTCCTCTTCCTCTCTCTTCCTCCTCTCTCTTCCTCCTCTTTCTTCCTCCTGTCTCTTCCTCCTGTCTCTTCCTCCTCTCTCTTCCTCCTCTCTCTTCCTCCTCTCTCTTCCTCCTCTCTCCTTTTCCTCTCTCTTCCTCCAGTCTCTTCCTCCTCTCTCTTCTTCCTCTCTCTTCCTCCACTTTCCTCTTCCTATCTCATCCTCCTCTCTCTTCCTCCTGTCTCTTCCTCCTGTCTCATCCTCTTCTCACTTCTTCCTGTCTCTTCTACCTCTCTCTTCCTCCTCTCTCTTCCTCCTCTCACTTCCTCCTCTATCTTCCTCCTCTCTCTTCCTCCTGTCTCTTCCTCCTCTTTCCTCTTCCTCTCTCTTCCTCCTCTTTCCTCTTCTTTTCTCTTCCTCCTCTCTCCTCTTCCTCTCTCTTCCTCCTCTCTCTTCGTCTTCTCTCCTCCACTTCTCTCCTCTTCCTCTCTCTTCCTCCTCTCTCTTCCTTCTCTCTCCTCTTCCTTTCTCTTCCTCCTCTCTCTTCCTTCTCTCTCCTCCTCCTCTCTCCTCCTCCTCTCTCTTCCTCGACTCTCTTCCTTCTCTCTCCTCTACCTCTCTCTTCCTCCTCTCTCTTCCTCCTCTCTCTTCCTGTTCTCTCCTCTTCCTCTATCTTCCTCCTCTCCCTTCCTCCTCTCTCTTCCTCCTCTCTCTTCCTCCTGTCTCTTCCTCCTCTCTCTTCCTCCTCTTTCATCCTCCTCTCTCTTCCTCCTGTCTCTTCCTCCTCTCTCTTCCTCCTGTATCTTCCTCCTCTCTCTTCCTCCTCTCTCTTCCTTCTTTCTCCTCCTCCTCTCTCCTCCTCCTCTCTCTTCCTCCTCTCTCTTCCTTCTCTCTCCTCTTCCTCTCTCTTCCTCCTCTCTCTTCCTCTACTCTCCTCCACTTCTCTTCTCTTCCTCTCTCTTCCTGCTCTTTCCTCTTCCTCTCCCTTCCTTCTCCCTCCTCTTCCTCCCTCTTCCTCCTCTCTCTTCCTCTTCTCTCTTCCTCCTCTCTCCTTTTCCTCTCTCTTCCTCCTCTCTCTTCCTCTTCTCTTCTCCACTTCTCTCCTCTTCCTCTCTCTTCCTCCTCTCTCTTCCTCCTCTCTCTTCCTTCTCTCTCCTCTTCCTCTCTCTTCCTCCTCCCTCTTCCTCTTCTCTCCTCCACTTCTCTCCTCTTCCTCTCTCTTCCTCCTCTCTCTTCCTCCTCTCTCTTCCTTCTCTCTCCTTCTCCTCTCTCACCTCCTCTCTCTTCCTCCTCTCTCTTCCTTCTCTCTCCTCTTCCTCTCTCTTCCTCCTCTCTTCCTTCTCTCTCCTCCCCCTCTCTCCTCCTCCTCACTCTTCCTCCTCTCTCTTCCTTCTCTCTCCTCTTCCTCTCTCTTCCTCCTCTCTCTTCCTCCTCTCTCTTCCTGATCTCTCCTCTTCCTCTCTCTTCCTCCTCTCTCTTCCTCTTTCCTCTAATTCTCTCCTCTTCCTGTCTCTTCCTCCTCTCTCTTCCTCCTCTCTCTTCCTCCTCTCCCTTCCTCCTCTCTCTTCCTCCTCTCTCTTCCTTCTCTCTCCTCTTCCTCTCTCTTCCTCCTCTCTCTTCCTTCTCTCTCCTCCTCCTCTCTGCTCCTTCTCTCTCTTCCTCCTCTCTCTTCCTTCTCTCTCCTCTTCCTCTCTCTTCCTCCTCTCTCTTCCTCCTCTCTCTTCCTGCTCTCTCCTCTTCTTCTCTCTTCCTCCTCTCTCTTCATCCTTTCTCTTCCTCCTCTCTCTTCCTGCTCTCTCCTCTTCCTCTATCTTCCTCCTCTCTCTTCCTCTTCTCTCCTCCACTTCTCTTCTCTTCCTCTCTCTTCCTCCTCTCTCTTCCTCCTCTCTCTTCCTCCTCTTTCCTCTGCCTCTCTCTTCATCCTCTCTCTTCCTCCTCTCTCTTCCTCCTTTCTCTTACTCCTCTCTCCTTCTCCTCTCTCATCCTCCTCTCTCTTCCTCCTGTCTCTTCCTCCTGTCTCTTCCTCCTCTCACATCTTCCTGTCTCTTCGTCCTGTCTCTTCCTCCTTTCTCTTCCTCCTGTCTCTTCCTCCTCTCACTTCCTAATCTCTCTTCCTTCTTTCTCCTCCTCCTCTCTCCTCCTCCTCTCTCTTCCTCCTCTCTCTTCCTTCTCTCTCCTCTTCCTCTCTCTTCCTCCTCTCTCTTCCTCCTCTCTCTTCCTCCTCTCTCCTCTTCCTCTCTCTTCTTCCTCTCTCTTCCTCCTCTCTCTTCATCCTTTCTCTTCCTCCTCTCTCTTCCTCCTCTCTCCTCTTCCTCTATCTTCCACCTCTCTCTTCCTCTTCTCTCCTCCACTTCTCTTCTCTTCCTCTCTCTTCCTCCTCTCTCTTCCTCCTCTCTCTTCCTCCTCTTTCCTCTGCCTCTCTCTTCATCCTCTCTCTTCCTCCTCTCTCTTCCTCCTTTCTCTTACTCCTCTCTCCTTCTCCTCTCTCATCCTCCTCTCTCTTCCTCCTGTCTCTTCTTCCTGTCTCTTCCTCCTCTCACTCCTTCCTGTCTCTTCGACCTCTCTCTTCCTCCTCTCTCTTCCTCCTCTCACTTCCTATTCTCTCTTCCTCCTCTCTCCTCTTCCTCTCTCTTCCTCCTGTCTCTTCCTCCTCTCTCTTCCTCCTCTCTCTTCCTCCTCTTTCCTCTTCCTCTCTCTTCCACCTCTCTCTTCCTCTATTCTCCTCCACTTATCTCCTCTTCCACTCTCTTCCTCCTCTCTCTTCCTCCTCTCTCTTCCTCCTCTCTCTTCCTCCTCTCTCTTCCTCCTCTTTCATCTTCCTCTCTCTTCCTCCTCTTTCCTCTTCTTGTCTCTTCCTCCTCTCTCTTCCTCCTCTCTCTTCCTTCTCTCTCCTCTTCCTCTCTCTTCCTCCTCTCTCTTCCTCCTCTTTCTTCCTCCTGTCTCTTCCTCCTGTCTCTTCCTCCTCTCTCTTCCTCCTCTCTCTTCCTCCTCTCTCTTCCTCCTCTCTCCTCTTCCTCTCTCTTCCTCCACTCTCTTCCTCCTCTCACTTCCTCCTCTCTCTTCCTCCTCTCTCCTCTTCCTTTCTCTTCCTCCTGTCTCTTCCTCCTCTCTCTTCCTCCTCTCTCTTCCACCTCTTTCCTCTTCCTCTCTCTTCCACCTCTCTCTTCCTCTACTCTCCTCCACTTATCTCCTCTTCCATTCTCTTCCTCCACTCTCTTCCTCCTCTCTCTTCCTCCTCTCTCTTCCTCCTCTCTCTTCCTCCTCTTTCCTCTTCCTCTCTCTTCCTCCTCTTTCCTCTTCTTCTCTCTTCCTCCTCTCTCTTCCTCCTCTCTCTTACTTCTCTCTCCTCTTCCTCTCTCTTCCTCCTCTCTCTTCCTCCTCTTTCTTCCTCCTGTCTCTTCCTCCTGTCTCTTCCTCCTCTCTCTTCCTCCTCTCTCTTCCTCCTCTCTCTTCCTCCTCTCTCCTCTTCCTCTCTCTTCCTCCAGTCTCTTCCTCCTCTCTCTTCTTCCTCTCTCTTCCTCCACTTTCCTCTTCCTATCTCATCCTCCTCTCTCTTCCTCCTGTCTCTTCCTCCTGTCTCATCCTCTTCTCACTTCTTCCTGTCTCTTCTACCTCTCTCTTCCTCCTCTCTCTTCCTCCTCTCACTTCCTCCTCTATCTTCCTCCTCTCTCTTCCTCCTGTCTCTTCCTCCTCTTTCCTCTTCCTCTCTCTTCCTCCTCTTTCCTCTTCTTTTCTCTTCCTCCTCTCTCCTCTTCCTCTCTCTTCCTCCTCTCTCTTCGTCTTCTCTCCTCCACTTCTCTCCTCTTCCTCTCTCTTCCTCCTCTCTCTTCCTTCTCTCTCCTCTTCCTTTCTCTTCCTCCTCTCTCTTCCTTCTCTCTCCTCCTCCTCTCTCCTCCTCCTCTCTCTTCCTCGTCTCTCTTCCTTCTCTCTCCTCTACCTCTCTCTTCCTCCTCTCTCTTCCTCCTCTCTCTTCCTGTTCTCTCCTCTTCCTCTATCTTCCTCCTCTCCCTTCCTCCTCTCTCTTCCTCCTCTCTCTTCCTCCTGTCTCTTCCTCCTCTCTCTTCCTCCTCTTTCATCCTCCTCTCTCTTCCTCCTGTCTCTTCCTCCTCTCTCTTCCTCCTGTATCTTCCTCCTCTCTCTTCCTCCTCTCTCTTCCTTCTTTCTCCTCCTCCTCTCTCCTCCTCCTCTCTCTTCCTCCTCTCTCTTCCTTCTCTCTCCTCTTCCTCTCTCTTCCTCCTCTCTCTTCCTCTACTCTCCTCCACTTCTCTTCTCTTCCTCTCTCTTCCTGCTCTTTCCTCTTCCTCTCCCTTCCTTCTCCCTCCTCTTCCTCCCTCTTCCTCCTCTCTCTTCCTCTTCTCTCTTCCTCCTCTCTCCTTTTCCTCTCTCTTCCTCCTCTCTCTTCCTCTTCTCTTCTCCACTTCTCTCCTCTTCCTCTCTCTTCCTCCTCTCTCTTCCTCCTCTCTCTTCCTTCTCTCTCCTCTTCCTCTCTCTTCCTCCTCCCTCTTCCTCTTCTCTCCTCCACTTCTCTCCTCTTCCTCTCTCTTCCTCCTCTCTCTTCCTCCTCTCTCTTCCTTCTCTCTCCTTCTCCTCTCTCACCTCCTCTCTCTTCCTCCTCTCTCTTCCTTCTCTCTCCTCTTCCTCTCTCTTCCTCCTCTCTTCCTTCCCTCTCCTCCCCCTCTCTCCTCCTCCTCACTCTTCCTCCTCTCTCTTCCTTCTCTCTCCTCTTCCTCTCTCTTCCTCCTCTCTCTTCCTCCTCTCTCTTCCTGATCTCTCCTCTTCCTCTCTCTTCCTCCTCTCTCTTCCTCTTTCCTCTAATTCTCTCCTCTTCCTCTCTCTTCCTCCTCTCTCTTCCTCCTCTCTCTTCCTCCTCTCCCTTCCTCCTCTCTCTTCCTCCTCTTTCCTCTTCCTCTCTCTTCCTCCTCTCTCTTCCTCCTCTCTCTTCCTTCTCTCTCCTTCTCGTCTCTCCTCCTCCTCTCTCTTCCTCCCCACTCTTCCTTCTCTCTCCTCTTCCTCTCTCTTCCTCCTCTCTTTTCCTCCTCTCACTTCCTCCTCTATCTTCCTCCTCTCTTCCTCCTCGCTCTTCCTCCTCTTTCTTCCTCCTGTCTCTTCCTCCTGTCTCTCCTCCTCTCTGTTCCTCCTGTCTCTTCGTCCTCTCTCTTCCTCCTATCTCTTCCTCCTCTCACTTCCTCCTCTATCTTCCTCCCCTCTCTTCCTCCTGTCTCTTCGTCCTCTCTCTTCCTCCTCTCTCTTCCTCCTCTCTCTTCCTCCTCTGTCTTCCTTCTCTCTCCTCCTCGTCTCTCCTCCTCCCCTCTCTTCCTCCCCTCTCTTCCTTCTATCTCCTCTTCCTCTCTCTTCCTCCTCTCTTTTCCTCCTCTTTCTTCCTCCTGTCTCTTCCTCCTCTCTCTTCCTCCTCTCTCTTCCTCCTCTCTCTTCCTCCTCTTTCTTCCTCCTCTCTCTTCCTCCTCTCTCTTCCTCCTCTCTCTTCCTCCTCTCTCCTCCTCCTCTCTCTTCCTCCTCTATCTTCCTTCTCTCTCCTCTTCCTCTCTCTTTTCCTCTCTCTTCCTCCTCTCTCTTCCTCCTCTCTCCTCTTCCTCTCTCTTCCTCCTCTCTCTTCCTCTTCTCTCCTCCACTTCTCTCCTCTTCCTCTCTGTTCCTCCTATCTCTTCCTCCTCTCTCTTCCTTCTCTCTGCTCTTCCTCTCTCTTCCTCCTCTCTCTTCCTTCTCTCTCCTCCTCCTCTCTGATCCTCCTCTCTCTTACTCCACTCTCTTCCTTCTCTCTCCTCTTCCTCTCTCTTCCTCCTCTCTCTTCCTCCTCTCTCTTCCTGCTCTCTCCTCTTCCTCTCTCTTCCTCCTCTCTCTTCCTCCTCTCTCTTCCTGCTCTCTCCTCTTCCTCTATCTTCCTCCTCTCTCTTCCTATTCTCTCCTCCACTTCTCTCCTCTTCCTCTCTCTTCCTCCTCTCTCTTCCTCCTCTCTCTTCCTCCTCTTTCCTCTGCCTCTCTCTTCCTCCTCTGTCTTCCTCCTCTCTCTTCCTCCTTTCTCTTACTCCTCTCTCCTTCTCCTCTCTCATCCTCCTCTCTCTTCCTCCTGTCTCTTCCTCCTGTCTCTTCCTCCTCTCACTTCTTCCTGTGTCTACGTCCTCTCTCTTCCTCCTCTCTCTTCCTCCTCCAACTTCCTCCTCTATCTTCCTCCTCGCTCTTCCTCCTGTCCATTCCTCCTCTCTCTTCCTCCTCTCTCTTCCTAATCTCTCTTCCTTCTTTCTCCTCTTCCTCTCTCTTCCTCCTCTCTCTTTCTTCTCTCTACTCTTCCTCTCTCTTCCTCCTCTCTTTCTCCTCTCTGTTCCTCCTTTCTCTTACTCCTCTCTCCTTCTCCTCTCTCATCCTCCTCTCTCTTCCTCCTCTCTCTTCCTCCTGTCTCTTCCTCCTCTTTCCTCTTCCTCTCTCTTCCTCCTCTTTCCTCTTCTTATCTCTTCCTCCTCTCTCCTCTTCCTCTCTCTTCCTCCTCACTCTTCGTCTTCTCTCCTCTTCTTCTCTCTTCCTCCTCTCTCCTCTTCCTCTCTCTTCGTCCTCTCTCTTCCTCCTCTCTCTTCCTCCTCTCACTTCCTCCTCTCTCTTCCTCCTCTCTCCTCTTCCACTCTCTTCCTCCTCTCTTTTCCTCTACTCTCCTCCACTACTCTTCTCTTCCTCACTCTTCCTCCTGTCTCTTCCTCCTGTCTCTTCCTCCTCTTTCTTCCTCCTCTTTCCTCTTCCTCTCTCTTCCACCTCTCTCTTCCTCTACTCTCCCCACTTCTCTCCTCTTCCACTCTCTTCCTCAATCTCTCGTCCTCCTCTCTCTTCCTCCTCTCTCTTCCTCTTTTCTCCTCCACTCCTCTCCTCTTCCTGTCTCTTCCTCCTCTCTCTTCCTCCTCTCTCATCCTTCTCTCTCCTCTTCCTCTCTCTTCCTCCTATCTCTTTCTCTTCTTTCTTCCTCCTGTCTCTTCCTCCTGTCTCTTCCTCCTCTCTCTTCCTTCTCTCTCCTCTTCCTCTCTCTTCCTCCTCTCTCTTCCTCTTCTCTCCTCCACTTCTCTCCTCTTCCTCTCTCTTCCTCCTCTCTCTTCCTCCTCTCTCTTCCTCCTCTTTCCTCTGCCTCTCTCTTCCTCCTCTGTCTTCCTCCTCTCTCTTCCTCCTTTCTCTTACTCCTCTCTCCTTCTCCTCTCTCATCCTCCTCTCTCTTCCTCCTGTCTCTTCCTCCTGTCTCTTCCTCCTCTCACTTCTTCCTGTGTCTACGTCCTCTCTCTTCCTCCTCTCTCTTCCTCCTCCAACTTCCTCCTCTATCTTCCTCCTCGCTCTTCCTCCTGTCCATTCCTCCTCTCTCTTCCTCCTCTCTCTTCCTAATCTCTCTTCCTTCTTTCTCCTCTTCCTCTCTCTTCCTCCTCTCTCTTTCTTCTCTCTACTCTTCCTCTCTCTTCCTCCTCTCTTTCTCCTCTCTGTTCCTCCTTTCTCTTACTCCTCTCTCCTTCTCCTCTCTCATCCTCCTCTCTCTTCCTCCTCTCTCTTCCTCCTGTCTCTTCCTCCTCTTTCCTCTTCCTCTCTCTTCCTCCTCTTTCCTCTTCTTATCTCTTCCTCCTCTCTCCTCCTCTCTCTTCCTCCTCACTCTTCGTCTTCTCTCCTCTTCTTCTCTCTTCCTCCTCTCTCCTCTTCCTCTCTCTTCGTCCTCTCTCTTCCTCCTCTCACTTCCTCCTCTCACTTCCTCCTCTCTCTTCCTCCTCTCTCCTCTTCCACTCTCTTCCTCCTCTCTTTTCCTCTACTCTCCTCCACTACTCTTCTCTTCCTCACTCTTCCTCCTGTCTCTTCCTCCTGTCTCTTCCTCCTCTTTCTTCCTCCTCTTTCCTCTTCCTCTCTCTTCCACCTCTCTCTTCCTCTACTCTCCCCACTTCTCTCCTCTTCCACTCTCTTCCTCCTCTCTCGTCCTCCTCTCTCTTCCTCCTCTCTCTTCCTCTTTTCTCCTCCACTCCTCTCCTCTTCCTGTCTCTTCCTCCTCTCTCTTCCTCCTCTCTCATCCTTCTCTCTCCTCTTCCTCTCTCTTCCTCCTATCTCTTTCTCTTCTTTCTTCCTCCTGTCTCTTCCTCCTGTCTCTTCCTCCTCTCTCTTCCTCCTCTCTCTTCCTCCTCTCTCTTCCTTCTCTCTCTTCTTCCTCTCTCTTCCTCCTCTCTCTTCCTCCTCTCTCTTCCTCCTCTCTCCTCTTCCTCTCTCTTCCTCCTCTCTCTTCCTCCTCTCTCTTCCTCCTCTCTCATCCTCCTCTCTCTTCCTCCTGTCTCTTCCTCCTCTCTCTTCCTCCTCTCACTTATTCCTGTCTCTTCGACCTCTCTCTTCCTCCTCTCTCTTCCTCCTCTCACTTCCTCCTCTATCTTCCTCCTCTCTCTTCCTCCTCTCTCTTCCTCCTCTTTCCTCTTCTTCTCTCTTCCTCCTCTCTCCTCTTCCATTCTCTTCCTCCTCTCTCTTCGTCTTCTCTCCTCACTTGTCTCCTCTTCCTCTCTCTTCCTCCTCTCTCTTCCTCCTCTCTCTTCCTCCTCTCTCTTCCTCCTCTCTCCTCCTCCTCTCTCTTCCTCCTCTATCTTCCTTCTCTCTCCTCTTCCTCTCTCTTCCTCCTCTCTCTTCCTCCTCTCTCTTCCTCCTCTCTCCTCTTCGTCTCTCTTCCTCCTCTCTCTTCCTCTTCTCTCCTCCACTTCTCTCCTCTTCCTCTCTCTTCCTCCTCTCTCTTCCTCCTCTCTCTTCCTGCTCTCTCCTCTTCCTCTCTCTTCCTCCTCTCTCTTCCTCCTCTCTCTTCCTGCTCTCTCCTCTTCCTCTATCTTCCTCCTCTCTCTTCCTATTCTCTCCTCCACTTCTCTCCTCTTCCTCTCTCTTCCTCCTCTCTCTTCCTCCTCTCTCTTCCTCCTCTTTCCTCTGCCTCTCTCTTCCTCCTCTGTCTTCCTCCTCTCTCTTCCTCCTTTCTCTTACTCCTCTCTCCTTCTCCTCTCTCATCCTCCTCTCTCTTCCTCCTGTCTCTTCCTCCTGTCTCTTCCTCCTCTCACTTCTTCCTGTGTCTACGTCCTCTCTCTTCCTCCTCTCTCTTCCTCCTCCAACTTCCTCCTCTATCTTCCTCCTCGCTCTTCCTCCTGTCCATTCCTCCTCTCTCTTCCTCCTCTCTCTTCCTAATCTCTCTTCCTTCTTTCTCCTCTTCCTCTCTCTTCCTCCTCTCTCTTTCTTCTCTCTACTCTTCCTCTCTCTTCCTCCTCTCTTTCTCCTCTCTGTTCCTCCTTTCTCTTACTCCTCTCTCCTTCTCCTCTCTCATCCTCCTCTCTCTTCCTCCTCTCTCTTCCTCCTGTCTCTTCCTCCTCTTTCCTCTTCCTCTCTCTTCCTCCTCTTTCCTCTTCTTATCTCTTCCTCCTCTCTCCTCTTCCTCTCTCTTCCTCCTCACTCTTCGTCTTCTCTCCTCTTCTTCTCTCTTCCTCCTCTCTCCTCTTCCTCTCTCTTCGTCCTCTCTCTTCCTCCTCTCTCTTCCTCCTCTCACTTCCTCCTCTCTCTTCCTCCTCTCTCCTCTTCCACTCTCTTCCTCCTCTCTTTTCCTCTACTCTCCTCCACTACTCTTCTCTTCCTCACTCTTCCTCCTGTCTCTTCCTCCTGTCTCTTCCTCCTCTTTCTTCCTCCTCTTTGCTCTTCCTCTCTCTTCCACCTCTCTCTTCCTCTACTCTCCCCACTTCTCTCCTCTTCCACTCTCTTCCTCCTGTCTCGTCCTCCTCTCTCTTCCTCCTCTCTCTTCCTCTTTTCTCCTCCACTCCTCTCCTCTTCCTGTCTCTTCCTCCTCTCTCTTCCTCCTCTCTCATCCTTCTCTCTCCTCTTCCTCTCTCTTCCTCCTATCTCTTTCTCTTCTTTCTTCCTCCTGTCTCTTCCTCCTGTCTCTTCCTCCTCTCTCTTCCTCCTCTCTCTTCCTCCTCTCTCTTCCTTCTCTCTCCTCTTCCTCTCTCTTCCTCCTCTCTCTTCCTCCTCTCTCTTACTCCTCTCTCCTCTTCCTCTCTCTTCCTCCTCTCTCTTCCTCCTCTCTCTTCCTCCTCTCTCATCCTCCTCTCTCTTCCTCCTGTCTCTTCCTCCTCTCTCTTCCTCCTCTCACTTATTCCTGTCTCTTCGACCTCTCTCTTCCTCCTCTCTCTTCCTCCTCTCACTTCCTCCTCTATCTTCCTCCTCTCTCTTCCTCCTGTCTCTTCCTCCTCTTTCCTCTTCTTCTCTCTTCCTCCTCTCTCCTCTTCCATTCTCTTCCTCCTCTCTCTTCGTCTTCTCTCCTCACTTGTCTCCTCTTCCTCTCTCTTCCTCCTCTCTCTTCCTCCTCTCTCTTCCTCCTCTCTCTTCCTCCTCTCTCCTCCTCCTCTCTCTTCCTCCTCTATCTTCCTTCTCTCTCCTCTTCCTCTCTCTTCCTCCTCTCTCTTCCTCCTCTCTCTTCCTCCTCTCTCCTCTTCGTCTCTCTTCCTCCTCTCTCTTCCTCTTCTCTCCTCCACTTCTCTCCTCTTCCTATCTCTTCCTCCTCTCTCTTCCTCCTCTCTCTTCCTTCTCTCTCCTCTTCCTCTCTCTTCCTCCTCTCTCTTCCTCCTCTCTCTTCCTGCTCTCTCCTCTTCCTCTCTCTTCCTCCTCTCTCTTCCTCCTTTCTCTTCCTCCTCTCTCTTCCTGCTCTCTCCTCTTCCTCTATCTTCCTCCTCTCTCTTCCTCTTCTCTCCTCCACTTCTCTCCTCTTTCTCTCTCTTCCTCCTCTCTCTTCCTCCTCTCTCTTCCTCCTCTTTCCTCTTCCTCTCTCTTCCTCCTCTCTCTTTCTTCTCTCTCCTCTTGCTCTCTCTTCCTCCTCTCTTTCTCCTCTCTGTTCCTCCTTTCTCTTACTCCTCTCTCCTTCTCCTCTCTCATCCTCCTCTCTCTTCCTCCTCTCTCTTCCTCCTGTCTCTTCCTCCTCTTTCCTCTTCCTCTCACTTCCTCCTCTTTCCTCTTCTTCTCTCTTCCTCCTCTCTCCTCTTCCTCTCTCTTCCTCCTCACTCTTCGTCTTCTCTCCTCTTCTTCTCTCTTCCTCCTCTCTCCTCTTCCTCTCTCTTCCTCCTCTCTCTTCCTCCTCTCTCTTCCCCCTGTCTCTTCGTCCTCTCTCTTCCTCCTCTCTCTTCCTCCTCTCACTTCCTCCTCTCTCTTCCTCCTCTCTCCTCTTCCTCTCTCTTCCTCCTCTCTCTTCCTCTACTCTCCTCCACTTCTCTCCTCTTCCTCTCTCTTATTCCTGTCTCTTCCTCCTCTCTCTTCCTCCTCTCTCTTCCTCCTCTTTCCTCTTCCTCTCTCTTCCACCTCTCTCTTCCTCTACTGTCCTCCACTTCTCTCCTCTTCCACTCTCTTCCTCCTCTCTCTTCCTCCTCTCTCTTCCTCCTCTCTCTTCCTCCTCTTTCCTCTTCCTGTCTCTTCCTCTTCTTTCCTCTTCTCTCTTCCTCCTCTCTCCTCTTCCTCTCTCTTCCTCCTCTCTCTTCCTCCTCTTTCCTCTTCCTGTCTCTTCCTCTTCTTTCCTCTTCTCTCTTCCTTCTCTCTCCTCTTCCTCTCTCTTCCTCCTCTCTCTTCCTCCTCTCTCTTCCTTCTCTCTCCTCTTCCTCTCTCTTCCTCCTCTCTCCTCTTCCTCTCTCTTCCTCCACTCTCTTCCTCCTCTCTCTTCCTCCTGTCTCTTCCCCCTTTCCTCTTCCTCTCTCTTCCTCCTTTCTCTTTCTCCTCTCTGTTCCGCCTTTCTCTTACTCTTCTCTCCTTCTCCTCTCTCATCCTACTCTCTCTTCCTCCAGTCTCTTCCTCCTGTCTCTTCCTCCTCTCACTTCTTCCTGTCTCTTCGACCTCTGTCTTCCTCCTCTCTCTTCTTCCTGTCTCTTTCTCCTCTTTCCTCTTCCTCCCTCTTCCTCCTCTTTCCTCTTCTTCTCTCTTCCTCCTCTCTCCTCTTCCTCTCTCTTCCTCCTCTCTCTTCGTCTTCTCTCCTCCACTTCTCTCCTCTTCCTCTCTCTTCCTCCTCTCTCTTCCTCCTCTCTCTTCCTCCTCTCTCTTCCTTCTCTCTCCTCTTCCTCTCTCTTCCTCATCTCTCTTCCTCCTCCTTCTTCTTCCTGTCTCTTCCTCCTGTCTCTTCCTCCTCTCTCTTCCCCCTGTCTCTTCGTCCTCTCTCTTCCTCCTCTCTCTTCCTCCTCTCACTTCCTCCTCTCTCTTCCTCCTCTCTCCTCTTCCGCTCTCTTCCTCCTCTCTTTTCCTCTACTCTCCTCCACTACTCTTCTCTTCCTCACTCTTCCTCCTGTCTCTTCCTCCTGTCTCTTCCTCCTCTCTCTTCCTCCTCTTTCCTCTTCCTCTCTCTTCCACCTCTCTCTCCCTCTACTCTCCCCACTTCTCTCCTCTTCCACTCTCTTCCTCCTCTCTCCTCCTCCTCTCTCTTCCTCCTCTCTCCTCCTCTTTTCTCCTCCACTCCTCTCCTCTTCCTGTCTCTTCCTCCTCTCTCTTCCTCCTCTCTCATCCTTCTCTCTCCTCTTCCTCTCTCTTCCTCCTCTCTCTTTCTCCTCTTTCTTCCTCCTGTCTCTTCCTCCTCTCTCTTCCTCCTCTCTCTTCCTCCTCTCTCTTCCTTCTCTCTCCTCTTCCTCTCTCTTCCTCCTCTCTCTTCCTCCTCTCTCTTACTCCTCTCTCCTCTTCCTCTCTCTTCCTCCTCTCTCTTCCTCCTCTTTCCTCTGCCTCTCTCTTCATCCTCTCTCTTCCTCCTCTCTCTTCCTCCTTTCTCTTACTCCTCTCTCCTTCTCCTCTCTCATCCTCCTCTCTCTTCCTCCTGTCTCTTCCTCCTGTCTCTTCCTCCTCTCACATCTTCCTGTCTCTTCCTCCTCTCTCTTCCTCCTCTTTCCTCTTCCTCTCTCTTCCTCCTCTCTCCACTTCCTCTCTCTTCCTCCTCTCTCTTAATCCTCTCTCTTCCTCCTCTCTCTTCATCCTCTCTCTTCCCCCTGTCTCTTCATCCTCTCTCTTCCTCCTGTCTCTTCCTCTTCTCTCTTACTCCTTTCTCTTCCTTCTCTCTCCTCCTCCTCCCTCTTCCTCCTCTCTCCTGCTCCTCTCTCTTCCTTCTCCCTCTTCCTCCTCTCTCTTCCTCCTCTCCTCCTCCTCTTTATTCCTCCTCTCTCTTCTCCTCTCTCTTCCTCCTGTCTCTTCCTCCTCTCTCTTCCTCCTCTCTCTTCCTCCTCTCACTTCCTCCTCTATCCTCTTCCTCTCTCTTCCTCCTCTCTCTTCCTCCTCTCTCTTCCTTCTCTCTCCTCCTCCTCTCTCTTCTCCTCTCTCCTTCTCGTCTCTCTTCTTTCTCCCTCTCCCTCCTCTCTCTTCCTCCTCTCCTCCTCCTCTTTATTCCTCCTCTCTCTTCCTCCTCTCTCTTCCTCCTGTCTCTTCCTCCTCTCTCTTCCTCCTCTCTCTTCCTCCTCTCACTTCCTCCTCTATCCTCTTCCTCTCTCTTTCTCCTCTCTCTTCCTCTTCTCTCTTCCTTCTCTCTTTTCCTCCTCTCTCTTCCTACACTCTCTTCCTCCTCTCTCTACCTCCTTTCTCTTACTCCTCTCTCCTCCTCCTCTCTATTCCTCCTCTCTCTTCCTCCTCTCTCTTCCTCCTGTCTCTTCCTCCTTTCTCTTACTCCTCTCTCTTCCTCCTCTCACTTCTTCCTCTAACCTCTTCCTCTCTCTTCCTCCTCTCTCTTCCTTTTCTCGCCTTCTCCTCTCTCCTCCTCCTCTCTCTTCCTCTTCTCTCTACCTTCTCACTCCTCCTGCCTCTCATCTCCTCCTCTCTCTTCCTACTCTCTCTTCCTCCTCTCTCCTCTTCCTCTCTATTCCTCCTCACTCCTCCTCCTCTCTCTTCCTAATCATTCTTCCTCCTCACTCTTCCTCCTCTCTCTTCCTTCTCTCTCCTCGTCCTCTCTCTTCCTCCTCTCTGTTCCTCCTCTCTCTTCCTCCTCTCTCTTCCTCCTCTCTCCTCTTCCTCTCTCTTCCTCCTCTCTCTTCCTCCTGTCTCTTCCTCCTCTCTCTTCCTCCTCTCTCTTCCTCCTGTCTCTTCGTCCTCTCTCTTCCTCCTCTCTCTTCCTCTTCTCTCCTCCACTTCTCTCCTATTCCTCTCTCTTCCTCTTCTCTCTTCCTCCTCTCTCTTCCTTCTCCTCCTCCTCCTCTCTCTTCCTTCTCTCTCCTCCTCTCTCTTCCTCCTCTCTCCTCCTCCTCTCTCCACTTCCTCTCTCTTCCTCCTCTCTCTTAATCCTCTCTCTTCCTCCTCTCTCTTCCTCCTCTCTCCTCCTCCTCTCTCCTCCTCCTGTCACATCCTACTCTCTCTTCCTCCTCTCTCTTACTCCTTTCTCTTACTCCTCTCTCCTCCTCCTCTCTATTCCTCCTCTCTCTTCCCCCTCAATCTTCCTCCTCTCTCTTCCTCCACTCTCTTCCCCCTGTCTCTTCATCCTCTCTCTTCCTCCTCTCTCTTCCTCTTCTCTCCTACTCCTCTCTCTTCCTTCTCTCTCCCTCCTCCTCTCTCTTCCTCCTCTCTCCTTCTCGTCTCTTCCTTCTCCCTCTTCCTCCTCTCTCTTCCTCCTCTCCTCCTCCTCTTTATTCCTCCTCTCTCTTCCTCCTCTCTCTTCCTCCTGTCTCTTCCTCCTCTCCCTTCCTCCTCTCTCTTCCTCCTCTCTCTTCCTCCTATCACTTCCTCCTCTATCCTCTTCCTCTCTCTTCCTCCTCTCTCTTCCTCCTCTCTCTTCCTTCTCTCTCCTCCTCCTCTTTCTTCCTCCTCTCTCCTTCTCGTCTCTCTTCCTTCTCCCTCTTCCTCCTCTCTCTTCCTCCTGTCTCTTCCTCCTCTCTCTTCCTCCTCTCTCTTCCTCCTCTCACTTCCTCCTCTATCCTCTTCCTCTCTCTTTCTCCTCTCTCTTCCTCCTCTCTCTTCCTTCTCTCTTTTCCTCCTCTCTCTTCCTCCTCTCTCTTCCTGCTCTCTCTTCCTCCTCTCTCCTCCTCCTGTCACATCCTACTCTCTCTTCCTCCTCTCTCTACCTCCTTTCTCTTACTCCTCTCTCCTCCTCCTCTCTATTCCTCCTCTCTCTTCCTCCTCTCTCTTCCTCCTGTCTCTTCCTCCTTTCTCTTACTCCTCTGTCTTCCTCCTCTCACTTCTTCCTCTATCCTCTTACTCTCTCTTCCTCTTCTCTCTTCCTTCTCTCTCCTCCTATTCTCTCTTCCTCCTCTCTCTTCCTCCTTTCTCTTACTCTTCTCTCCTTCTCCTCTCTCATCCTCCTCTCTCTTCCTCCTCTCTCTTCCTCCTCTCTCTTCCTCCTCTCTCTTCCTCCTCTTTCCTCTTCCTCTCTCTTCCTCCTCTCTCTTCCTCTTCTCTCCTCTAATTCTCTCCTCTTCCTTTCTCTTCCTCCTGTCTCTTCCTCCTCTCTCTTCCTCCACTTTCCTCTTCCTCTCTCTTCCTCCTCTCTCCTCTTCCTCTCTCTTCCTCATGTCTCTTCCTCCTCTCTCTTCCTCCTCTCTCTTCCTCGGTCTCTTCCTCCTCTCTCTTCCTCCTCTCACTTCCTCCTCTATCGTCTTCCTCTCTCTTCCTCCTCTCTCTTCCTTCTCTCGCCTTCTCCTCTCTCCTCCTCCTCTTTCTTCCTCTCTCTCTACCTTCTCACTCCTCCTCCTCTCATCTCCTCCTCTCTCTCCTACTCTCTCTTCCTCCTCTCTCCTCTTCCTCTCTATTCCTCCTCACTCCTCCTCCTCTCTCTTCCTAATCATTCTTCCTCCTCACTCTTCCTCCTCTCTCTTCCTTCTCTCTCCTCTTCCTCTCTCTTACTCCTCTCTCTTCCTCCTCTCTCTTCCTCCTCTCTCTTCCTCCTCTCTCCTCTTCCTCTCTCTTCCCTCTCTCTCTTCTTCCTGTCTCTTCCTCCTCTCTCTTCCTCCTCTCTCTTCCTCCTGTCTCTTCGTCCTCTCTCTTCCTCCTCTCTCTTCCTCTTCTCTCCTCCACTTCTCTCCTATTCCTCTATCTTCCTCCTCTCTCTTCCTCCTCTCTCTTCCTTCTCTCTCCTCCTCCTCTCTCTTCCTTCTCTCTCCTCCTCTCTCTTCCTCCTCTCTCATCCTCCTCTCTCCACTTCCTCTCTCTTCCTCCTCTCTCTTCCTCTTCACTCTTCCTCCTCTCTCTTCCTCCTGTCTCTTCCTCATCTCTCTTCCTCCTCTCTCTTCCTCCTGTCTCTTCCTCCTCTCTCTTCCTCCTCTCTCTTCCTCCACTCTCTTCCCACCGTCTCTTCATCCTCTCTCTTCCTCCTCTCTCTTCCTCCTCTCTCTTCCTCCTGTCTCTTCCTCCTCTCTCTTCCTCCTCTCTCTTCCTCCACTCTCTTCCCACCGTCTCTTCATCCTCTCTCTTCCTCCTCTCTCTTCCTCCTCTCCTCTTCCCCCTGTCTCTTCATCCTCTCTCTCCTCCTGTCTCTTCCTCTTCTCTCTTACTCCTTTCTCTTCATCTCTCTCCTCCTCCTCCCTCTTCCTCCTCTCTCCTGCTCCTCTCTCTTCCTTCTCACTCTTCCTCCTCTCTCTTCCTCCTCACCTCCTCCTCTCTCCTCTTCCTCTCTCTTCCTCCTCTCCCTTACTCCTCTCTCTTTCTCCTCTCTTTTCCTCCTCTCTCTTCCTCCTCTCTCCTCCTCCTGTCACATCCTACTCTCTCTTCCTCCTCTCTCTTCCTCCTTTCTCTTACTCCTCTCTCTCCTCCTCTCTCTTCCTTCTCTCTCTTCCTCCTCTCTCTTCCTCCTCTCTCTTCCTCCTCTCTCTTCCTTCTCTCTCTTCCTCCTCTCTCTTCCTCCTCTCTCTTCCTCCTCTCTCCTCCTCCTCTCTCCTCCTCCTGTCACATCCTACTCTCTCTTCCTCCTCTCTCTTACCCCTTTCTCTTACTCCTCTCTCCTCCTCCTCTCTATTCCTCCTCTCTCTTCCTCCTCTCTCTTCCTCTTCTCTATTACTCCTCTCTCTTCCTTCTCTCTCGTCCTCCTCTCTCTTCCTCCTCTCTCCTTCTCGTCTCTCTTCCTTCTCCCTCTTCCTCCTCTCTCTTCCTCCTCTCTCTTCCTGCTCTCTCCTCTTCCTCTCTCTTCCTCCTCTCTCTTCCTCTTCTCTCCTCAACTTCTCTCGTCTTCCTCTCTCTTCCTCTGGTCTCTTCCTCCTCTCTCTTCCTCCTCTCTCTTTCTCCTCTCTCTTCCTCCTCTCCCTTCCTTCTCTCTCCTCCTACTCTCTCCTCTTCCTCTCTCTTCCTCCTCACTCTTCCTCCCTCTCTTCCTGCTCTCTCCTCTTCCTCTCTCTCCTCCTCTCTCTTCCTCTTCTCTCCTCAACTTCTCTCGTCTTCCTCTCTCTTCCTCCGTCTCTTCCTCCTCTCTCTTCCTCCTCTCTCTTTCTCCTCTCTCTTCCTCCTCTCCCTTCCTTCTCTCTCCTCCTACTCTCTCCTCTTCCTCTCTCTTCCTCCTTTCTCTTACTCCTCTCTCTTCCTCCTCTCACTTCCTCCTCTATCTTCCTCCTCGCTCTTCCTCCTGTCTCTTCCTCATCTCTCTTCCTCCTGTCTCTTCCTCCTCTCTCTTCCTCCTCTCTCTTCCTTCTTTCTCCTCCTCCTCTCTCCTCCTCCTCTCTCTTCCTCCTCTCTCTTCCTCTGCTCTCCTCTTCCTCTATCTTCCTCCTCTCTCTTCCCTCTACTCTCCTCCACTTCTCTCACTTCCTCTCTCTTCCTCCTCTCTCTTCCTCCTCTCTCTTCCTCCGCTTTCCTCTTCCTCTCTCTTCCTCCTCTCTCTTCCTCCTCTCTCTTCCTCATTTCTCTTACTCCTCTCTCCTTCTCCTCTCTAATCCTCCTCTCTCTTCCTCCTCTCTCTTCCTCTTCTCACTTCCTCTTCTATCTTCCTCCTCCCTCTTCCTCCTGTCTCTTCGTCCTCTCTCTTCCTCCTCTCTCTTCCTTCTCTCTCTTCCTCCTCTCTATTCCTTCTTTCTCCTCCTTCTCTCTCCTCCTCCTCTCTCTTCCTCCTCTCTCTTCCTCCTCTCTCCTCTTCCTCTCTCTTCCTCCTCTCTCTTCCTCTACTCTCCTCCACTTCTCTCCTCTTCCTCCCTCTTCATCCTCTCTCTTCCTCCTCTCTCTTCCTTCTTTCTCCTCCTCCTCTCTCCTCTTCCTCTCTCTTCCTTCTCTCTCTTCCTCCTCTCTCCTCTTCCTCTCTCTTCCTCCTCTCTCTTCCTCTTCTCTCCTCCACTTCTCTACTCTTCCTCTCTCTTCCTCCTCTCTCTCCTCCTCTCTCTTCCTCCTCTATCCTCTTCCTCTCTCTTCCTCCTCTCTCTTCCTCTTCTCTCCTCCACTTCTCTCCTCTTCCTCTCTCTTCCTCCTCTCACTTCCTCCTCTATGTTCCTCCTCTCTCTTCCTCCTCTTTCTTCCTCCTCTCTCTTCCTCCTGTCTCTTCCTCCTCTCTCCTTCCTTCTCTCTCCTCCTCCTCTCTCCTCCTCCTCTCTCTTCCTCCTCTCTCTTTATTCTCTCTCCTTCTTCCTCTCTCTTCCTCCTCTCTCTCCTCCTCTCTCTTCCTCCTCTCTCTTCCTCATGTCTCTTCCTCCTTTCTCTTACTCCTCTGTCTTCCTCCTCTCACTTCTTCCTCTATCCTCTTCCTCTCTATTCCTCCTCTCTCTTCCTCCTCTCTTTTTCTCCTCTCTCTTCCTTCTCTCTCTTCCCACTCTCTCTTCCTCCTCTCCCTTCCTCCTCTCTCTTCCTCCACTTTCTTTCTCCTCTCTCTCCTCCTGTCTCTTCCTCCTCTCTCTTCCTCCTCTCTCCTCCTCCTCTCTCCTCCTCCTCTTTCTTCCTCCTCTCTCTGCCTTCTCTCTCCTCTTCCTCTCTCTTCCTCCTCTCTCTTCCTCCTCTCACTTCCTCCTCTATACTCTTCCTCTCTCTTCCTCCTCTCTCTTCCTTCTCTCTCCTCCTCCTCTCTCCTCCTCCTCTCTCTTCATACTCTCTCTTCATACTCTCTCCTCTTCCTCTCTCTTCCTCTTCTCTCTTCCTTCTCTCTCCTCCTATTCTCTCTTCCTCCTCTCTCCTCCTATTCTCTCTTCCTCCCTCTCTCTTCCTCCTTCTCTTACTCTTCTCTCCTTCTCCTCTCTCATCCTCCTCTCTCTTCCTCCTCTCTCTTCCTCATCTCTCTTCCTCCTCTCTCTTCCTCCTCTTTCCTCTTCCTCTCTCTTCCTCCTCTCTCTTCCTCTTCTCTCCTCTAATTCTCTCCTCTTCCTTTCTCTTCCTCCTGTCTCTTCCTCCTCTCTCTTCGTCCTGTCTCTTCCTCCTCTGTCTTCCTCCTCTTTCCTCTTCCTCTATCTTCCTCATGTCTCTTCCTCCTCTCTCTTCCTCCTCTCTCTTCCTCGGTCTCTTCCTCCTCTCTCTTCCTCCTCTCACTTCCTACTCTATCGTCTTCCTCTCTCTTACTCCTCTCTCTTCCTACTCTCTCTTCCTCCTCTCTCCTCTTCCTCTCTATTCCTCCTCACTCCTCCTCCTCTCTCTTCCTAATCATTCTTCCTCCTCACTCTTCCTCCTCTCTCTTCCTTCTCTCTCCTCTTCCTCTCTCTTCCTCCTCTCTCTTCCTCCTCTCTCTTCCTCCTCTCTCTTCCTCCTCTCTCCTCTTCCTCTCTCTTCCTCCTCTCACTTCTTCCTGTCTCTTCCTCCTCTCTCTTCTCCTCTCTCTTCCTCCTGTCTCTTCGTCCTCTCTCTTCCTCCTCTCTCTCCTCTTCTCTCCTCCACTTCTCTCCTATTCCTCTATCTTCCTCCTCTCTCTTCCTCCTCTCTCTTCCTTCTCTCTCCTCCTCCTCTCTCTTCCTTCTCTCTCCTCCTCTCTCTTCCTCCTCTCTCCTCCTCCTCTCTCCACTTCCTCTCTCTTCCTCCTCTCTCTTCCTCTTCACTCTTCCTCCTCTCTCTTCCTCCTGTGTCTTCCTCATCTCTCTTCCTCCTCTCTCTTCCTCCTGTCTCTTCCTCCTCTCTTCTTCCTCCTCTCTCTTCCTCCACACTCTTCCCACCGTCTCTTCATCCTCTCTCTTCCTCCTCTCTCTTCCTCCTCTCTCTTCCTCCTGTCTCTTCCTCCTCTCTCTTCCTCCGCTCTCTTCCTCCACTCTCTTCCCACCGTCTCTTCATCCTCTCTCTTCCTCCTCTCTCTTCCTCCTCTCTCTTCCCCCTGTCTCTTCATCCTCTCTCTTCCTCCTGTCTCTTCCTCTTCTCTCTTACTCCTTTCTCTTCCTTCTCTCTCCTCCTCCTCCCTCTTCCTCCTCTCTCCTGCTCCTCTCTCTTCCTTCTCACTCTTCCTCCTCTCTCTTCCTCCTCTCCTCCTCCTCTCTCCTCTTCCTCTCTCATCCTCCTCTCCCATACTCCTCTCTCTTTCTCCTCTCTTTCCTCCTCACTCATCCTCCTCTCTCCCCTCCAGTCACATCCTACTCTCTCTTCCTCCCTCTCTCTCCTCCTTTCTCTTACTCCTCTCTCTTCCTCCTCTCTCTTCCTACTCTCTCTTCCTCCTCTCTCTTCCTCCTCTCTCTTCCTCCTCTCTCTTCCTTCTCTCTCTTCCTCCTCTCTCTTCCTCCTCTCTCTTCCTCCTCTCTCCTCCTCCTCTCTCCTCCTCCTGTCACATCCTACTCTCTCTTCCTCCTCTCTCTTACCCCTTTCTCTTACTCCTCTCTCCTCCTCCTCTCTATTCCTCCTCTCTCTTCCTCCTCTCTCTTCCTCTTCTCTATTACTCCTCTCTCTTCCTTCTCTCTCGTCCTCCTCTCTCTTCCTCCTCTCTCCTTCTCGTCTCTCTTCCTTCTCCCTCTTCCTCCTCTCTCTTCCTCCTCTCTCTTCCTGCTCTCTCCTCTTCCTCTCTCTTCCTCCTCTCTCTTCCTCTTCTCTCCTCAACTTCTCTCGTCTTCCTCTCTCTTCCTGCGGTCTCTTCCTCCTCTCTCTTCCTCCTCTCTCTTTCTCCTCTCTCTTCCTCCTCTCCCTTCCTTCTCTCTCCTCCTACTCTCTCCTCTTCCTCTCTCTTCCTCCTCACTCTTCCTCCTCTCTCTTCCTGCTCTCTCCTCTTCCTCTCTCTTCCTCCTCTCTCTTCCTCTTCTCTCCTCAACTTCTCTCGTCTTCCTCTCTCTTCCTCCGGTCTCTTCCTCCTCTCTCTTCCTCCTCTCTCTTTCTCCTCTCTCTTCCTCCTCTCCCTTCCTTCTCTCTCCTCCTACTCTCTCCTCTTCCTCTCTCTTCCTCCTTTCTCTTACTCCTCTCTCTTCCTCCACTCACTACCTCCTCTATCTTCCTCCTCGCTCTTCCTCCTCTCTCTTCCTCCTCTCTCTTCCTCCTGTCACATCCTACTCTCTCTTCCTCCTCTCTCTTCCTTCTCTCTCTTCCTCCTCTCTCCTCCTCCTCTCTCTTCCTCCTCTCTCTTCCTTCTCTTTCCTCTTCCTCTCTCTTCCTCCTCACTCTTCCTCCTCTCTCTTCCTGCTCTCTCCTCTTCCTCTCTCTTCCTCCTCTCTCTTCCTCTTCTCTCCTCAACTTCTCTCGTCTTCCTCTCTCTTCCTTCGGTCTCTTCCTCCTCTCTCTTCCTCCTCTCTCTTTCTCCTCTCTCTTCCTCCTCTCCCTTCATTCTCTCCCCTCCTACTCTCTCCTCTTCCTCTCTCTTCCTCCTTTCTATTACTCCTCTCTCTTCCTCCTCTCACTTCCTCCTCTATCTTCCTCCTCGCTCTTCCTCCTGTCTCTTCCTCATCTCTCTTCCTCCTGTCTCTTCCTCCTCTCTCTTCCTCCTCTCTCTTCCTTCTTCTCCTCCTCCTCTCTCCTCCTCCTCTCTCTTCCTCCTCTCTCTTCCTCTGCTCTCCTCTTCCTCTATCTTCCTCCTCTCTCTTCCTCTACTCTCCTCCACTTCTCTCCTCTTCCTCTCTCTTCCTCCTCTCTCTTCCTCCTCTCTCTTCCTCATTTCTCTTACTCCTCTCTCCTTCTCCTCTCTCTTCCTCCTCTCTCTTCCTCCTCTCTCTTCCTTCTTTCTCCTCCTCCTCTCTCCTCTTCCTCTCTCTTCCTCCTCTCTCTTCCTTCTCTCTCTTCCTCCTCTCTCCTCTTCCTCTCTCTTCCTCCTCTCTCTTCCTCTTCTCTCCTCCACTTCTCTCCTCTTCCTCTCTCTTCCTCCTCTCTCTCCTCCTCTCTCTTCCTCCTCTCTCCTCTTCCTCTGTCTTCCTCCTCTCTCTTCCTCTACTCTCCTCCACTTCTCTCCTCTTCCTCTCTCTTCCTCCTCTCTCTTATTCTCTCTCCTTCTTCCTCTCTCTTCCTCCTCTCTCTTCCTCCTCTCTCTTCCTCCTCTCTCTTCCTCATGTCTCTTCCTCCTTTCTCTTACTCCTCTGTCTTCCTCCTCTCACTTCTTCCTCTATCCTCTTCCTCTCTATTCCTCCTCTCTCTTCCTCCTCTCTTTTTCTCCTCTCTCTTCCTTCTCTCTCTTCCCACTCTCTCTTCCTCCTCTCCCTTCCTCCTCTCTCTTCCTCCACTTTCTTTCTCCTCTCTCTTCCTCCTGTCTCTTCCTCCTCTCTCTTCCTCCTCTCTCCTCCTCCTCTCTCCTTCTCCTCTTTCTTCCTCCTCTCTCTGCCTTCTCTCTCCTCTTCCTCTCTCTTCCTCCTCTCTCTTCCTCCTCTCACTTCCTCCTCTATCCTCTTCCTCTCTCTTCCTCCTCTCTCTTCCTTCTCTCTCCTCCTCCTCTCTCCTCCTCCTCTCTCTTCATACTCTCTCTTCATACTCTCTCCTCTTCCTCTCTCTTCCTCTTCTCTCTTCCTTCTCTCTCCTCCTATTCTCTCTTCCTCCTCTCTCTTCCTCCTTTCTCTTACTCTTCTCTCCTTCTCCTCTCTCATCCTCCTCTCTCTTCCTCCTCTCTCTTCCTCATCTCTCTTCCTCCTCTCTCTTCCTCCTCTTTCCTCTTCCTCTCTCTTCCTCCTCTCTCTTCCTCTTCTCTCCTCTAATTCTCTCCTCTTCCTTTCTCTTCCTCCTGTCTCTTCCTCCTCTCTCTTCCTCCTGTCTCTTCCTCCTCTGTCTTCCTCCTCTTTCCTCTTCCTCTATCTTCCTCATGTCTCTTCCTCCTCTCTCTTCCTCCTCTCTCTTCCTCGGTCTCTTCCTCCTCTCTCTTCCTCCTCTCACTTCCTACTCTATCGTCTTCCTCTCTCTTACTCCTCTCTCTTCCTACTCTCTCTTTCTCCTCTCTCCTCTTCCTCTCTATTCCTCCTCACTCCTCCTCCTCTCTCTTCCTAATCATTCTTCCTCCTCACTCTTCCTCCTCTCTCTTCCTTCTCTCTCCTCTTCCTCTCTCTTACTCCTCTCTCTTCCTCCTCTCTCTTCCTCCTCTCTCTTCCTCCTCTCTCCTCTTCCTCTCTCTTCCTCCTCTCACTTCTTCCTGTCTCTTCCTCCTCTCTCTTCCTCCTCTCTCTTCCTCCTGTCTCTTCGTCCTCTCTCTTCCTCCTCTCTCTTCCTCTTCTCTCCTCCACTTCTCTCCTATTCCTCTATCTTCCTCCTCTCTCTTCCTCCTCTCTCTTCCTTCTCTCTCCTCCTCCTCTCTCTTCCTTCTCTCTCCTCCTCTCTCTTCCTCCTCTCTCCTCCTCCTCTCTCCACTTCCTCTCTCTTCCTCCTCTCTCTTCCTCTTCACTCTTCCTCCTCTCTCTTCCTCCTGTCTCTTCCTCATCTCTCTTCCTCCTCTCTCTTCCTCCTGTCTCTTCCTCCTCTCTCTTCCTCCTCTCTCTTCCTCCACTCTCTTCCCACCGTCTCTTCATCCTCTCTCTTCCTCCTCTCTCTTCCTCCTCTCTCTTCCTCCTGTCTCTTCTCCTCTCTCTTCCTCCGCTCTCTTCCTCCACTCTCTTCCCACCGTCTCTTCATCCTCTCTCTTCCTCCTCTCTCTTCCTCCTCTCTCTTCCCCCTGTCTCTTCATCCTCTCTCTTCCTCCTGTCTCTTCCTCTTCTCTCTTACTCCTTTCTCTTCCTTCTCTCTCCTCCTCCTCCCTCTTCCTCCTCTCTCCTGCTCCTCTCTCTTCCTTCTCACTCTTCCTCCTCTCTCTTCCTCCTCTCCTCCTCCTCTCTCCTCTTCCTCTCTCTTCCTCCTCTCCCTTACTCCTCTCTCTTTCTCCTCTCTTTTCCTCCTCTCTCTTCCTCCTCTCTCCTCCTCCTGTCACATCCTACTCTCTCTTCCTCCTCTCTCTTCCTCCTCTCTCTTCCTCCTTTCTCTTCCTCCTCTCTCTTCCTCCTCTCTCTTCCTCCTCTCTCTTCCTCCTCTCTCTTCCTCCTCTCTCTTCCTTCTCTCTCTTCCTCCTCTCTCTTCCTCCTCTCTCTTCCTCCTCTCTCCTCCTCCTCTCTCCTCCTCCTGTCACATCCTACTCTCTCTTCCTCCTCTCTCTTACCCCTTTCTCTTACTCCTCTCTACTCCTCCTCTCTATTCCTCCTCTCTCTTCCTCCTCTCTCTTCCTCTTCTCTATTACTCCTCTCTCTTCCTTCTCTCTCGTCCTCCTCTCTCTTCCTCCTCTCTCCTTCTCGTCTCTCTTCCTTCTCCCTCTTCCTCCTCTCTCTTCCTCCTCTCTCATCCTGCTCTCTCCTCTTCCTCTCTCTTCCTCCTCTCTCTTCCTCTTCTCTCCTCAACTTCTCTCGTCTTCCTCTCTCTTCCTCCGGTCTCTTCCTCCTCTCTCTTCCTCCTCTCTCTTTCTCCTCTCTCTTCCTCCTCTCCCTTCCTTCTCTCTCCTCCTACTCTCTCCTCTTCCTCTCTCTTCCTCCTCACTCTTCCTCCTCTCTCTTCCTGCTCTCTCCTCTTCCTCTCTCTTCCTCCTCTCTCTTCCTCTTCTCTCCTCAACTTCTCTCGTCTTCCTCTCTCTTCCTCCGGTCTCTTCCTCCTCTCTCTTCCTCCTCTCTCTTTCTCCTCTCTCTTCCTCCTCTCCCTTCCTTCTCTCTCCTCCTACTCTCTCCTCTTCCTCTCTCTTCCTCCTTTCTCTTACTCCTCTCTCTTCCTCCACTCACTTCCTCCTCTATCTTCCTCCTCGCTCTTCCTCCTCTCTCTTCCTCCTCTCTCTTCCTCCTGTCACATCCTACTCTCTCTTCCTCCTCTCTCTTCCTTCTCTCTCTTCCTCCTCTCTCCTCCTCCTCTCTCTTCCTCCTCTCTCTTCCTTCTCTTTCCTCTTCCTCTCTCTTCCTCCTCACTCTTCCTCCTCTCTCTTCCTGCTCTCTCCTCTTCCTCTCTCTTCCTCCTCTCTCTTCCTCTTCTCTCCTCAACTTCTCTCGTCTTCCTCTCTCTTCCTCCGGTCTCTTCCTCCTCTCTCTTCCTCCTCTCTCTTTCTCCTCTCTCTTCCTCCTCTCCCTTCATTCTCTCCCCTCCTACTCTCTCCTCTTCCTCTCTCTTCCTCCTTTCTATTACTCCTCTCTCTTCCTCCTCTCACTTCCTCCTCTATCTTCCTCCTCGCTCTTCCTCCTGTCTCTTCCTCATCTCTCTTCCTCCTGTCTCTTCCTCCTCTCTCTTCCTCCTCTCTCTTCCTTCTTTCTCCTCCTCCTCTCTCCTCCTCCTCTCTCTTCCTCCTCTCTCTTCCTCTGCTCTCCTCTTCCTCTATCTTCCTCCTCTCTCTTCCTCTACTCTCCTCCACTTCTCTCCTCTTCCTCTCTCTTCCTCCTCTCTCTTCCTCCTCTCTCTTCCTCATTTCTCTTACTCCTCTCTCCTTCTCCTCTGTCTTCCTCCTCTCTCTTCCTCCTCTCTCTTCCTTCTTTCTCCTCCTCCTCTCTCCTCTTCCTCTCTCTTCCTCCTCTCTCTTCCTTCTCTCTCTTCCTCCTCTCTCCTCTTCCTCTCTCTTCCTCCTCTCTCTTCCTCTTCTCTCCTCCACTTCTCTCCTCTTCCTCTCTCTTCCTCCTCTCTCTCCTCCTCTCTCTTCCTCCTCTCTCCTCTTCCTCTGTCTTCCTCCTCTCTCTTCCTCTACTCTCCTCCACTTCTCTCCTCTTCCTCTCTCTTCCTCCTCTCTCTTCCTCCTCTCTCCTCTTCCTCTCTCTTCCTCCTCTCTCTTCCTCCTCTCTCTTCCTCCTCTCTCCTCTTCCTCTCTCTTCCTCCTCTCTCTTCCTCTTCTCTCCTCCACTTCTCTGCTCTTCCTCTCTCTTCCTCCTCTCTCTTCCTTCTCTCTCTTCCTCCTCTCTCTTCCTCCCCTGTCTTCCTCCTCTCTCTTCCTTCTCTCTCCTCCTACTCTCTCCTCCTCCTCTCTCTTCCTCCTTTCTCTTCCTTCTCTCTCTTCTTCCTCTCTCTTCCTCCTCTCTCTTCCTTCTCTCTCCTCCTCCTCTCTCTTCCTCCTCACTCTTCCTCCTCTCTCTTCCTGCTCTCTCCTCTTCCTCTCTCTTCCTCCTCTCTCTTCCTCTTCTCTCCTCAACTTCTCTCGTCTTCCTCTCTCTTCCTCCTGTCTCTTCCTCCTCTCTCTTCCTCCTCTCTCTTTCTCCCCACTATTCCTCCTCTCTCTTCCTTCACTCTCCTCCTACTCTCTCCTCCTCCTCTCACTTCCTCCTTTCTCGTACTCCTCTCTCCTTCTCCTCACTCATCTTCCTCTCTCTTCCTCCTCTATATTCTCCTGTCTCTTCCTCCTCTCACTTCTTCCTGTCTCTTCGTACTCTCTCTTCCTCCTCTCTTTTCCTCCTCTCACTTCCTCCTCTATCTTCCTCCTCGCTCTTCCTCCTGTCTCTTCCTCCTCTCTCTTCCTCCTCTATCTTCCTCCTCTATCTTCCTTCTTTCTCCTCCTCCTCTCTCTTCCTCCTGTCTCTTCGTCCTCTCTCTTACTCCTCTCTCTTCCTCGTCTCTCCTCCTCCTCTCTCTTCCTTCTCTCTCCTCCTACCCTCTCCTCCTCCTCTCTCTTCCTCCTCTCTCTTCCTCCTCTCTCCTCCTCCTGTCACATCCTACTCTCTCTTCCTCCTCTCTCTTCCTCCTTTCTCTTACTCCTCTCTCCTCCTCCTCTCTATTCCTCCTCTCTCTTCCTCCTCTCTCTTCCTCCTCTCTATTCCTCCTCTCTCTTCCTCCATTCTCTTCCCCCTGTCTCTTCATCCTCTCTCTTCCTCCTGTCTCTTCCTCTTCTCTCTTACTCCTCTCTCTTCCTTCTCTCTCCTCCTCCTCTCTCTTCCTCCTCTCTCCTTCTCGTCTCTCTTCCTTCTCCCTCTTCCTCCTCTCTCTTCCTCCTCTCCTCCTCCTCTCTCCTCTTCCTCTCTCTTCCTCCTCTCCCTTACTCCTCTCTCTTTCTCCTCTCTCTCCTCCTCTCTCTTCCTTCTCTCTCCTCCTCCTCTCTCTTCCTCTTCTTCTTCTTCCTCTCTCTTCCTCCTCTCTCCTACTCCTCTCTCTTCCTCCTCTCTCTTCCTCTTCTCTCCTCCACTTCTCTCCTCTTCCTCTCTCTTCTCCTCTCTCTTCCTCCTCTCTCCTCCTCCTCTCTCTTCCTCCTCTTTCATCTTCCTCTCTCTTCCTCCTCTTTCCTCTTCCTCTCTCTTCCTTCTCTCTCCTCTTCCTCTCTCTTCCTCCTCTCTCTTCCTCCTCTCTCTTTGCTCCTCTCTCTTCCTCCTCTCCCTTCCTTCTCTCTCCTCCTACTCTCTCCTCTTCCACTCTCTTCCTCCTTTCTCTTACTCCTCTCTCTTCCTCCTCTCACTTCCTCCTCTATCTTCCTCCTCGCTCTTCCTCCTGTCTCTTCCTCATCTCTCTTCCTCCTGTCTCTTCCTCCTCTCTCTTCCTCCTCTCTCTTCCTTCTTTCTCCTCCTCCTCTCTCCTCCTCCTCTCTCTTCCTCCTCTCTCTTCCTCTGCTCTCCTCTTCCTCTATCTTCCTCCTCTCTCTTCCTCTACTCTCCTCCAACTTCTCTCCTCTTCCTCTCTCTTCCTCCTCTCTCTTCCTCCTCTCTCTTCCTCCGCTTTCCTCTTCCTCTCTCTTCCTCCTCTCTCTTCCTCCTCTCTCTTCCTCATTTCTCTTACTCCTCTCTCCTTCTCCTCTCTAATCCTCCTCTCTCTTCCTCCTCTCTCTCCTCTTCTCACTTCCTCTTCTATCTTCCTCCTCCCTCTTCCTCCTGTCTCTTCGTCCTCTCTCTTCCTCCTCTCTCTTCCTTCTCTCTCTTCCTCCTCTCTATTCCTTCTTTCTCCTCCTTCTCTCTCCTCCTCCTCTCTCTTCCTCCTCTCTCTCTTCCTCCTCTCTCCTCTTCCTCTCTCTTACTCCTCTCTCTTCCTCTACTCTCCTCCACTTCTCCTCTTCCTCTCTCTTCATCCTCTCTCTTCCTCCTCTCTCTTCCTTCTTTCTCCTCCTCCTCTCTCCTCTTCCTCTCTCTTCCTCTCTCTTCCTCTCTCTCTTCTCTCTCTTCCTCCTCTCTCCTCTTCCTCTCTCTTCCTCCTCTCTTCCTCTTCTCTCCTCCACTTCTCTCCTCTTCCTCTCTCTTCCTCCTCTCTCTCCTCCTCTCTCTTCCTCCTCTATCCTCTTCCTCTCTCTTCCTCCTCTCTCTTCCTCTTCTCTCCTCCACTTCTCTCCTCTTCCTCTCTCTTCCTCCTCTCACTTCCTCCTCTATGTTCCTCCTCTCTCTTCCTCCTCTTTCTTCTCCTCTCTCTTCCTCCTGTCTCTTCCTCCTCTCTCTTCCTTCTCTCTCCTCCTCCTCTCTCCCCCTCCTCTCTCTTCCTCCTCTCTCTTTATTCTCTCTCCTTCTTCCTCTCTCTTCCTCCTCTCTCTTCCTCCTCTCTCTTCCTCCTCTCTCTTCCTCATGTCTCTTCCTCCTTTCTCTTACTCCTCTGTCTTCCTCCTCTCACTTCTTCCTCTATCCTCTTCCTCTCTATTCCTCCTCTCTCTTCCTCCTCTCTTTTTCTCCTCTCTCTTCCTTCTCTCTCTTCCCACTCTCTCTTCCTCCTCTCCCTTCCTCCTCTCTCTTCCTCCACTTTCTTTCTCCTCTCTCTTCCTCCTGTCTCTTCCTCCTCTCTCTTCCTCCTCTCTCCCTCCTCCTCTCTCCTCCTCCTCTTTCTTCCTCCTCTCTCTGCCTTCTCTCTCCTCTTCCTCTCTCTTCCTCCTCTCTCTTCCTCCTCTCACTTCCTCCTCTATCCTCTTCCTCTCTCTTCCTCCACTCTCTTCCTTCTCTCTCCTCCTCCTCTCTCCTCCTCCTCTCTCTTCATACTCTCTCTTCATACTCTCTCCTCTTCCTCTCTCTTCCTCTTCTCTCTTCTTCTCTCTCCTCCTATTCTCTC
>JASWHU010000172.1:0-242045 GCA_030819815.1 Strix occidentalis
CTTCCTCCACTCTCTTCCAAAACAATCTTCCTCCTCTCTCCTCTTCTTCTCTCTTCCTCCTCTCTCTTCCTCCACTCTGCTCTTCCTCTCTCTTCCTCCTCTCTCTTCCTCTTCTCTCCTCTTCCTCTCTCTTCGTCCTCACTCTTCCTCCTCTCTCTTCCTCCTCTCTCTTCCGCCTCTCTCCTCCTCATCTCTCTTCCTCCTCACTCTTGCTCCCCTCTCTTCCTCCTCTCTCCTCCTCGTCACTCCTCTTCCTCTATCTTACTCCTCTCTCAACCTCCACTTTCATCCTCCTCTCTCTTCCTCCTCTCTCTTCTTCCTCTCTCCTCTTCCTCTCTCTTCCTCCTCTCTCTTCCTCCTCTCTCTTCCTCCTCTCTCTTCCTCGTTTCTCCGCATCCTCTCTCCTCTTCCTCTCTCCTTCTCCTCTCTCCTCTTCCTCTCTCTTCCTCCTCTCTCTTCCTCCTCTCTCTTCCTCCTCTCTCTTCCTCGTTTCTCCTCATCCTCTGTCCTCTTCCTCTCTCCTCCTCCTCTCTCTTCCTCCCCTCTCATCCTCGTCTCTCTTCCTCCTCTCTCTTCCTGCTCTCTCCTCTTCCTCACTCTTCCTCCTCTCTCTTCCTCCTCTCTCTTCCTCCTCCTTCCTCCTCATCTCTCTTCCTCCTCACTCTTGCTCCTGTCTCTTCCTCCTCTCTCCTCCTCCTCACTCCTCTTCCTCTATCTTCCTCCTCTATCATCCTCCTCTCTCATCCTCCTCTCTCTTCCTCCTCTCTCTTCTTCCTCTCTCTTCCTCCTCTCTCTTCCACCTCTCTCTTCCTCCTCTCTCCTCTTCCTCTATCCTCTTCCTCTCTCTTCCTCCTCTCTCTTCCTCCTCTCTCTTCCTCTTCTCTCCTCTTCCTGTCTCTTCCTCCTCTCTCTTCCTCCTCTCTCTTCCTCCTCTCTCTTCCTCCACTCTCTTCCAACACAATCTTACTCCTCTCTCCTCTTCTTCTCTCTTCCTCCTCTTTCTTCCTCCTCTCTCTTCCTCCCCTCTCCTCCTTCTCTCTCCTCTTCCTCTCTCTTCCTCCTCTCTCTTCCTCCTCTCTCTTCCTGCTCTCTCTTCCTCCTCTCTCTTCCTCCTCTCTCTTCCTCCACTCTCTTCCAACACAATCTTCCTCCTCTCTCCTCTTCTTCTCTCTTCCTCCTCTTTCTTCCTCCTCTCTCTTCCTCCCCTCTCCTCCTTCTCTCTCCTCTTCCTCTCTCTTCCTCCTCTCTCTTCCTCCTCTCTCTTCCTGCTCTCTCTTCCTCCTCTCTCTTCCTCTTCTCTCTTCCTCCTCTCTCCTCCTCCTCTCTCTTCCTCTTCTCTCCTCTTCCTCTCTCTTCCTCCTCACTCTTGTTCCTCTCTCATCCTCGTCTCTCTTCCTCCTCTCTCTTCCCCCTCTCTCTTGCTCCTCTAACCTCCTCATCTCTCTTCCTCCTCACTCTTCCTCCTCTCTCTTCCTCCTCTCTCTTTCTCCTCTATCCTCCTCCTCACTCCTCTTCCTCTATCTTCCTCCTCTCTCATCCTCCTTTCTCCTCTTCTTCTCTCTTCCTCCACTCTCTTCCTCCTCTCTGCTCTTCCTCTCTCTTCCTCCTCTCTCTTCCTCCTCTCTCTTCCTCCTCTCTCTTCCTCTTCTCTCCTCTTCCTCTCTCTTCGTCCTCACTCTTCGTCCTCTCTCTTCCTCCTCACTCTTGCTCCTCTCTCATCCTCGTCTCTCTTCCTCCTCTCTCTTCCCCCTCTCTCTTCCTCCTCTAACCTCCTCATCTCTCTTCCTCTTCACTCTTCCTCCTCTCTCTTCCTCCTCTCTCTTTCTCCTCTATCCTCCTCCTCACTCTTCTTCCTCTATCTTCCTCTTCTCTCATCCTCCTCTCTCATCCTCCTCTCTCTTCCTCTTCTCTCTTCCTCCTCTCTCCTCTTCCTCTCTCTTCCTCCTCACTCTTCCTCCTCTCTCTTCCTCTTCTCTCCTCATCCTGTCTCTTCCTCCTCTCTCTTCCTCCTCTCTCTTCCTCCTCTCCCTTCCTCCACTCTCTTCCAAAACAATCTTCCTCCTCTCTCCTCTTCTTCTCTCTTCCTCCTCTCTCTTCCTCCACTCTGCTCTTCCTCTCTCTTCCTCCTCTCTCTTCCTCTTCTCTCCTCTTCCTCTCTCTTCGTCCTCACTCTTCCTCCTCTCTCTTCCTCCTCTCTCTTCCGCCTCTCTCCTCCTCATCTCTCTTCCTCCTCACTCTTGCTCCTCTCTCTTCCTCCTCTCTCCTCCTCGTCACTCCTCTTCCTCTATCTTACTCCTCTCTCATCCTCCACTTTCATCCTCCTCTCTCTTCCTCCTCTCTCTTCCTCCTCTCTCCTCTTCCTCTCTCTTCCTCCTCTCTCTTCCTCCTCTCTCTTCCTCCTCTCTCTTCCTCGTTTCTCCGCATCCTCTCTCCTCTTCCTCTCTCCTTCTCCTCTCTCCTCTTCCTCTCTCTTCCTCCTCTCTCTTCCTCCTCTCTCTTCCTCCTCTCTCTTCCTCGTTTCTCCTCATCCTCTGTCCTCTTCCTCTCTCCTCCTCCTCTCTCTTCCTCCCCTCTCATCCTCGTCTCTCTTCCTCCTCTCTCTTCCTGCTCTCTCCTCTTCCTCACTCTTCCTCCTCTCTCTTCCTCCTCTCTCTTCCTCCTCCTTCCTCCTCATCTCTCTTCCTCCTCACTCTTGCTCCTGTCTCTTCCTCCTCTCTCCTCCTCCTCACTCCTCTTCCTCTATCTTCCTCCTCTATCATCCTCCTCTCTCATCCTCCTCTCTCTTCCTCCTCTCTCTTCTTCCTCTCTCTTCCTCCTCTCTCTTCCACCTCTCTCTTCCTCCTCTCTCCTCTTCCTCTATCCTCTTCCTCTCTCTTCCTCCTCTCTCTTCCTCCTCTCTCTTCCTCTTCTCTCCTCTTCCTGTCTCTTCCTCCTCTCTCTTCCTCCTCTCTCTTCCTCCTCTCTCTTCCTCCACTCTCTTCCAACACAATCTTACTCCTCTCTCCTCTTCTTCTCTCTTCCTCCTCTTTCTTCCTCCTCTCTCTTCCTCCCCTCTCCTCCTTCTCTCTCCTCTTCCTCTCTCTTCCTCCTCTCTCTTCCTCCTCTCTCTTCCTGCTCTCTCTTCCTCCTCTCTCTTCCTCCTCTCTCTTCCTCCACTCTCTTCCAACACAATCTTCCTCCTCTCTCCTCTTCTTCTCTCTTCCTCCTCTTTCTTCCTCCTCTCTCTTCCTCCCCTCTCCTCCTTCTCTCTCCTCTTCCTCTCTCTTCCTCCTCTCTCTTCCTCCTCTCTCTTCCTGCTCTCTCTTCCTCCTCTCTCTTCCTCTTCTCTCTTCCTCCTCTCTCCTCCTCCTCTCTCTTCCTCCTCTCTCCTCCTCCTCTCTCTTCCTCCTCTCTCTTCCTCCTCTCTCCTCTCATCTCTATTCCTCCTCTCTCTTCTTCCTGTCTCTTCCTCCTCTCTCCTCTCATCTCTCTTCCTCCTCTCTCTTCCTCATCTATCTTCCTCCTCTCTCTTCCTCCTCTCTAATCCTCGTCTGTCTTCCTCCTCTCTCATCCTCCTCTCTTCTCTTCCTCTCTCTTCCTCCTCTAGCTTCCTCCTCTCTCTTCCTACTCTCTCTTCCTCCTCTCTCTTCTTCCTCTCTCTTCCGCCTCTCTCTTCCTCCTCTCTCCTCCTCCTCTCCCCTCTTCCTCTCTCTTCCTCCTCACTCTTCCTCCGCTCTCTTCCTCCTCTCTCCTCCTCCTCTCTCTCCTCCTCTCTCTTCCTCCTCTCTCCTCTTCATCTTTATTCCTCCTCTCTCTTCCTCCTCTCTCTTCCTCTTCTCTCCTCTTCCTCTCTCTTCCTCCTCACTCTTGCTCCTCTCTCATCCTCGTCTCTCTTCCTCCTCTCTCTTCCCCCTCTCTCTTGCTCCTCTAACCTCCTCATCTCTCTTCCTCCTCACTCTTCCTCCTCTCTCTTCCTCCTCTCTCTTTCTCCTCTATCCTCCTCCTCACTCCTCTTCCTCTATCTTCCTCCTCTCTCATCCTCCTTTCTCCTCTTCTTCTCTCTTCCTCCACTCTCTTCCTCCTCTCTGCTCTTCCTCTCTCTTCCTCCTCTCTCTTCCTCCTCTCTCTTCCTCTTCTCTCCTCTTCCTCTCTCTTCGTCCTCACTCTTCCTCCTCTCTCTTCCTCCTCACTCTTGCTCCTCTCTCATCCTCGTCTCTCTTCCTCCTCTCTCTTCCCCCTCTCTCTTCCTCCTCTAACCTCCTCATCTCTCTTCCTCTTCACTCTTCCTCCTCTCTCTTCCTCCTCTCTCTTTCTCCTCTATCCTCCTCCTCACTCTTCTTCCTCTATCTTCCTCTTCTCTCATCCTCCTCTCTCATCCTCCTCTCTCTTCCTCTTCTCTCTTCCTCCTCTCTCCTCTTCCTGTCTCTTCCTCCTCACTCTTCCTCCTCTCTCTTCCTCTTCTCTCCTCATCCTGTCTCTTCCTCCTCTCTCTTCCTCCTCTCTCTTCCTCCTCTCCCTTCCTCCACTCTCTTCCAAAACAATCTTCCTCCTCTCTCCTCTTCTTCTCTCTTCCTCCTCTCTCTTCCTCCACTCTGCTCTTCCTCTCTCTTCCTCCTCTCTCTTCCTCTTCTCTCCTCTTCCTCTCTCTTCGTCCTCACTCTTCCTCCTCTCTCTTCCTCCTCTCTCTTCCGCCTCTCTCCTCCTCATCTCTCTTCCTCCTCACTCTTGCTCCTCTCTCTTCCTCCTCTCTCCTCCTCGTCACTCCTCTTCCTCTATCTTACTCCTCTCTCATCCTCCACTTTCATCCTCCTCTCTCTTCCTCCTCTCTCTTCCTCCTCTCTCCTCTTCCTCTCTCTTCCTCCTCTCTCTTCCTCCTCTCTCTTCCTCCTCTCTCTTCCTCCTCTCTCCTCTTCCTCTTTATTCCTCCTCTCTCTTCCACCTCTCTGTTCCTCTTCTCTCCTCTTCCTCTCTCTTCCTCCTCACTCTTGCTCCTCTCTCATCCTCGTCTCTCTTCCTCCTCTCTCTTCCCCCTCTCTCTTGCTCCTCTAACCTCCTCATCTCTCTTCCTTCTCACTCTTCCTCCTCTCTCTTCCTCCTCTCTCTTTCTCCTCTATCCTCCTCCTCACGCCTCTTCCTCTATCTTCCTCCTCTCTCATCCTCCTCTCTCCTCTTCTTCTCTCTTCCACCACTCTCTTCCTCCTCTCTGCTCTTCCTCTCTCTTCCTCCTCTCTCTTCCTCCTCTCTGCTCTTCCTCTCTCTTCCTCCTCTCTCTTCCTCCACTCTCTTCCAACACAATCTTCCTCCTCTCTCCTCTTCTCTCTTCCTCCTCTTTCTTCCTCCTCTCTCTTCCTCCCCTCTCCTCCTTCTCTCTCCTCTTCCTCTCTCTTCCTCCTCTCTCTTCCTCCTCTCTCTTCCTGCTCTCTCTTCCTCCTCTCTCTTCCTCTTCTCTCTTCCTCCTCTCTCCTCCTCCTCTCTCTTCCTCCTCTCTCCTCCTCCTCTCTCTTCCTCCTCTCTCTTCCTCCTCTCTCCTCTCATCTCTATTCCTCCTCTCTCTTCTTCCTGTCTCTTCCTCCTCTCTCTTCCTCCTCTCTCTTCCTCCTCTCTCTTCCGCCACTCTCCTCCTCATCTCTCTCCCTCCTCACTCTTGCTCCTCTCTCTTCCTCCTCTCTCCTCCTCGTCACTCCTCTTCCTCTATCTTCCTCTTCTCTCATCCTCCACTTTCATCCTCCTCTCTCTTCCTCCTCTCTCTTCCTCCTCTCTCCTCTTCCTCTCTCTTCCTCCTCTCTCTTCCTCCTCTCTATTCCTCCTCTCTCTTCCTCCTCTCTCTTCCTCTTCTGGCCTCTTCCTCTCTCTTCCTCCTCACTCTTGCTCCTCCTTCCTCCTCATCTCTCTTCCTCCTCACTCTTGCTCCTGTCTCTTCCTCCTCTCTCCTCCTCCTCACTCCTCTTCCTCTATCTACCTCCTCTATCATCCTCCTCTCTCATCCTCCTCTCTCTTCCTCCTCTCTCCTCCTCCTCTCTCTTCCTCCTCTCTCTTCCTCATCTCTCTTGCTCCTCTCTCTTTTTCCTATATCTTCCTCCTCTCTCTTCCTCCTCTCTCATCCTCGTCTCTCTTCCTCCTCTCTCCTCTTCCTCTATCCTCTTCTTCTCTCTTCCTCCTCTCTCTTCCTCCTCTCTCTTCCTCCTCTCTCTTCCTCTTCTGGCCTCTTCCTCTCTCTTCCTCCTCACTCTTGCTCCTCTCTCATCCTCGTCTCTCTTCCTCCTCACTCTTCTTCCTATCGCTTCCTCCTCTCTCCTCCTCCTCTGTCTTCCTCCTCTCTTTTCCTCCACTCTCTTCCAACACAATCTTCCTCCTCTCTCCTCTTCTTCTCTCTTCCTCCTCTATCTTCCTCCTCTCTCTTCCTCCTCTCAATTCCTCCTCTCTCCTCTTCCTCTCCTTTACCTCTCTTCCTCCTCCCTCGTCCTCCTTTCTCTTCCTCCTCTCTCTTCCTCCCCTCTCTTCCTTCTCTCTCCTCTTCCTCTCTCTTCCTCCTCTCTCTTCCTCCTCTCTATTCCTCTTCTCTCCTCTTCCTCTCTCTTCCTCCTCACTCTTGCTCCTCTCTCATCCTCGTCTCTCTTCCTCCTCTCTCTTCCTCCTCTCTCTTCCTCCTCTAACCTCCTCATCTCTCTTCCTCCTCACTCTTCCTCCTCTCTCTTACTCCTCTCTCTTTCTCCTCTATCCTCCTCCTCACTCCTCTTCCTCTACTTTCCTCCTCTCTCATCCTCCTCTCTCATCCTCCTCTCTCTTCCTCCTCTCTCTTCCTCCTCTCTCCTCTTCTACTCTCTTCCTCCTCACTCTTCCTCCTCTCTCTTCCTCTTCTCTCCTCTTCCTGTCTCCTCCTCCTCTCTCTTCCTCCTCTCTCTTCCTCCTCTCCCTTCCTCCACTCTCTTCCAAAACAATCTTCCTCCTCTCTCCTCTTCTTCTCTCTTCCTCCTCTCTCTTCCTCCACTCTGCTCTTCCTCTCTCTTCCTCCTCTCTCTTCCTCTTCTCTCCTCTTCCTCTCTCTTCGTCCTCACTCTTCCTCCTCTCTCTTCCTCCTCTCTCTTCCGCCTCTCTCCTCCTCATCTCTCTTCCTCCTCACTCTTGCTCCTCTCTCTTCCTCCTCTCTCCTCCTCGTCACTCCTCTTCCTCTATCTTACTCCTCTCTCATCCTCCACTTTCATCCTCCTCTCTCTTCCTCCTCTCTCTTCCTCCTCTCTCCTCTTCCTCTCTCTTCCTCCTCTCTCTTCCTCCTCTCTCTTCCTCCTCTCTCTTCCTCGTTTCTCCGCATCCTCTCTCCTCTTCCTCTCTCCTTCTCCTCTCTCCTCTTCCTCTCTCTTCCTCCTCTCTCTTCCTCCTCTCTCTTCCTCCTCTCTCTTCCTCGTTTCTCCTCATCCTCTGTCCTCTTCCTCTCTCCTCCTCCTCTCTCTTCCTCCCCTCTCATCCTCGTCTCTCTTCCTCCTCTCTCTTCCTGCTCTCTCCTCTTCCTCACTCTTCCTCCTCTCTCTTCCTCCTCTCTCTTCCTCCTCCTTCCTCCTCATCTCTCTTCCTCCTCACTCTTGCTCCTGTCTCTTCCTCCTCTCTCCTCCTCCTCACTCCTCTTCCTCTATCTTCCTCCTCTATCATCCTCCTCTCTCATCCTCCTCTCTCTTCCTCCACTCTCTTCCAACACAATCTTACTCCTCTCTCCTCTTCTTCTCTCTTCCTCCTCTTTCTTCCTCCTCTCTCTTCCTCCCCTCTCCTCCTTCTCTCTCCTCTTCCTCTCTCTTCCTCCTCTCTCTTCCTCCTCTCTCTTCCTGCTCTCTCTTCCTCCTCTCTCTTCCTCCTCTCTCTTCCTCCACTCTCTTCCAACACAATCTTCCTCCTCTCTCCTCTTCTTCTCTCTTCCTCCTCTTTCTTCCTCCTCTCTCTTCCTCCCCTCTCCTCCTTCTCTCTCCTCTTCCTCTCTCTTCCTCCTCTCTCTTCCTCCTCTCTCTTCCTGCTCTCTCTTCCTCCTCTCTCTTCCTCTTCTCTCTTCCTCCTCTCTCCTCCTCCTCTCTCTTCCTCCTCTCTCCTCCTCCTCTCTCTTCCTCCTCTCTCTTCCTCCTCTCTCCTCTCATCTCTATTCCTCCTCTCTCTTCTTCCTGTCTCTTCCTCCTCTCTCCTCTCATCTCTCTTCCTCCTCTCTCTTCCTCATCTATCTTCCTCCTCTCTCTTCCTCCTCTCTAATCCTCGTCTGTCTTCCTCCTCTCTCATCCTCCTCTCTTCTCTTCCTCTCTCTTCCTCCTCTAGCTTCCTCCTCTCTCTTCCTACTCTCTCTTCCTCCTCTCTCTTCTTCCTCTCTCTTCCGCCTCTCTCTTCCTCCTCTCTCCTCCTCCTCTCCCCTCTTCCTCTCTCTTCCTCCTCACTCTTCCTCCGCTCTCTTCCTCCTCTCTCCTCCTCCTCTCTCTTCCTCCTCTCTCTTCCTCCTCTCTCCTCTTCATCTTTATTCCTCCTCTCTCTTCCTCCTCTCTCTTCCTCTTCTCTCCTCTTCCTCTCTCTTCCTCCTCACTCTTGCTCCTCTCTCATCCTCGTCTCTCTTCCTCCTCTCTCTTCCCCCTCTCTCTTGCTCCTCTAACCTCCTCATCTCTCTTCCTCCTCACTCTTCCTCCTCTCTCTTCCTCCTCTCTCTTTCTCCTCTATCCTCCTCCTCACTCCTCTTCCTCTATCTTCCTCCTCTCTCATCCTCCTTTCTCCTCTTCTTCTCTCTTCCTCCACTCTCTTCCTCCTCTCTGCTCTTCCTCTCTCTTCCTCCTCTCTCTTCCTCCTCTCTCTTCCTCCTCTCTCTTCCTCTTCTCTCCTCTTCCTCTCTCTTCGTCCTCACTCTTCCTCCTCTCTCTTCCTCCTCACTCTTGCTCCTCTCTCATCCTCGTCTCTCTTCCTCCTCTCTCTTCCCCCTCTCTCTTCCTCCTCTAACCTCCTCATCTCTCTTCCTCTTCACTCTTCCTCCTCTCTCTTCCTCCTCTCTCTTTCTCCTCTATCCTCCTCCTCACTCTTCTTCCTCTATCTTCCTCTTCTCTCATCCTCCTCTCTCATCCTCCTCTCTCTTCCTCTTCTCTCTTCCTCCTCTCTCCTCTTCCTCTCTCTTCCTCCTCACTCTTCCTCCTCTCTCTTCCTCTTCTCTCCTCATCCTGTCTCTTCCTCCTCTCTCTTCCTCCTCTCTCTTCCTCCTCTCCCTTCCTCCACTCTCTTCCAAAACAATCTTCCTCCTCTCTCCTCTTCTTCTCTCTTCCTCCTCTCTCTTCCTCCACTCTGCTCTTCCTCTCTCTTCCTCCTCTCTCTTCCTCTTCTCTCCTCTTCCTCTCTCTTCGTCCTCACTCTTCCTCCTCTCTCTTCCTCCTCTCTCTTCCGCCTCTCTCCTCCTCATCTCTCTTCCTCCTCACTCTTGCTCCTCTCTCTTCCTCCTCTCTCCTCCTCGTCACTCCTCTTCCTCTATCTTACTCCTCTCTCATCCTCCACTTTCATCCTCCTCTCTCTTCCTCCTCTCTCTTCCTCCTCTCTCCTCTTCCTCTCTCTTCCTCCTCTCTCTTCCTCCTCTCTCTTCCTCCTCTCTCTTCCTCCTCTCTCCTCTTCCTCTTTATTCCTCCTCTCTCTTCCACCTCTCTGTTCCTCTTCTCTCCTCTTCCTCTCTCTTCCTCCTCACTCTTGCTCCTCTCTCATCCTCGTCTCTCTTCCTCCTCTCTCTTCCCCCTCTCTCTTGCTCCTCTAACCTCCTCATCTCTCTTCCTTCTCACTCTTCCTCCTCTCTCTTCCTCCTCTCTCTTTCTCCTCTATCCTCCTCCTCACGCCTCTTCCTCTATCTTCCTCCTCTCTCATCCTCCTCTCTCCTCTTCTTCTCTCTTCCACCACTCTCTTCCTCCTCTCTGCTCTTCCTCTCTCTTCCTCCTCTCTCTTCCTCCTCTCTGCTCTTCCTCTCTCTTCCTCCTCTCTCTTCCTCCACTCTCTTCCAACACAATCTTCCTCCTCTCTCCTCTTCTCTCTTCCTCCTCTTTCTTCCTCCTCTCTCTTCCTCCCCTCTCCTCCTTCTCTCTCCTCTTCCTCTCTCTTCCTCCTCTCTCTTCCTCCTCTCTCTTCCTGCTCTCTCTTCCTCCTCTCTCTTCCTCTTCTCTCTTCCTCCTCTCTCCTCCTCCTCTCTCTTCCTCCTCTCTCCTCCTCCTCTCTCTTCCTCCTCTCTCTTCCTCCTCTCTCCTCTCATCTCTATTCCTCCTCTCTCTTCTTCCTGTCTCTTCCTCCTCTCTCTTCCTCCTCTCTCTTCCTCCTCTCTCTTCCGCCACTCTCCTCCTCATCTCTCTCCCTCCTCACTCTTGCTCCTCTCTCTTCCTCCTCTCTCCTCCTCGTCACTCCTCTTCCTCTATCTTCCTCTTCTCTCATCCTCCACTTTCATCCTCCTCTCTCTTCCTCCTCTCTCTTCCTCCTCTCTCCTCTTCCTCTCTCTTCCTCCTCTCTCTTCCTCCTCTCTATTCCTCCTCTCTCTTCCTCCTCTCTCTTCCTCTTCTGGCCTCTTCCTCTCTCTTCCTCCTCACTCTTGCTCCTCCTTCCTCCTCATCTCTCTTCCTCCTCACTCTTGCTCCTGTCTCTTCCTCCTCTCTCCTCCTCCTCACTCCTCTTCCTCTATCTACCTCCTCTATCATCCTCCTCTCTCATCCTCCTCTCTCTTCCTCCTCTCTCCTCCTCCTCTCTCTTCCTCCTCTCTCTTCCTCATCTCTCTTGCTCCTCTCTCTTTTTCCTATATCTTCCTCCTCTCTCTTCCTCCTCTCTCATCCTCGTCTCTCTTCCTCCTCTCTCCTCTTCCTCTATCCTCTTCTTCTCTCTTCCTCCTCTCTCTTCCTCCTCTCTCTTCCTCCTCTCTCTTCCTCTTCTGGCCTCTTCCTCTCTCTTCCTCCTCACTCTTGCTCCTCTCTCATCCTCGTCTCTCTTCCTCCTCACTCTTCTTCCTATCGCTTCCTCCTCTCTCCTCCTCCTCTGTCTTCCTCCTCTCTTTTCCTCCACTCTCTTCCAACACAATCTTCCTCCTCTCTCCTCTTCTTCTCTCTTCCTCCTCTATCTTCCTCCTCTCTCTTCCTCCTCTCAATTCCTCCTCTCTCCTCTTCCTCTCCTTTACCTCTCTTCCTCCTCCCTCGTCCTCCTTTCTCTTCCTCCTCTCTCTTCCTCCCCTCTCTTCCTTCTCTCTCCTCTTCCTCTCTCTTCCTCCTCTCTCTTCCTCCTCTCTATTCCTCTTCTCTCCTCTTCCTCTCTCTTCCTCCTCACTCTTGCTCCTCTCTCATCCTCGTCTCTCTTCCTCCTCTCTCTTCCTCCTCTCTCTTCCTCCTCTAACCTCCTCATCTCTCTTCCTCCTCACTCTTCCTCCTCTCTCTTACTCCTCTCTCTTTCTCCTCTATCCTCCTCCTCACACCTCTTCCTCTACTTTCCTCCTCTCTCATCCTCCTCTCTCATCCTCCTCTCTCTTCCTCCTCTCTCTTCCTCCTCTCTCCTCTTCTACTCTCTTCCTCCTCACTCTTCCTCCTCTCTCTTCCTCTTCTCTCCTCTTCCTGTCTCCTCCTCCTCTCTCTTCCTCCTCTCTCTTCCTCCTCTCTCTTCCTCCACTCTCTTCCAACACAATCTTCCTCCTCTCTCCTCTTCTCTCTTCCTCCTCTTTCTTCCTCCTCTCTCTTCCTCCCCTCTCCTCCTTCTCTCTCCTCTTCCTCTCTCTTCCTCCTCTCTCTCCCTCCTCTCTCTTCCTGCTCTCTCTTCCTCCTCTCTCTTCCTCTTCTCTCTTCCTCCTCTCTCCTCCTCCTCTCTCTTCCTCCTCTCTCCTCCTCCTCTCTCTTCCTCCTCTCTCTTCCTCCTCTCTCCTCTCATCTCTATTCCTCCTCTCTCTTCTTCCTGTCTCTTCCTCCTCTCTCCTCTCATCTCTCTTCCTCCTCTCTCTTCCTCCTCTCTCTTCCTCCTCTCTCTTCCTCCTCTCTCTTTTTCCTCTATCTTCCTCCTCTCTCTTCCTCCTCTCTCCTCCTCCTCTCTCTTCCTCCTCTCTCTTCCTCCTCTCTCCTCTCATCTCTATTCCTCCTCTCTCTTCTTCCTGTCTCTTCCTCCTCTCTCCTCTCATCTCTCTTCCTCCTCTCTCTTCCTCCGCTCTCTTCCTCCTCTCTCTTCCTCCTCTCTCTTTTTCCTCTCTCTTCCTCCTCTCTCCTCCTCCTCTCCCCTCTTCCTCTCTCTTCCTCCTCACTCTTCCTCCGCTCTCTTCCTCCTCTCTCCTCCTCCTCTCTCTTCCTCCTCTCTCTTCCTCCTCTCTCCTCTTCCTCTTCTCTCCTCTTCCTCTCTCTTCCTACTCACTCTTGCTCCTCTCTCATCCTCGTCTCTCTTCCTCCTCTCTCATCCTCCTCTCTCCTCTTCTTCTCTCTTCCTCTACTCTCTTCCTCCTCTCTGCTCTTCCTCTCTCTTCCTTCTCTCTCTTCCTCCTCTCTCTTCCTCCTCTCTCTTCCTCTTCTCTCCTCTTCCTCTCTCTTCGTCCTCACTCTTCCTCCTCTCTCTTCCTCCTCACTCTTGCTCCTCTCTCATCCTCGTCTCTCTTCCTCCTCTCTCTTCCCCCTCTCTCTTCCTCCTCTAACCTCCTCATCTCTCTTCCTCCTCACTCTTCCTCCTCTCTCTTCCTCCTCTCTCTTTCTCCTCTATCCTCCTCCTCACTCTTCTTCCTCTATCTTCCTCATCTCTCATCCTACTCTCTCATCCTCCTCTCTCTTCCTCTTCTCTCTTCCTCCTCTCTCCTCTTCCTCTCTCTTCCTCCTCACTCTTCCTCCTCTCTCTTCCTCTTCTCTCCTCTTCCTGTCTCTTCCTCCTCTCTCTCTTCCTCCTCTCTCTTCCTCCTCTCCCTTCCTCCACTCTCTTCCACAACAATCTTCCTCCTCTCTCCTCTTCTTCTCTCTTCCTCCTCTCTCTTCCTCCTCTCTGCTCTTCCTCTCTCTTCCTCCTCTCTCTTCCTCCTCTCTCTTCCTCTTCTCTCCTCTTCCTCTCTATTCGTCCTCACTCTTCCTCCTCTCTCTTCCTCCTCTCTCTTCCGCCTCTCTCCTCCTCATCATTCTTCCTCCTCACTCTTGCTCCTCTCTCTTCCTCCTCTCTCCTCCTCGTCACTCCTCTTCCTCTATCTTCCTCCTCTCTCATCCTCCACTTTCATCCTCCTCTCTCTTCCTCCTCTCTCTTCCTCCTCTCTCCTCTTCCTCTCTCTTCCTCCTCTCTCTTCCTCCTCTCTCTTCCTCCTCTCTCTTCCTCGTTTCTCCGCATCCTCTCTCCTCTTCCTCTCTCCTCCTCCTCTCTCCTCTTCCTCTCTCTTCCTCCTCTCTCTTCCTCCTCTCTCTTCCTCCTCTCTCTTCCTCGTTTCTCCTCATCCTCTGTCCTCTTCCTCTCTCCTCTTCCTCTCTCTTCCTCCCCTCTCATCCTCGTCTCTCTTCCTCCTCTCTCTTCCTGCTATCTACTCTTCCTCACTCTTCCTCCTCTCTCTTCCTCCTCTCTCTTCCTCCTCCTTCCTCCTCATCTCTCTTCCTCCTCACTCTTGCTCCTGTCTCTTCCTCCTCTCTCCTCCTCCTCACTCCTCTTCCTCTATCTTCCTCCTCTATCATCCTCCTCTCTCATCCTCCTCTCTCTTCCTCCTCTCTCCTCCTCCTCTGTCTTCCTCCTCTCTCTTCCTCCTCTCTCTTGCTCCTCTCTCTTTTTCTATATCTTCCTCCTCTCTCTTCCTCCTCTCTCATCCTCGTCTCTCTTCCTCCTCTCTCAACCTCCTCTCTCCTCTTCCTCTCTCTTCCTCCACTCTATTCCTCCTCTCTTCCAAGTCTCTGTTCCTCCTCTCTCCTCTTCCTCTATCCTCTTCCTCTCTCTTCCTCCTCTCTCTTCCTCCTCTCTCTTCCTCCTCTCTCTTCCTCTTCTGGCCTCTTCCTCTCTCTTCCTCCTCACTCTTGCTCCTCTCTCATCCTCGTCTCTCTTCCTCCTCACTCTTCTTCCTATCGCTTCCTCCTCTCTCCTCCTCCTCTGTCTTCCTCCTCTCTTTTCCTCCACTCTCTTCCAACACAATCTTCTTCCTCTCTCCTCTTCTTCTCTCTTCCTCCTCTATCTTCCTCCTCTCTCTTCCTCCTCTCAATTCTCCTCTCTCCTCTTCCTCTCCTTTATCTCTCTTCCTCCTCCCTCGTCCTCCTCTCTCTTCCTCCTCTCTCTTCCTCCCCTCTCTTCCTCCTCTCTCCTCTTCCTCTCTCTTCCTCCTCTCTCTTCCTCCTCTCTCTTCCTCCTCTCTCTTCCTCGTTTCTCCGCATCCTCTCTCCTCTTCCTCTCTCCTTCTCCTCTCTCCTCTTCCTCTCTCTTCCTCCTCTCTCTTCCTCCTCTCTCTTCCTCCTCTCTCTTCCTCGTTTCTCCTCATCCTCTGTCCTCTTCCTCTCTCCTCCTCCTCTCTCTTCCTCCCCTCTCATCCTCGTCTCTCTTCCTCCTCTCTCTTCCCCCTCTCTCTTGCTCCTCTAACATCCTCATCTCTCTTCCTTCTCACTCTTCCTCCTCTCTCTTCCTCCTCTCTCTTTCTCCTCTATCCTCCTCCTCACGCCTCTTCCTCTATCTTCCTCCTCTCTCATCCTCCTCTCTCCTCTTCTTCTCTCTTCCACCACTCTCTTCCTCCTCTCTGCTCTTCCTCTCTCTTCCTCCTCTCTCTTCCTCCTCTCTCCTGTTCCTCTCTCTTCCTCCTCTCTCTTCCTCCTCTCTCTTCCTCCTCTCTCCTCTACCTCTCTCTTCCTCCTCTCTCTTCCTCCTCTCTCTTCCTCCTCACTCCTCTTCCTCTCTCTTCCTCATCTCTCTCCTCCTCTCTCTTCCTCATCTCTCTTCCTCCTCTCTCTTCCTCTCTCTCTTCTCCTCTCTCCTCCTCCTTACTCCTCTTCCTCTATCTCCCTCCTCTCTCAACCTCCTCTCTCATCCTCCTCTCTCATCCTCCTCTCTCTTCCTCCTCTCTCATCCTCCTCTCTCCTCTTCCACTCTCTTCCTCCTCTCTCTTCCTCCTCTCTCTTCCTCTTCTCTCCTCTTCCTCTCTCTTCCTCCTCTCTCTTCCTCCTCTATCCTCCTCATCTCTCTTCCTCCTCTCTCTTCCTCCTCTCTCTTCCTCCTCTCTCTTCCCTCCTCTATCCTCCTCCTCTCTCTTCCTCCTCTCTCTTCCTACTCTCTCCTCTTCCTGTCTCTTCCTCCTCTCTCTTCCTCCTCTCTCTTCCTCCTCTCTTCTCTTCCTCTCTCTTCCTCCTCTCTCTTCCCTCCTCTCTCTTCCTCTTCTCTCCCCTTCCTCTCTCTTCCTCCTCTCTCTTCCTCCTCTATCCTCCTCATCTCTCCTTCCTCCTCTCTCTTCCTCCTCTCTCTTCCTCCTCTATCCTCCTCATCTCTCTTCCTCCTCTCTCTTCCTCCTCTCTCTTCCTCTTCTCTCTTCCTCCTCCCTCTTCCGCCTCTTTCTTCCTCCTCTCTCTTCCTCCCCTCTCTTCCTTCTCTCCTCTCTTCCTGTCTCTTCCTCCTCTCTCTTCCTCCTCTCTCTTCCTCCTCTCTCTTCCTCCTCTCTCTTCCTCCTCTCTCCTCTCATCTCTCTTCCTCCTCTCTCTTCCTCCTCTCTCTTCCTCCTCTCTCTTCCTCTTCTCTCCCTTCCTTTCTCTTCCTCCTCTCTCTTCCTCTTCTATCCTCCTCATCTCTCTTCCTCCTCTCTCTGCCTCCTCTCTCTTCCTCCTCTCTCTTCCTCTTCTATCCTCCTCATCTCTTTTTCTCCTCACTCTTGCTTCTCTCTCTTCCTTCTCTCTGCTCCTCCTCACTCCTCTTCCTCTATCTCCCTCCTCTCTCTTCCTCCTCTCTCTTCCTCCTCTCTCTTCCTCCTCTCTCATCCTCGTCTCTCTTCCTCCTCTCTCTTCCTCATCTCTCCTCTACCTCTCTCTTCCTCCTCACACTTACTCCTCTCTCTCCCTCCTCTCTCCTCCACCTCACTCCTCTTCCTCTCTCTTCCTCATCTCTCTTCCTCCTCTCTCTTCTCCTCTCTCTTCCTCCTCTCTCTTCCTCCTCTCTCTTTCTCCTCTCTCATCCTCGTCTCTCTTCCTCCTCTCTCTTCCTCCTCTCTCCTCTTCCTCTCTCTTCCTCCTCTCTCTTCCTCCTCCCTCAACCTCGTCTCTCTTCCTCCTCTCTCTTCCTCCTCTCTCCTCCTCCTCTGTCTTCCTCCTCTCTCTTCCTCCTCTCTCTTCCTCCTCCCTCTTCCGCCTCTTTCTTCCTCCTCTCTCTTCCTCCCCTCTCTTCCTTCTCACCTCTCTTCCTCTCTCTTCCTCCTCTCTCTTCCTCCTCTCTCTTCCTCCTCCTTCTTCCTCCTCTCTCTTCCTCCTCTCTCTTCCTCCTCTCTCTTCCTCCTCTCTCTTCCTTCTCTCTCCTCTCATCTCTCTTCCTCCTCTCTCTTCCTCCTCTCTATTCCTCCTCTCTCCTCTCATCTCTCTTCCTCCTCTCTCTTCCTCCTCTCTCTTCCTCCTCTCTCTTCCTCTTCTCTCCTCTTCCTCTCTCTTCCTCCTCTCTCTTCCGCATCTCTCTTCCTCTTCACTCCCCTTCCTCTCTCTTCCTCCTCTCTCTTCCTCTTCTATCCTCCTCATCTCTCTTCCTCCTCTCTCTTCCTCCTGTCTCTTCCTCCTCTCTCTTCCTCCTCTATACTCCTCATCTCTCTTTCTCCTCACTCTTGCTTCTCTCTCTTCCTCCTCTCTCCTCCTCCTCACTCCTCTTCCTCTATCTCCCTCCTCTCTCATCCTCCTCTCTCATCCTCCTCTCTCTTCCTCCTCTCTCCTCTTCCTCTCTCTTCCTCCTCTCTCTTCCTCCTCTCTCTTCTTCCTCTCCCTTCCTCCTCTCTCTTCCACCTCTCTCTTCCTCCTCTCTCCTCTTCCTCTATCCTCTTCCTCTCTCTTCCTCCTCTCTCTTCCTCCTCTCTCTTCCTCCTCTCTCTTCCTCTTGTCTCCTATTCCTCTCTCTTCCTCCTCACTCTTTCTCCTCTCTCATCCTCGTCTCTCTTCCTCCTCACTCTTGCTCCTATCACTTCCTCCTCCCTCCTCCTCCTCTCTCTTCCTCCTCCCTGTTCCTCCTCTCTCTTCCTTCTCTCTCCTCTTCCTCTCTCTTCCTCCTCTCTCTTCCTTCTCTCTCCTCTTCCTCTCTCCTCTTCCTCTCTCTTCCTCCTCTCTCTTCCTCCTCTCTCTTCCTCCTCTCTCTTCCTCCACTGTCTTCCAACACAATCTTCCTGCTCTCTCCTCTTCTTCTCTCTTCCTCCTCTCCCTTCCTCCTCTCAATTCCTCCTATCTCCTCTTCCTCCCTCTTCCTCCTCTCTCTTCCTCCTCTCTCTTCCTCTTATCTCATCTTCCTCTCTCCTCTTCCTCTCTCTTCCTCCTCTCTCTTCCTCCTCTCTCTTCCTCCACTGTCTTCCAACACAATCTTCCTCCTCTCTCCTCTTCTTCTCTCTTCCTCCTCTCTCTTCCTCCTCTCCCTTCCTCCTCTCAATTACTCCTATCTCCTCTTCCTCTCTCTTCCTCCTCTCTCTTCCTCCTCTCTCTTCCTCTTATCTCCTCTTCCTCTCTCTTCCTCCTCACTCTTGCTCCTCTCTCATCCTCGACTCTCTTCCTCCTCCCTGTTCGTCCTGTCTCTTCCTCTTCTCTCCTCTTCCTGTCTCTTCCTCCTCTCTCTTCCTCCTCTCTCTTCCTCCACTCTCTTCCAACACAATCTTCCTCCTATCTCCTCTTCTTCTCTCTTCCTCCTCTCTCTCCCTCCTCCCTCTTCCTCCTCTCAATTCCTCCTCTCTCCTGTTCCTCTCTCTTCCTCCTCGCTCTTCCTCCTCTGCCTCCTCTCTCTTCCTCCTCTCTCCTCTTCCTCTCTCCTCTTCCTCTCTCTTCCTCCTCTCTCTTCCTCCTCTCTCTTCCTCCTCTCTCTTCGTCCTCTCAATTCCTCCTCTCTCCTCTTCCTCTCTCCTCTTCCTCTCTCTTCCTCCTCTCTCTTCCTCCTCTCTCTTCCTCCTCTCTCTTCGTCTTCTCAATTCCTCATCTCTCCTCTTCCTCTCTCTTCTTTATGTCTCTTCCTCCTCTCTCTTCCTCCTCTCTGCGCTTCCTTTCGCTTCCTTCTCTCTCTTCCTCCTCTCTCTTTTTCATCTCTCCTCCTCCTCCTCTCTTGTCTTCCTCTCTCTTCGTCCTATCTCCTCTTCCTCTCTCTTCCTCCTCTCTCATCCTCCTCTCTCATCCTCCTCTCTCTTCCTCCTCTCTCTTCCTCCTCTCTCCTCTTCCTCTCTCTTCCTCCTCTCTCTTCCTCCTCTCTCTTCCTCCTCTCTCTTCCGCCTGTCTCTTCCTCGTTTCTCCTCCTCCTCTGTCCTCTTCCTCTCTCCTCCTCCTCTCTCTTCCTCCTCTCTCTTGTTCCTCTCTCTTCCTCCTCCTCTTCCACCTCTCTCTTCCTCCTCTCTCCTCTTCCTCTATCCTCTTCCTCTCTCTTCCTCCTCTCTCTTCCTCCTCTCTCATCCTCCTCTCTCTTCCTATTCTCTCCTATTCCTCTCTCTTCCTCCTCACTCTTGCTCCTCTCTCATCCTCGTCTCTCTTCCTCCTCACTCTTGCTCCTATCACTTCCTCCTCTCTCCTCCTCCTCTCTCTTCCTCCTCCCTGTTCCTCCTCTCTCTTCCTCCACTCTCTTCCTCCTCTCTCTTCCTCCACTCTCTTCCAACACAATCTTCCTCCTCTCTCCTCTTCCTGTCTCTTCCTCCTCTCTCTTCCTCCTCTCTCTTCCTCCTCTCTCTTCCTCCACTCTCTTCCAACACAATCTTCCTCCTCTCTCCTCTTCTTCTCTCTTTCTCCTCTCTCTTCCTCCTCTCTGCTCTTCCTCTCTCTTCCTCCTCTCTTTTCGTCCTCTCTCTTCCTCCTCTCCCTTCCTCTTCTCTCTTACTCCTCTCTCTTCCTCCTCTCTCTTGTTCCTCTCTCTTCCTCCTCCTCTTCCACCTCTCTCTTCCTCCTCTCTCCTCTTCCTCTATCCTCTTCCTCTCTCTTCCTCCTCTCTCTTCCTCCTCTCTCATCCTCCTCTCTCTTCCTATTCTCTCCTATTCCTCTCTCTTCCTCCTCACTCTTGCTCCTCTCTCATCCTCGTCTCTCTTCCTCCTCACTCTTGCTCCTATCACTTCCTCCTCTCTCCTCCTCCTCTCTCTTCCTCCTCCCTGTTCCTCCTCTCTCTTCCTCCACTCTCTTCCTCCTCTCTCTTCCTCCACTCTCTTCCAACACAATCTTCCTCCTCTCTCCTCTTCCTGTCTCTTCCTCCTCTCTCTTCCTCCTCTCTCTTCCTCCTCTCTCTTCCTCCACTCTCTTCCAACACAATCTTCCTCCTCTCTCCTCTTCTTCTCTCTTTCTCCTCTCTCTTCCTCCTCTCTGCTCTTCCTCTCTCTTCCTCCTCTCTTTTCGTCCTCTCTCTTCCTCCTCTCCCTTCCTCTTCTCTCTTACTCCTCTCTCTTCCTCCTCTCTCTTCTTCCTCTCTCTTCCTCCTCCTCCTCCTCCCTTTTCCTCCTCTCTCTTCCTCCTCTCTCTTCTTCCTCTCTCTTCTTCTTCTATCTTCCTCCTCTCTCTTCCACCTCTCTCTTCCTCCTCTCTGCTCCTCCTCTCTCCTCTTCCTCTCTCTTCCTACTCTCTCTTCCTCCTGTCTCTTCCTCTTCTCTCTTCCTCCTCTCTATTCTTCCTCTCTCTTCCTCCTCTCGCTTCCTCTTCTCTCCTCTCTCTCTCTTCCTCTTCTCTCTTCCTCCTCACTCTTCCTCCTCTCTCTTCGTCCTCTCTCTTCCTCCTCTCTCTTTTTCCTCTATCTTCCTCCTCTCTCTTTCTCCTCTCTTATCCTCGTCTCTCTTCCTCCTCTCTCATCCTCCTCTCTCCTCTTCCTCTCTCTTGCTACACTCTCTTCCTCCTCTCTCTACCTCCTTTCTCTTCCTCCTCTCTCTTCCTCCTCTCTCCTCTTCCTGTCTCTTCCTCCTCTCTCTTCCTCCCCTCTCCTCCTTCTCTCTCCTCTTCCTCTCTCTTCCTCCTCTCTCTTCTTACTCTCTCTTCCTCCTCTCTCTTCCTCCTCTCTCTTCTTCCACTCTCTTCCTCCTCTCTCTTCCACCGCTATCTTCCTCCTCTCTCCTCTTCCTCTATCCTCTTCCACTCTCTTCCTCCTCTCTCTTCCTCCTCTCTCTTCCTCCTCTCTCTTCCTTTTCTCTCCTCTTCCTCTCTCTTCTTCCTCTCTCTTCCTCCTCTCTCTTCCTCCACTCTCTTCCAACACAATCTTCCTCCTCTCTCCTCTTCTTCTCTCTTCCTCCTCTCTCTTCCTCCTCTCTCTTCGTCCTCTCAATTCCTCCTCACTTCTCTTCCTCTCTCTTCTTTATGTCTCTTCCTCCTCTCTCTTCCTCCTCTCTGCTCTTCCTTTCTCTTCCTTCTCTCACTTCCTCCTCTCTCTTTTTCATCTCTCCTACTCCTCCTCTCTTCTCTTCCTCTCTCTTCCGCCTCTCTCTTCCTCCTCTCTCCTCCTCCTCTCCCCACTTCCTCTCTCTTCCTCCTCTCCCTTCCTCTTCTCTCTTCCTCCGCTCTCTACCCCCTCTCTCTTCTTCCTCTCTCTTCCTCCTCCTCCTCCTCCCTTTTCCTCCTCTCTCTTCCTCCTCTCTCTTCTTCCTCTCTCTTCTTCTTCTATCTTCCTCCTCTCTCTTCCACCTCTCTCTTCCTCCTCTCTGCTCCTCCTCTCTCCTCTTCCTCTCTCTTCCTCCTCTCTCTTCCTCCTCTCTCCTCTTCCTCTCTCTTCCTCCTCTCTCTTCCTCCTCTCTCATCCTCGGCTCTCTTCCTCCTCTCTCTTCCTCCTCTCTCCTCTTCCTCTCGCTTTCTCCTCTCTCTTCCTCCTCTCTCATCCTCGTCTCTCTTCCTCCTCTCTCTTTCTACTCTCTCCTCTTCCTCTCTCTTCCTCCTCTCTCTTCCTCCTCTCTCTTCCTCCTCTCTCTTCCTCCTCTCTCCTCTTCCTCTATCTTCCTCCTCTCTCTTCCACCTCTCTCTTCCTCCTCTCTGCTCCTCCTCTCTCTTTTTCCTCTCTCTTCCTCCTCTCTCTTCCTCCTCTCTCCTCTTCCTCTCGCTTCCTCCTCTCTTTTCCTCCTCTCTAATCCTCGTCTCTCTTCCTCCTCTCTCATCCTCCTCTCTCCTCTTCCTCTTTCTTCCTCCTCTCACTTCCTCCTCTCTCTTCCTCCTCTCTCTTCCTCCTCTCTCCTCTTCCTGTCTCTTCCTCCTCTCTCTTCCTCCTCTCTCTTTCTCCTCTCTCCTCTTCCTCTATCTTCCTCCTCTCTCTTCCTCCTCTCTCTTCCTCCTCTCTCTTCCTCCTCTCTCCTCCTCCTCTCTCCTCCTCCTCTCCCCTCTTCCTCTCTCTTCCTCCTCACTCTTCCTCCGCTCTCTTCCTCCTCTCTACTCCTCCTCTCTCTTCCTCCTCTCTCTTCCTCCTCTCTCTTCCTCTTCTCTTCGTCTCTCTTCCTCCTCACTCTTGCTCCTCTCTCATCCTCGTCTCTCTTCCTCCTCTCTCTTCCCCCTCTCTCTTCCTCCTCTAACCTCCTCATCTCTCCTCTTCCTCTCTCTTCCTCCTCTCTCTTCCTCCTCTCTCTTCCTGCTCTCTTTTCCTCCTCTCTCTTCCTCTTCTCTCTTCCTCCTCTCTCCTCCTCCTCTCTCTTCCTCCTCTCTCCTCCTCCTCTCTCTTCCTCCTCTCTCTTCCTCCTCTCTCCTCTCATCTCTCTTCCTCCTCTCTCTTCTTCCTGTCTCTTCCTCCTCTCTCCTCTCATATCTCTTCCTCCTCTCTCTTCCTCCTCTCTCTTCCTCCTCTCTCTTCCTCCTCTCTCTTTTTCCTCTATCTTCCTCCTCTTTCTTCCTCCTCTCTCCTCCTCCTCTCTCTTCCTCCTCTCTCTTCCTCCTCTCTCTTCCTCCTCTCTCTCCCTCTTCTCTCTTCCTCCTCTCTCCTCTTCCTCTCTTTTCCTCCTATCTCTTCCTCCTCTCTCATCCTCCACTCTAATCCTCCTCTCTCTTCCTCCTCTCTCTTCCTCGTCTCTCCTCTTCCATTCTCTTCCTCCTCTCTCTTCCTCCTCTAGCTTCCTCCTTTCTCTTCCTACTCTCTCTTCCTCCTCTCTCTTCCTCCTCTCTCTTCCTCCTCTCTCCTCCTCATCTCTCTTCCTCCTCACACTTGCTCCTCTCTCTTCCTCCTCTCTCCTCCTCCTCACTCGTCTTCCTCTATCTTCCTCCTCTCTCATCCTCCACTCTCATCCTCCTCTCTCTTCCTACTCTCTTCCTCCTCTCTCCTCTTCCTCTCTCTTCCTCCTCACACTTCCTCCTCTCTCTTCCTCCTCTTTCTTCCTCCTCCTTCCTCCTCATCTCTCTTCCTCCTCACTCTTGCTCCTGTCTCTTCCTCCTCTCTCCTCCTCCTCACTCCTCTTCCTCTATCTTCCTCCTCTCTCATCCTCCTCTCTCATCCTCCTCTCTCTTCATCATCTCTCTTCCTCCTCTCTCCTCTTCCTGTCTCTTCCTCCTTTCTCCTCCTCCTCTGTCCTCTTCCTCTCTCTTCCTCCTCTCTCTTCCTCCTCTCTCTTCTTCCTCTCTCTTCCTCCTCTCTCTTCCACCTCTCTCTTCCTCCTCTCTCCTCTTCCTCTATCCTCTTCCTCTATCCTCTTCCTCTCTCTTCCTCCTCTCGCTTCCTCCTCTCTCTTCCTCTTCTCTCCTCTTCCTGTCTCTTCCTCCTCTCTCTTCCTCCTCTCTCTTCCTCCTCTCTCTTCCTCCACTCTCTTCCAACACAATCTTCCTCCTCTCTCCTCTTCTTCTCTCTTACTCCTCTTTCTTCCTCCTCTCTCTTCCTCCCCTCTCCTCCTTCTCTCTCCTCTTCCTCTCTCTTCCTCCTCTCTCTTCCTCCTCTCTCTTCCTGCTCTCTCTTCCTCCTCTCTCTTCCTCTTCTCTCTTCCTCCTCTCTCCTCCTCCTCTCTCTTCCTCCTCTCTCCTCCTCCTCTCTCTTCCTCCTCTCTCTTCCTCCTCTCTCCTCTCATCTCTCTTCCTCCTCTCTCATCTTCCTCTCTCTTCCTCCTCTCTCCTCTCATCTCTCTTCCTCCTCTCTCTTCCTCCTCTCTCTTTTTCCTCTATCTTCCTCCTCTTTCTTCCTCCTCTCTAATCCTCGTCTCTCTTCCTCCTCTCTCATCCTCCTCTCTTCTCTTCCTCTCTCTTCCTCCTCTAGCTTCCTCCTCTGTCTTCCTACTCTCTCTTCCTCCTCTCTCTTCTTCCTCTCTCTTCGTCCTCTCTCTTCCTCCTCTCTCCTCTTCCTCTTTATTCCTCCTCTCTCTTCCTCCTCTCTCTTCCTCCTCTCTCTTCCTCTTCTCTCCTCTTCCTCTCTCTTCGTCCTCACTCTTCATCCTCTCTCTTCCTCCTCACTCTTGCTCCTCTCTCATCCTCGTCTCTCTTCCTCCTCTCTCTTCCCCCTTTCTCTTCCTCCTCTAACCTCCTCATCTCTCTTCCTCCTCACTCTTCCTCCTCTCTCTTCCTCCTCTCTCTTTCTCCTCTATCCTCCTCCTCACTCCTCTTCCTCTATCTTCCTCCTCTCTCATCCTCCTCTCTCATCCTCCTCTCTCTTCCTCTTCTCTCTTCCTCCTCTCTCCTCTTCCTCTCTCTTCCTCCTCTCTCTTCCTCCTCTATCTTCCTCCTCTCCCTTCCTCCACTCTCTTCCAAAACAATCTTCCTCCTCTCTCCCCTTCTTCTCTCTTCCTCCTCTCTCTTCCTCCTCTCTGCTCTTCCTCTCTCTTCCTCCTCTCTCTTCCTCCTCACTCCTCTTCCTCTATCTTCCTCCTCTCTCATCCTCCACTCTAATCCTCCTCTCTCTTCCTCCTCTCTCTTCCTGCTCTCTCTTCCTCCTCTCTCTTCCTCTTCTCTCTTCCTCCTCTCTCCTCCTCCTCTCTCTTCCTCCTCTCTCCTCCTACTCTCTCTTCCTCCTCTCTCTTCCTCCTCTCTCCTCTCATCTCTCTTCCTCCTCTCTCTTCTTCCTGTCTCTTCCTCCTCTCTCCTCTCATCTCTCTTCCTCCTCTCTCTTCCTCCTCTCTCTTTTTCCTCTATCTTCCTCCTCTTTCTTCCTCCTCTCTAATCCTCGTCTCTCTTCCTCCTCTCTCATCCTCCTCTCTTCTCTTCCTCTCTCTTCATCCTCTAGTTCCTCCTCTCTCTTCCTACTCTCTCTTCCTCCTCTCTCTTCTTCCTCTCTCTTCCGCCTCTCTCTTCCTCCTCTCTCCTCCTCCTCTCCCCTCTTCCTCTCTCTTCCTCCTCACTCTTCCTCCGCTCTCTTCCTCCTCTCTCGTCCTCCTCTCACCTCTTCCTCTTTATTCCTCCTCTCTCTTCCTCCTCTCTCTTCCTCCTCTCTCTTCCTCCTCTCTCTTCCTCTTCTGTCCTCTTCCTCTCTCTTCGTCCTCACTCTTCATCCTCTCTCTTCCTCCTCACTCTTGCTCCCCTCTCATCCTCGTCTCTCTTCCTCCTCTCTCTTCCCCCTTTCTCTTCCTCCTCTAACCTCCTCATCTCTCTTCCTCCTCACTCTTCCTCCTCTCTCTTCCTCCTCTCTCTTTCTCCTCTATCCTCCTCCTCACTCCTCTTCCTCTATCTTCCTCCTCTCTCATCCTCCTCTCTCATCCTCCTCTCTCTTCCTCTTCTCTCTTCCTCCTCTCTCCTATTCCTCTCTCTTCCTCCTCTCTCTTCCTCCTCTATCTTCCTCCTCTCCCTTCCTCCACTCTCTTCCAAAACAATCTTCCTCCTCTCTCCCCTTCTTCTCTCTTCCTCCTCTCTCTTCCTCCTCTCTGCTCTTCCTCTCTCTTCCTCCTATCTCTTCCTCCTCTCTCTTCCTCCTCTCTCTTCCTCCTCACTCCTCTTCCTCTATCTTCCTCCTCTCTCATCCTCCACTCTCTTCCTCCTCTCTCTTCCTCCTCTCTCTTCCTCCTCTCTCCTCTTCCTCTCTCTTCCTCCTCTCTCTTCCTCCTCTCTCTTCCTCCTCTCTCTTCCTCGTTTCTCCTCATCCTCTGTCCTCTTCCTCTCTCCTCCTCCACTCTCTTCCTCCTATCTCTTGTTCCTCTCTCTTCCGCCTCTCTCTTCCTCCTCTCTCTTCGTCCTCTCTCATCCTCGTCTCTCTTCCTCCTCTCTCTTCCTCCTCTCTCCTCTTCCTCACTCTTCCTCCTCTCTCTTCCTCCTCTCTCTTCCTCCTCTCTCTTCCTCCTTCTTCCTCCTCATCTCTCTTCCTCCTCACTCTTGCTCCTGTCTCTTCCTCCTCTCTCCTCCTCCTCACTACTCTTCCTCTATCTTCCTCCTCTCTCATCCTCCTCTCTCATCCTCCTCTCTCTTCCTCATCTCTCTTCCTCCTCTCTCTTCTTCCTCTCTCTTCCTCCCCTCTCTTCCACCTCTCTCCTTCCTCCTCTCTCCTCTTCCTCTATCCTCTTCCTCTATCTTCCCCCTCTCTCTTCCTCCTCTCTCTTCCTCTTCTCTCCTCTTCCTGTCTCTTCCTCTTCTCTCTTCCTCCTCTCTCTTCCTCCTCTCTCTTCCTCCACTCTCTTCTAACACAATCTTCCTCCTCTCTACTCTTCTTCTCTCTTCCTCCTCTCTCTTCCTCCTCTCTCGTCCTCCTCTCAATTCCTCCTACCTGCTCTTCCTTTCCCTTCCTTCTCTCTCTTCCTCCTCTCTCTTTTTCATCTCTCCTCCTCCTCTCTTCTCTTCCTATCTCTCCTCCTCTCTCTTCCGCCTGTCTCTTCCTCCTCTCTCTTCCTCCTCTCTCGTATCCCCTCTCTCTTCCTCCTCACTCTTTGCTCCTCTCTCTTCCTCCTCTCTCCTCCTCTCTCTCTTCCTCCTCTCTCTTCCTCCTCTCTTCTTCCACCTCTCTCTTCCTCTTCTCTCTTCCTCCTCTCTCCTCTTCCTCTCTTTTCCTCCTATCTCTTCCTCCTCAATCTTCCTCCTCTCCCTTCCTCCTCCCTCTTCCTCCCCTCTCCTCCTTCTCTCTCCTCTTCCTCTCTCTTCCTCGTCTCTCTTCCTCCTCTCTCATCCTCGTCCTCTCTTGCCTCCTCGTCTCTTCCTCCTCTCTCCTCTTCCTCTCTCTTCCTCCTCTCTCTTCCTCCTCTCTGTTCCACCTCTCTATTCCCTCCTCTCTGCTCCTCCTCTCTAGTTTTCCTCTCTCTTCCTCCTCTCTCTTCCTCCACTCTCTTCCTCCTCTCTCTTCCTCTTCTCTCTTACTCCTCTCTCTTCTTCCTCTCTCTTCCACCTCTCGCTTCCTCTTCTCTCCTCTCTCTCTCTTCCTCTTCTCTCATCCTCCTCTCTCTTCCTCCTCTCTCCTCTTCCTCTCTCTTCCTCCTCTCTCTTCCTCCTCTCTCTTCCTCCTCTCTCTTCCTCCTGTCTCCTCTTCCTCTCTCCTCTTCCTCTCTCTTCCTCCTCTCTCTTCCTCTCTCTTCCTCCTCTCTCTTCCTCCTCTCCTCTTCCCTCACACTCTCTTCCACACATTCTTCCTCCTCCTCTTCTCTCTTCTCCCTCTCTTCCTCCTCTCTCTTCCTCCACTCTCTTCCTCTCTCTCTTCCTCCTCTCAATTCCTCCTCTCTCCTCTTCCTCTCTCTGCCTCCTCTCTCTCCTCCTCTCTCTTCCTCCTCTCTCTTCCTCCTCTCTCTCTTCCTCCTCTCTCTTTTTCCTCTATCTTCCTCCTCTCTCTTTCTCCCTATCTCTCTCTCTTCCTCCTCGCTCATCCTCTCCTCCTCTCTCTCCTCTTCCTCTCTCTTGCTACACTCTCTTCCTCCTCTCTCTACCTCCTTTCTCTTCCTCCTCTCTCTTCCTCCTCTCTCCTCTTCCTGTCTCTTCCTCCTCTCTCTTCCTCCCCTCTCCTCCTTCTCTCTCCCTCTTCCTCTCTCTTCCTCCTCTCTCTTCTTACTCTCTCTTCCTCCTCTCTCTTCCTCCTCTCTCTTCTTCCACTCTCTTCCTCCTCTCTCTTCCACCGCTATCTTCCTCCTCTCTCCTCTTCCTCTATCCTCTTCCACTCTCTTCCTCCTCTCTCTTCCTCCTCTCTCTTCCCTCCTCTCTTCCTTTTCTCTCCTCTTTCCTCTCTCTTCTTCCTCTCTCTTCCTCCTCTCTCTTCCTCCACTCTCTCCAACACAATCTTCCTCCTCTCTCCTCTTCTTCTCTCTTCCTCCTCTCTCTTCCTCCTCTCTCTTCGTCCTCTCAATTCCTCCTCACTTTCTCTTCCTCTCTCTTCTTTATGTCTCTTCCTCCTCTCTCTTCCTCCTCTCTGCTCTTCCTTTCTCTTCCTTCTCTCACTTCCTCTCTCTCTTTTTCATCTCTCCTACTCCTCCTCTCTTCTCTTCCTCTCTCTTCCGCCTCTCTCTTCCTCCTCTCACTCCTCCTCCTCTCCCCACTTCCTCTCTCTTCCTCCTCTCCCTTCCTCTTCTCTCTTCCTCCGCTCTCTACCCCCTCTCTCTTCTTCCTCTCTCTTCCTCCTCCTCCTCCTCCCTTTTCCTCCTCTCTCTTCCTCCTCTCTCTTCTTCCTCTCTCTTCTTCTTCTATCTTCCTCCTCTCTCTTCCACCTCTCTCTTCCTCCTCTCTGCTCCTCCTCTCTCCTCTTCCTCTCTCTTCCTCCTCTCTCTTCCCCCTCCTCTCCTCTTCCTCTCTCTCTCTCCTCTCTCTTCTCCTCTCTCATCCCTCGGCTCTCTTTCCTCCTCTCTCTTCCTCCTCTCTCCTCTTCCTCTCGCTTTCTCCTCTCTCTTCCTCCTCTCTCATCCTCGTCTCTCTTCCTCCTCTCTCTTTCTACTCTCTCCTCTTCCTCTCTCTTCCTCCTCTCTCTTCCTCCTCTCTCTTCCTCCTCTCTCTTCCTCCTCTCTCCTCTTCCTCTATCTTCCTCCTCTCTCTTCCACCTCTCTCTTCCTCCTCTCTGCTCCTCCTCTCTCTTTTTCCTCTCTCTTCCTCCTCTCTCTTCCTCCTCTCTCCTCTTCCTCTCGCTTCCTCCTCTCTTTTCCTCCTCTCTAATCCTCGTCTCTCTTCCTCCTCTCTCATCCTCCTCTCTCCTCTTCCTCTTTCTTCCTCCTCTCACTTCCTCCTCTCTCTTCCTCCTCTCTCTTCCTCCTCTCTCCTCTTCCTGTCTCTTCCTCCTCTCTCTTCCTCCTCTCTCTTTCTCCTCTCTCCTCTTCCTCTATCTTCCTCCTCTCTCTTCTCCTCTCTCTCTCCTCTCTCTCTCCTCCTCTCTCCTCCTCCTCTCTCCTCCTCCTCTCCCCTCTTCCTCTCTCTTCCTCCTCACTCTCCTCCGCTCTCTTCCTCCTCTCTACTCCTCCTCTCTCTTCCTCCTCTCTCTTCCTCCTCTCTCTTCCTCTTCTCTTCGTCTCTCTTCCTCCTCACTCTTGCTCCTCTCTCATCCTCGTCTCTCTTCCTCCTCTCTCTTCCCCCTCTCTCTTCCTCCTCTAACCTCCTCATCTCTCCTCTTCCTCTCTCTTCCTCCTCTCTCTTCCTCCTCTCTCTTCCTGCTCTCTTTTCCTCCTCTCTCTTCCTCTTCTCTCTTCCTCCTCTCTCCTCCTCCTCTCTCTTCCCTCCTCTCTCCTCCTCCTCTCTCTTCCTCCTCTCTCTTCCTCCTCTCTCCTCTCATCTCTCTTCCTCCTCTCTCTTCTTCCTGTCTCCTTCTCCTCTCTCCTCTCATATCTCTTCCTCCTCTCTCTTCCTCCTCTCTCTTCCTCCTCTCTCTTCCTCCTCTCTCTTTTTCCTCTATCTTCCTCCTCTTTCTTCCTCCTCTCTCCTCCTCCTCTCTCTTCCTCCTCTCTCTTCCTCCTCTCTCTTCCTCCTCTCTCTCCCTCTTCTCTCTTCCTCCTCTCTCCTCTTCCTCTCTTTTCCTCCTATCTCTTCCTCCTCTCTCATCCTCCACTCTAATCCTCCTCTCTCTTCCTCCTCTCTCTTCCTCGTCTCCCTCTTCCATTCTCTTCCTCCTCTCTCTTCCTCCTCTAAGCTTCCTCCTTTCTCTTCCTACTCTCTCTTCCTCCTCTCTCTTCCTCCCTCTCTCTTCCTCCTCTCTCCTCCTCATCTCTCTTCCTCCTCACACTTGCTCCTCTCTCTTCCTCCTCTCTCCTCCTCCTCACTCGTCTTCCTCTATCTTCCCTCCTCTCTCATCCTCCACTCTCATCCTCCTCTCTCTTTCCTACTCTCTTCCTCCTCTCTCCTCTTCCTCTCTCTCCTCCTCACACACTCCTCCTCTCTCTTCCTCCTCTTTCTTCCTCCTCCTTCCTCCTCATCTCTCTTCCTCCTCACTCTTGCTCCTGTCTCTTCCTCCTCTCTCCTCCTCTCACTCCTCTTCCTCTATCTTCCTCCTCTCTTCATCATCCTCTTCTCATCCTCCTCTCCTCTTCATCATCTCTCTTCCTCCTCTCTCCTCTTCCTGTCTCTTCCTCCTTTCTCCTCCTCCTCTGTCCTCTTCCTCTCTCTCCTCCTCTCTCTTTCCTCCTCTCTTCTTCCTCTCTCTTCCTCCTCTCTCTTCCACCTCTCTCTTCCTCCTCTCTCCTCTTCCTCTATCCTCTTCCTCTATCCTCTTCCTCTCTCTTCCTCCTCTCGCTTCCTCCTCTCTCTTCCTCTTCTCTCCTCTTCCTGTCTCTTCCTGTCTCTCCTCCTCTCTCTCCTCTCTCTTCCTCCTCTCTCTTCCTCCACTCTCTTCCAACACAATCTTCCTCCTCTCTCCTCTTCTTCTCTCTTACTCCTCTTTCTTCCTCCTCTCTCTTCCTCCCCTCTCCTCCTTCTCTCTCCTCTTCCTCTCTCTTCCTCCTCTCTCTTCCTCCTCTCTCTTCCTGCTCTCTCTTCCTCCTCTCTCTTCCTCTTCTCTCTTCCTCCTCTCTCCTCCTCCTCTCTCTTCCTCCTCTCTCCTCCTCCTCTCTCTTCCTCCTCTCTCTTCCTCCTCTCTCCTCTCATCTCTCTTCCTCCTCTCTCATCTTCCTCTCTCTTCCTCCTCTCTCCTCTCATCTCTCTTCCTCCTCTCTCTTCCTCCTCTCTCTTTTTCCTCTATCTTCCTCCTCTTTCTTCCTCCTCTCTAATCCTCGTCTCTCTTCCTCCTCTCTCATCCTCCTCTCTTCTCTTCCTCTCTCTTCCTCCTCTAGCTTCCTCCTCTGTCTTCCTACTCTCTCTTCCTCCTCTCTCTTCTTCCTCTCTCTTCGTCCTCTCTCTTCCTCCTCTCTCCTCTTCCTCTTTATTCCTCCTCTCTCTTCCTCCTCTCTCTTCCTCCTCTCTCTTCCTCTTCTCTCCTCTTCCTCTCTCTTCGTCCTCACTCTTCATCCTCTCTCTTCCTCCTCACTCTTGCTCCTCTCTCATCCTCGTCTCTCTTCCTCCTCTCTCTTCCCCCTTTCTCTTCCTCCTCTAACCTCCTCATCTCTCTTCCTCCTCACTCTTCCTCCTCTCTCTTCCTCCTCTCTCTTTCTCCTCTATCCTCCTCCTCACTCCTCTTCCTCTATCTTCCTCCTCTCTCATCCTCCTCTCTCATCCTCCTCTCTCTTCCTCTTCTCTCTTCCTCCTCTCTCCTCTTCCTCTCTCTTCCTCCTCTCTCTTCCTCCTCTATCTTCCTCCTCTCCCTTCCTCCACTCTCTTCCAAAACAATCTTCCTCCTCTCTCCCCTTCTTCTCTCTTCCTCCTCTCTCTTCCTCCTCTCTGCTCTTCCTCTCTCTTCCTCCTCTCTCTTCCTCCTCACTCCTCTTCCTCTATCTTCCTCCTCTCTCATCCTCCACTCTAATCCTCCTCTCTCTTCCTCCTCTCTCTTCCTGCTCTCTCTTCCTCCTCTCTCTTCCTCTTCTCTCTTCCTCCTCTCTCCTCCTCCTCTCTCTCCTCCTCTCTCCTCCTACTCTCTCTTCCTCCTCTCTCTTCCTCCTCTCTCCTCTCATCTCTCTTCCTCCTCTCTCTTCTTCCTGTCTCTTCCTCCTCTCTCCTCTCATCTCTCTTCCTCCTCTCTCTTCCTCCTCTCTCTTTTTCCTCTATCTTCCTCCTCTTTCTTCCTCCTCTCTAATCCTCGTCTCTCTTCCTCCTCTCTCATCCTCCTCTCTTCTCTTCCTCTCTCTTCATCCTCTAGTTCCTCCTCTCTCTTCCTACTCTCTCTTCCTCCTCTCTCTTCTTCCTCTCTCTTCCGCCTCTCTCTTCCTCCTCTCTCCTCCTCCTCTCCCCTCTTCCTCTCTCTTCCTCCTCACTCTTCCTCCGCTCTCTTCCTCCTCTCTCGTCCTCCTCTCACCTCTTCCTCTTTATTCCTCCTCTCTCTTCCTCCTCTCTCTTCCTCCTCTCTCTTCCTCCTCTCTCTTCCTCTTCTGTCCTCTTCCTCTCTCTTCGTCCTCACTCTTCATCCTCTCTCTTCCTCCTCACTCTTGCTCCCCTCTCATCCTCGTCTCTCTTCCTCCTCTCTCTTCCCCCTTTCTCTTCCTCCTCTAACCTCCTCATCTCTCTTCCTCCTCACTCTTCCTCCTCTCTCTTCCTCCTCTCTCTTTCTCCTCTATCCTCCTCCTCACTCCTCTTCCTCTATCTTCCTCCTCTCTCATCCTCCTCTCTCATCCTCCTCTCTCTTCCTCTTCTCTCTTCCTCCTCTCTCCTATTCCTCTCTCTTCCTCCTCTCTCTTCCTCCTCTATCTTCCTCCTCTCCCTTCCTCCACTCTCTTCCAAAACAATCTTCCTCCTCTCTCCCCTTCTTCTCTCTTCCTCCTCTCTCTTCCTCCTCTCTGCTCTTCCTCTCTCTTCCTCCTATCTCTTCCTCCTCTCTCTTCCTCCTCTCTCTTCCTCCTCACTCCTCTTCCTCTATCTTCCTCCTCTCTCATCCTCCACTCTCTTCCTCCTCTCTCTTCCTCCTCTCTCTTCCTCCTCTCTCCTCTTCCTCTCTCTTCCTCCTCTCTCTTCCTCCTCTCTCTTCCTCCTCTCTCTTCCTCGTTTCTCCTCATCCTCTGTCCTCTTCCTCTCTCCTCCTCCACTCTCTTCCTCCTATCTCTTGTTCCTCTCTCTTCCGCCTCTCTCTTCCTCCTCTCTCTTCGTCCTCTCTCATCCTCGTCTCTCTTCCTCCTCTCTCTTCCTCCTCTCTCCTCTTCCTCACTCTTCCTCCTCTCTCTTCCTCCTCTCTCTTCCTCCTCTCTCTTCCTCCTTCTTCCTCCTCATCTCTCTTCCTCCTCACTCTTGCTCCTGTCTCTTCCTCCTCTCTCCTCCTCCTCACTACTCTTCCTCTATCTTCCTCCTCTCTCATCCTCCTCTCTCATCCTCCTCTCTCTTCCTCATCTCTCTTCCTCCTCTCTCTTCTTCCTCTCTCTTCCTCCTCTCTCTTCCACCTCTCTCTTCCTCCTCTCTCCTCTTCCTCTATCCTCTTCCTCTATCTTCCCCCTCTCTCTTCCTCCTCTCTCTTCCTCTTCTCTCCTCTTCCTGTCTCTTCCTCTTCTCTCTTCCTCCTCTCTCTTCCTCCTCTCTCTTCCTCCACTCTCTTCTAACACAATCTTCCTCCTCTCTACTCTTCTTCTCTCTTCCTCCTCTCTCTTCCTCCTCTCTCGTCCTCCTCTCAATTCCTCCTACCTGCTCTTCCTTTCCCTTCCTTCTCTCTCTTCCTCCTCTCTCTTTTTCATCTCTCCTCCTCCTCTCTTCTCTTCCTATCTCTTCCTCCTCTCTCTTCCGCCTGTCTCTTCCTCCTCTCTCTTCCTCCTCTCTCGTATCCCTCTCTCTTCCTCCTCACTCTTGCTCCTCTCTCTTCCTCCTCTCTCCTCCTCCTCTCTCTTCCTCCTCTCTCTTCCTCCTCTCTCTTCCACCTCTCTCTTCCTCTTCTCTCTTCCTCCTCTCTCCTCTTCCTCTCTTTTCCTCCTATCTCTTCCTCCTCAATCTTCCTCCTCTCCCTTCCTCCTCCCTCTTCCTCCCCTCTCCTCCTTCTCTCTCCTCTTCCTCTCTCTTCCTCGTCTCTCTTCCTCCTCTCTCATCCTCGTCTCTCTTCCTCCTCTCTCTTCCTCCTCTCTCCTCTTCCTCTCTCTTCCTCCTCTCTCTTCCTCCTCTCTGTTCCACCTCTCTATTCCTCCTCTCTGCTCCTCCTCTCTAGTTTTCCTCTCTCTTCCTCCTCTCTCTTCCTCCACTCTCTTCCTCCTCTCTCTTCCTCTTCTCTCTTACTCCTCTCTCTTCTTCCTCTCTCTTCCACCTCTCGCTTCCTCTTCTCTCCTCTCTCTCTCTTCCTCTTCTCTCATCCTCCTCTCTCTTCCTCCTCTCTCCTCTTCCTCTCTCTTCCTCCTCTCTCTTCCTCCTCTCTCTTCCTCCTCTCTCTTCCTCCTGTCTCCTCTTCCTCTCTCCTCTTCCTCTCTCTTCCTCCTCTCTCTTCCTCTCTCTTCCTCCTCTCTCTTCCTCCTCTCTCTTCCTCCACTCTCTTCCAACACATTCTTCCTCCTCTCTCCTCTTCTTCTCTCTTCCTCCTCTCTCTTCCTCCACTCTCTTCCTCCTCTCTCTTCCTCCTCTCAATTCCTCCTCTCTCCTCTTCCTCTCTCTGCCTCCTCTCTCTTCCTCCTCTCTCTTCCTCCTCTCTCTTCCTCCTCTCTCTTCCTCCTCTCTCCTCCTCCTCTCTCCTCCTCCTCTTTCTTCCTCCTGTCTCTTCCTCCTCTCTCTTCCTCCTCTCTCTTCCTCCTCTCTCTTCCTCTTCTCTCCTCTTCCTCTCTCTTCCTCCTCACTCTTGCTCCTCTCTCATCCTCGTCTCTCTTCCTCCTCTCTCTTCCTCCTCTCTCTTCCTCCTCTCTCTTCCTCCTCTATCCTCCTCATCTCTCTTCCTACTCACTCTTGCTCCTGTCTCTTCCTCCTCTCTCCTCCTCCTCACCCCTCTTCCTCTATCTTCCTCCTCTCTCATCCTCCTCTCTCATCCTCCTCTCTCTTCCTCATCTCTCTTCCTCCTCTCTCCTCTTCCTGTCTCTTCCTCCTTTCTCATCCTCCTCTCTCCTCTTCCTCTCTCTTCCTCCTTTCTCTTCCTCCTCTCTCATCCTCCACTCTCTTCCAACACATTCTTCCTCCTCTCTCCTCTTCTTCTATCTTCCTCCTCTCTCTTCCTCCTCTCTCTTCCTCCTCTCTCTTCCTCCTCTCAATTCCTCCTCTCTCCTCTTCCTCTCTCTTCCTCCTCTCTCTTCCTCCTCTCTCTTCCTCCTCTCTCTTCCTCCACTCTCTTCCAACACAATCTTCCTCCTCTCTCCTCTTCTTCTCTCTTCCTCCTCTCTCTTCCTCCTCTATCTTTGTCCTCTCAATTCCTCCTCTCTCTTCTTCCTCTCTCTTCCGCCTCTCTCTTCCTCCTCTCTCCTCCTCCTCTCCCCTCTTCATCTCTCTTCCTCCTCTACTCTTCCTCCGCTCTCTTCCTCCTCTCTCCTCCTCCTCTCTCTTCCTCCTCTCTCATCCTCGTCTCTCTTCCTCCTCTCTCAACCTCCTCTCTCCTCTTCCTCTCTCTTCCTCCACTCTATTCCTCCTCTCTTCCAAGTCTCTCTTCCTCCTCTCTCCTCTTCCTCTATCCTCTTCCTCTCTCTTCCTCCTCTCTCTTCCTCCTCTCTCTTCCTCCTCTCTCTTCCTTTTCTGGCCTCTTCCTCTCTCTTCCTCCTCACTCTTGCTCCTCTCTCATCCTCGTCTCTCTTCCTCCTCACTTTTCTTCCTATCGCTTCCTCTTCTCTCCTCCTCCTCTGTCTTCCTCCTCTCTTTTCCTCCACTCTCTTCCAACACAATCTTCCTCCTCTCTCCTCTTCTTCTCTCTTCCTCCTCTATCTTCCTCCTCTCTCTTCCTCCTCTCAATTCCTCCTCTCTCCTCTTCCTCTCCTTTATCTCTCTTCCTCCTCCCTCGTCCTCCTCTCTCTTCCTCCTCTCTCTTCCTCCCCTCTCTTCCTTCTCTCTCCTCTTCCTCTATCTTCCTCCTCTCTCCTCCTCCTCTCCCCTCTTCCTCTTTCTTCCTCCTCACTCTTCCTCCGCTCTCTTCCTCCTCTCTCTTCCTCCTCTCTCTTCCTTCTCTCTCCTCTTCCTCTCTCTTCCTCCTCTCTCTTCCTCCTCTCTCTTCCTCTTCTCTCCTCTTCCTCTCTCTTCCTCCTCACTCTTGCTCCTCTCTCATCCTCGTCTCTCTTCCTCCTCTCTCTTCCTCCTCTCTCTTCCTCCTCTAACCTCCTCATCTCTCTTCCTCCTCACTCTTCCTCCTCTCTCTTACTCCTCTCTCTTTCTCCTCTATCCTCCTCCTCACTCCTCTTCCTCTACCTTCCTCCTCTCTCATCCTCCACTCTCATCCTCCTCTCTCTTCCTCCTCTCTCTTCCTCCTCTCTCCTCTTCTACTCTCTTCCTCCTCACTCTTCCTCCTCTCTCTTCCTCTTCTCTCCTCTTCCTGTCTCCTCCTCCTCTCTCTTCCTCCTCTCTCTTCATTCTCTCCCTTCCTCCACTCTCTTCCAAAACAATCTTCCTCCTCTCTCCTCTTCTTCTCTCTTCCTCCTCTCTCTTCCTCCTCTCTCCTCTTCCTCTCTCTTCCTCCACTCTCTTCTTCCTCTCTCTTCCTCCTCTCTCTTCCACCGCTATCTTCCTCCTCTCTCCTCTTCCTCTATCCTCTTCCACTCTCTTCCTCCTCTCTCTTCCTCCTCTCTCTTCCTCCTCTCTCATCCTCGTCTCTCTTCCTCTTCTCTCTTCCTCCTCTCTCCTCTTCCTCTCTCTTCCTCCTCACTCTTCCTCCTCTCTCTTCCTCCTCTCTCTTCCTCCTCCTTCCTCCTCATCTCTCTTCCTCCTCACTCTTGCTCCTGTCTCTTCCTCCTCTCTCCTCCTCCTCACTCCTCTTCCTCTATCTTCCTCCTCTCTCATCCTCCTCTCTCATCCTCCTCTCTCTTCCTCATCTCTCTTCCTCCTCTCTCCTCTTCCTGTCTCTTCCTCCTCTCTCTTCCTCTTCTCTCCTCTTCCTGTCTCTTCCTCCTCTCTCTTCCTCCTCTCTCTTCATCCTCTGTCTTCCTCCTCTCTCCTCCTCCTCTCTCCTCCTCCTCTCTCTTCCTCCCCTCTCTCCTCCTCTCTCTTCCTCCTCACTCCTCCTCACTCTCTTCCTCCTCTCTCTTCCTCCTCTCTCTTCCTCTTTTTTCTTCCTCCTCTCTCCTCTTCCTCTCTATTCCTCCTCTCTCTTCCTCCTCTCTCTTCCTCCTCTCTGATCCTCCTCTCTCCTCATCCTCTCTCTTCCTCCTCACTCTTCCTCCTCTCTCCTCTTCCTCTCTATTACTCCTCTCTCTTCCTCCTCTCTCTTCCTCCTCTCTCTTCCTCCTCTCTCTTCCTCCTCTCTCCTCATCCTCTCTCTTCCTCCTCTCTCTTCCTCCTCACTCCTCTTGCTTTCTCTTCCTCCTCTCTATTCCTCCTCACTCCTCCTCCTCTCTCTTCCTCTTCTCTCTTCCTCCTCTCTCCTCTTCCTCCCTATTTCTCCTCTCTCTTCCTCCTCTCTCTTCCTCCTCCCTCTTCCACCTCTCTCCTCCTCCCTCTCTTGCTCCTCTCTCTTCCTCCTCTCTCTTCCTCCCCACTCTTCCTCCTCTCTCCACCTCCTATCTCTTCCTCCTCTCTCTTCCTCCTCTCTCCTCATCCTCTCTCTTCCTACTCTCTTTTCCTCCTCTCTCCTCTTTCTCTCTATTGCTCCTCTACCTCCTCTCTCTTCCTCACCTCTCTTCTTCCTCTCTCTTCCTCCACTCTCTTCCTCCTCTCTCTTCCTCTTTTCTCTTCCTCCTCTCTCCTCTTCCTCTATTCCTCCTGTCTCTTCCTCCTCTCTCCTCATACTCTCTCTTCCTTCTCTCTCCTCTTCCTCTCTCTTCCTCCTCTCTCTTCCTCCTCTCTCTTCCTCCTCTCTCTTCCTCCTCTCTCTTCCTCCTCTCTCCTCCTCCTCTCTGCTCTTCCTCTCTCTTCCTCCTCTCTCTTTCTCCTCCCACTTCCTCCTCTCTCCTCTTCCTCTCTCTTTTTCCTCTCTCTTCCTCCTCTCTATTCCTCCTCTCTCTTCCTCCTCTCTCCTCTTCCTCTCCCTTCTTCCTCTCTCTTCTTCCTCTCTCTACCTCCTCTCTCTTCCTCCTCTCTCTTCCTCCTTTCTCTTCCTCCTCTCCCTCCTACTCTCTCCTCTTCCTCTCTCTTCCTCCTCTCTCCTCTTCCTCTCTCTTCCTCCTCTCTCGTCCTCCTCTCTCTTCCTCCTTTCTCTTCCTCCTCTCTCCTCCTCCTCTCTCCTCTTCCTCTCTCTTCCTCCTCTCTCCTCTTCAACTCTCTTCCTCCACTCTCTTCCTCCTCTCTCTTCCCACTCTCTCCTCTTCCTCTCTCCTCTTCCTCGCTATTCCTCCTCTCTCTTCCTCCTATCTCTTCCTCATCTCTCTTCATCCTCTCTCCTCCTCTCTCCTCTTCCTCTCTCTTCCTCCTCTCTCTTCCTCCTCTCTCTTCCTCCTCTCTCCTCTTCCTCTCTTTTCTTCCTCTCTCTTCCTCCTCTATCTTCCTCCTCTCTCCTCCTCTCTCCTCTTCCTCTCTCTTCCTCCTCTCTCTTACTCCACTCTCACCCTCCTCTCTCCTCCTCTCTCCTCTTCCTCTCTCTTCCTCCTCTCTCTTCCTCCTTTCTCCTCCTCTCTCCTCTTCCTCTCTCTTCCTCCTCTCTCTTCCTCCACTCTCATCCTCCTCTCAATTCCTCCTCTCTCTTCCTTCACTCTCCTCGTCCTCTTTGCTCTTCCTCTCTCTTCCTCCTCTCTCTTTCTCCTCCCACTTCCTCCTCTCTCTTCTTCCTCTCTCTTCTTCCTCTCATTTCCTCCTCTCTCCTCCTCTCTCCTCTTCCTCTCTCTTTCTCCTCCCACTTCCTCCTCTCTCTTCTTCCTCTCTCTTCTACCTCTCTCTTCCTCCTCTCTCCTCCTCTCTCCTCTTCCTCTCTCTTCCTCCTCTCTCTTCCTCCTCTCTCTTCCTCCTCTCTCTTCCTCCTCTCTCCTCTTCCTCTCTCTTCCTCCTCTCTCTTCCTCCTCTCTCCTCCTCCTCTCTGCTCTTCCTCTCTCTTCCTCCTCTCTCTTTCTCCTCCCACTTCCTCCTCTCTCTTCTTCCTCTCTCTTCTTCCTCTCTCTTCCTCCTCTCTCTTCCTCCTCTCTATTTCTCCTCCCACTTCCTCCTCTCTCCTCTTCCTCTCTCTTCCTCCTCTCTCTTCCTCCTCCCTCTTCCTCCTTTCTCTTCCTCCTCTCTCCTCCTCCTCTCTCCTCTTCCTCTCTCTTCCTCCTCTCTCCTCTTCCTCTCTCTTCCTCCTCTCTCTTCCTCCTATCTCTTCCCCCTCTCTCCTCTTCCTCTCTCCTCTTGCTCGCTATTCCTCCTCTCTCTTCCTCCTATGTCTTCCTCATCTCTCTTCATCCTCTCTCCTCCTCTCTCCTCTTCCTCTCTCTTCCTCCTCTCTATTCCTCCTCTCTCTTCCTCCTCTCTCCTCTTCCTCTCTTTTCTTCCTCTCTCTTCCTCCTCTATCTTCCTCCTCTCTCCTCTTCCTCTCTTTTCTTCCTCTCTCTTCCTCCTCTCTCTTCCTTCTCTCTCTTTCTCCTCTCTCCTCCTCTCTCCTCTTCCTCTCTCTTCCTCCTCTCTCTTCCTCCTCTCTCCTCCTCTCTCCTCTTCCTCTCTCTTCCTCCTCTCTCTTCCTCCACTCTCATCCTCCTCTCAATTCCTCCTCTCTCTTCCTTCACTCTCCTCGTCCTCTCTGCTCTTCCTCTCTCTTCCTCCTCTCTCTTTCTCCTCCCACTTCCTCCTCTCTCTTCTTCCTCTCTCTTCTTCCTCTCTCTTCCTCCTCTCTCCTCCTCTCTCCTCTTCCTCTCTCTTCCTCCTCTCTCTTCCTCCTCTCTCTTCCTCCTCTCTCTTCCCCCTCTCTCTTCCTCCTCTCTCTTCCTCCTCTCTCCTCCTCTCTCCTCTTCCTCTCTCTTCCTCCTCTCTCTTCCTCCTCTCTCTTCCTCCTCTCTCTTCCTCCTCTCTCCTCTTCCTCTCTCTTCCTCCTCTCTCTTCCTCCTCTCTCCTCCTCCTCTCTGCTCTTCCTCTCTCTTCCTCCTCTCTCTTTCTCCTCCCACTTCCTCCTCTCTCTTCTTCCTCTCTCTTCTTCCTCTCTCTTCCTCCTATCTCTTCCTCCTCTCTCTTCCTCCTCTCTCCTCTTCCTCTCTCTTCTTCCCCTCTCTTCCTCCTCTCTCTTCCTCCTCTCTCTTCCTCCTCTCTCCTCCTCTCTCCTCTTCCTCTCTCTTCCTCCTCTCTCTTCCTCCTCTCTCTTCCTCCTCTCTCTTCCTCCTCTCTCCTCTTCCTCTCTCTTCCACCTCTCTCTTCCTCCTCTCTCTTCCTCCTCTCTCTTCCTGCTCTCTATTCCTCCTCTCTCGTCCTCCTCTCTGCTATTCCTCTCTCTTCCTCCTCTCTCTTTCTCCTCCCTCTTCCTCCTCTCTCTTCCTCCTCCCTCTTCCTCCTTTCTCTTCCTCCTCTCTCCTCCTCCTCTCTCCTCTTCCTCTCTCTTCCTCCTCTCTCCTCTTCCTCTCTCTTCCTCCACTCTCTTCCTCCTGTCTCTTCCTCCTCTCTCTTCCTCGTCTCTCTTTCTCCTCCCTCTTCCTCTCTCTCTTCCTCCTCTCTCTTCCTCCTCTCTCTTCCTCCTCTCTCATCTTCCTCTCTCTTCTTCCTCTCTCTTCCTCCTCTCTTTTCCTCCTCTCTCCTCTTCCTCTCTCTTCCTCCTCTCTCTTCCTCCTCTTCTTCCTCCTTTCTCTTCCTCCTCTCCCTTCTTCCTCTCTCCTCTTCCTCTCTCTTCTTCCTCTCTCTTCCTCGTCTCCATTCCTCCTCTGTCTTCCTCCTCTCTCTTCCTCCTCTGTCTTCTTCCTCTCTCCTCCTCTCTCCTCTTCCTCTCTCTTCCTCCTCTCTATTCCTCCTCTCTCTTCCTCCTCTCTCCTCCCCTCTCTCATATTCCTCTCTCTTCCTCCTCTCTCTTCCTCCACTCTCATCCTCCTCTCAATTCCTCCTCTCTCTTCCTTCACTCTCCTCTTCCTCTCTCCTCTTCCTCTCTCTTCCTCCTCTCTCTTCTTCCTCTCTCTTCTTCCTCTCTCTTCCTCCTCTCTCTTCCTCCTCTCTCTTCCTCCTCTCTCCTCTTCCTCTCTCTTCTTCCTCTCTCTTCCTCCTCTCTCTTCCTCCTCTCTCTTCCTCCTCTCTCCTGCTCTCTCCTCTTCATCTCTCTTCCTCCTCTCTCCTCTTCCTCTCTCTTCCTCCTCTCTCTTCCTCCTCTCTCTTCCTCATCTCTCCTCCTCTCTCCTCTTCCTCGCTCTTCCTCCTCTCTCTTCCTCCACTCTCATCCTCGTCTCATTTCCTCCTCTCTCTTCCTTCACTCTCCTCCTCCTCTCTCCTCTTCATCTCTCTTCCTCCTCTCTCTTGCTCCTCTCTCTTCCTTCTCTCTCTTTCTCCTCTCTCCTCCTCTCTCCTCTTCCTCTCTCTTCCTCCTCTCTCTTCCTCCTCTCTGCTCCATCTCTCTCCTCTTCCTCTCTCTTCCTCCTCTCTCCTCCTCCTCTCTCTTTGTCATCTCTCCTCATCATCTCTCTCCCTCCTCTCTCTTCCTCCTCTCTCTTACTCCTCTCTATTCCTCCTCTCTCCTCCTCCTCTCTCTTCCTCCTCTCTCTTCCTCCTCTCTCCTCTCTCCTTTCTCCTCTTCCTCTCTCATCCTCCTCTCTCCACCTCCTATCTCTTCCTCCTCTCTCTTCCTCCTCTCTCCTCATCCTCTCTCTTCCTACTCTCTTTTCCTCCTCTCTCCTCTTCCTCTCTATTGCTCCTCTACCTCCTCTCTCTTCCTCACCTCTCTTCTTCCTCTCTCCTCCACCTCTCTCCTCTTCCTCTCTCTTCCTCCTCTCTCTTCCTCCACTCTCTTCCTCCTCTCTCTTCCTCTTTTCTCTGCCTCCTCTCTCCTCTTTCTCTATTCCTCCTGTCTCTTCCTCCTCTCTCCTCCTCCTCTCTCCTCCTCCTCTCTCTTCCTCCTCTCTCTTCCTCCTCTCTCTTCCTCCTCTCTATTCTTCCTCTCTCTTCCTCCTCTCTCATCTTCCTCTCTATTTCTCCTCTCTCTTCCTCCTCTCTATTCCTCATCTCTCTTCTTCCTCTAGACTCCACCTTTCTCCTCTTTCTCTCACTTCCTCCTCTCTCTTCCTCCTCCTCTCTCTTCCTACACTCTCTTCCTACTCTCTCCTCATTCTCTCTCTTCCTCCTCTCACTTCCTCCTCTCTCTTCCTCCTCTCTCTTCCTCCTCTCTCTTCCTCCTCTCTCCTCATCCTCTCTCTTCCTCCTCTCTCTTGCTCCTCACTCCTCCTCCTCTCTCTTCCTCCTCTCTCTTCCTCCTCTTTCCTCATCCTCTCTCTTCCTCCTCTCTCTTACTCCTCTCTCTTCCCCCTTTCTCTTCATTATCTCTCCTCTTCCTCTCTATTCCTCCTCTCTCTTCCTCCTGTCTCTTCCACCTCTCTCCTCCTCCTCTCTCTTCCTCCTCTCTCTTCCTCCTCTCTCCTCCTCCTCTCTCATCCTCCTCTCTCTTCCTACTCTCTCTTCCTCCTCTCTCATCTTCCTCTATATTTCTCGTCTCTCTTCCTCCTCTCTATTCCTCATCTCTCTTCTTCCTCTAGACTCCACCTTTCTCCTCTTTCTCTCACTTCCTCCTCCTCTCTCTTCCTACACTCTCTTCCTCCTCTCTCCTCATTCTCTCTCTTCCTCCACTCTAATCTTCCTCTCTATTCCTCCTCTCTCTTCCTCCTCTCTCTTCCTCTTCTCTCTTCCTCCTTACTCCTCTTCCTAACTCTTCCTCCTCTCTCTTCCTCCTCTCTCTTCCTCTTCTCTTCTCCTCCTCTCTCTTCCTCTTCTCTCTTCCTCCTCTCTCTTCCTCCTGTCTCTTCCTCATCTCTCTTCTTCCTCTCCTCTCCACCTCTCTCCTCTTCCTCTCTCTTCCTCCTCTCTCTTCCTCCTCTCTCTTTTTCCTGTCTCTTCCTCCTCTCTCTTCCTCCTCTCCCTTCCTCCTCTCTCTTTCTCCTCTCTCTTCCTCACCTCTCTTCCTACTCTCTCTTCCTCCTCTCTCTTCCTCCTCTCTCTTCCTCCTCACTCTTCCTCCTATATCTTCCTCCTATCTTTTCCCCTCTCTCTTCCTCCTCTCTCTTCCTCTTCTCTCTTCGTCCTCTCTCCTCCTCCTCTCTCTTCTCTACCTCTCTCTTCCTCCTCTCTCTTCCTCCTCTCTCTTCTTCCTCTTCCTCATCCTCTCTCCTCCTCCTCTCTCTTCCTGCACCCTCTTCCTCCTCTCTCCTCATCCCCTCTCTTCGTCCTCTGTCCTCTTTCACTATCTTCCTCCTCTCTCTTCTTCCTCTCTCTTCCTCCTCTCTCTTCCTCTCTCTCTTTCTTCCTCTCTCCTCCTCCTCTCTCTTCCTCCTCTCTCTTCCTCCTCTCTCTTCCTCCTCTCTCTTCCTCCTCTCTCTTCCACCTCTCTCCTCCTCCTCTCTCTTCCTCCTCTCTCTTCCTCCTCTCTCTTCCACTTCTCTCTTCCTCCTCTCTCTTCCTCCTCTCTCTTCCTCCTCTCTCTTCCTCCTCTCTCCTCCTCCTCTCTCATCCTCCTCTCTAATCTTCCTCTCTATTCCTCCTCTCTCTTCCTCCTCTCTCTTCCTCCTCTCTCCTCATCCTCTCTCTTCCTCCTCTCTCTTCCTCCTCTCTCTTCCTCCTCTCTCTTCCTCCTCTCTCCTCCTCCTCTCTCTTCCTCCTCTCTCTTCCTCCTCTCTCTTCCTCCTCTCTCCTCTTCCTCTCTATTCCTGCTCTCTCTTCCTCCTCTCTTCCTGTTGTCTCTTCCTCCTCTCTCCTCCTCCTCTCTCATCCTCCTCTCTAATCTTCCTCTCTATTCCTCCTCTCTCTTCCTCCTCTCTCTTCCTCCTCTCTCCTCATCCTCTCTCTTCCTCCTCTCTCCTCTTCCTCTCTATTCCTCCTCTCTCTTCCTCCTCTCTCTTCCTCCTGTCTCTTCCTCCTCTCTCTTCCTCCTGTCTCTTCCTCCTCTCCCTTCCTCCTCCTCTCTTTTCCACCTCTCTCTTCCTCCTCTCTCCTCGTCCTCTCTCTTCCTCCTCTCTCTTCCTCCTATCTCTTCCTCCTATCTCTTCCTCCTCTCTCTTCCTCCTCTGTCCTCCTCCTCTCTCTTCCTCCTCTCTCTTCCTCATCTCTCTTCTTCCTCTCTCCTATACCTCTCCTCCACCTCTCTCCTCTTCCTCTCTCTTCCTCCTCTCTCTTCCTCCTCTCTCTTCCTCCCTACTCATCCTCCTCTGTCTTCCTCCTCTCTCTTCCTCCTCTCTCTTCCCCCTTTCTCTTCATTATCTCTCCTCTTCCTCTCTATTCCTCCTCTCTCTTCCTCCTCTCTCTTCCTCCTCACTCTTCCTCCTATCTCTTCATCCTCTCTCTTCCTCCTCTCTCTTCCTCCTCTAACTTCCTGCTCTCTCTTCCTCCTCTCTCCTCCTCCTCTCTCTTCCTCCTCTCTCTTCCACCTCTTTCCTCATCCTCTCTCTTCCTCCTCACTCCTCCTCCTCTCTCTTCCTCATCTCTCTTTCACCTCTCTCCTCATCCTCTCTCTTCCTCCTCTCTCTTCCTTATCTCTCCTCTTCCTCTCTATACCTCCTCTCTCTAACTCCTCTCTCTTCCACCTCTCTCCACCTCCTCTCTCTTCCTCCTCTCTCTTCCTCCTCTCTCTTCCTCCTCTCTCTTCCTCCTCTCTCCTCCTCCTCTCTCATCCTCGTCTCTCTTGCTCCTCTCTCCTCTTCCTCTCACTTCCTCCTCTCTCTTCCTCCTCCTCTCTCTTCCTACTCTCTCTTCCTCCTCTCTCCTCATTCTGTCTCTTCCACCTCTCTCTTCCTCCTCTCTCTTCCTCATCTCTCTTCTTCCTCTCCTCTCCACATCTCTCCTCTTCATCTCTCTTCCTCCTCTCTCTTCCTCCTCTCTCTTTTTCCTCTCTCTTCCTCCTCGCTCTTCCTCCTCTCTCTTCCTCCTCTCTCCTCCTCCTCTCTCTTCCTCCTCTCTCTTCCTCCTCTCTCTTCCTCCTCTCTCCTCTTCCTCACTATTCCTCCTCTCTCTTCCTCCTCTCTCTTCCTCATCTCTCTTCTTCCTCTCCTCTACACCTCTCTCCTCTTCCTCTCTCTTCCTCCTCTCTCTTCCTCCTCTCTCTTTTTCCTCTCTCTTCCTCCTCCTCTCTTTTCCTCATCTCTCTTCCCCCTCTCTCGTCATCCACTCTCTTCCTCCTCTCTCCTCTTCCTCTCTCTTCCTCCTCTCTCTTCCACCTCTCTCATCTTTCTCTATTTCTCCTCTCTCTTCATCCTCCTCTCTCTTCCTACTCTCTCTTCCTCCTCTCTCCTCATTCTCTCTCTTCCTCCTCTCTCTTCCTCCTCTCTCTTCCTCCTCTCTCTTCCTCCTCTCTCTTCCTCCTCTCTCTTCATCTTCTCTCCTCCTCCACACTCTTCCTCCTCTCTCTTCCTCCTCTCTCTTCATCTTCTCTCCTCCTCCACTCTCTTCCTCCTCTCTCTTCCTCCTCTCTCCTCCTGCACTCTCATCCTCCTCTCTCTTCCTCCTGTCTCCTGTTCCTCTCTCTTCCTCCATTCTCTTCCTCCTCTCTCTTCCTCCTCTCTCTTCCTCGTCTCTATTCCTGCTCTCTCTTCCTCCTCTCTTCCTGTTGTCTCTTCCTCCTCTCTCTTCCTCCTGTCTCTTCCTCCTCTCTCCTCTTCCTCTCTATTCCTCCTCTCTCTTCCTCCTCACTCTTCCTCCTGTCTCTTCCTCCTCTCTCTTCCTCCTCCTCTCTTTTCCTCCTCTCTCTTCCTCCTCTCTCCTCGTCCTCTCTCTTCCTCCTCTCTCTTCCTCCTCTCTCTTCCTCCTATCTCTTCCTCCTCTCTCTTACTCCTCTGTCCTCCTCCTCTCTCTTCCTCATCTCTCTTCTTCCTCTCTCCTATACCTCTCCTCCACCTCTCTCCTCTTCCTCTCTCTTCCTCCTCTCTCTTCCTCCTCTCTCTTCCTCCCTACTCATCCTCCTCTGTCTTCCTCCTCTCTCTTCCTCCTCTTTCCTCATCCTCTCTCTTCCTCCTCTCTCTTCCTCCACTCTCTTCCCCCTTTCTCTTCATTATCTCTCCTCTTCCTCTCTATTCCTCCTCTCTCTTCCTCCTCTCTCTTCCTCCTCACTCTTCCTCCTATCTCTTCCTCCTCTCTCTTCCTCCTCTCTCTTCCTCCTCTAACTTCCTGCTCTCTCTTCCTCCTCTCTCCTCCTCCTCTCTCTTCCTCCTCTCTCTTCCACCTCTTGCCTCATCCTCTCTCTTCCTCCTCACTCCTCCTCCTCTCTCTTCCTCCTCTCTCTTTCACCTCTCTCCTCATCCTCTCTCTTCCTCCTCTCTCTTCTTCCTCTCTCCTCATCCTCTCTCTTCCTCCTCTCTCTTCCTCCTCTCTCTTCCTCCTCCTCTCTTTTCCTCATCTCTCTTCCTCCACTCTCCTCATCCTCTCTCTTCCTCCTCCCCTCTCTTGCTCCTCTCTCTGGCTCCTCTCACTTCTTCACCTCTCCTCTTCCTCTCCCTTCCTCCACTCTCTTCCATCTCTCTCCTCCAACTCTCTCTTCCTCCTCTCTCTTCCTCCTCTCTCTTCCTCCTCTCTCTATCTCCTCTCTCTTCTTCCTCCTCTCTTTTCCCCCTCTCTCCTCCTCATCTCTCTTCCTCCTCTCTCTTCCTCCTCACTCATCCTCCTCTCTATTCCTTCCCTCTCTTCCTCCTCTCTCCTCCTCCTCTCTCTTCCTCCTCTCTCTTCCTCATCTCTCCTCCTCCCCTCTCTTCCTCCTCTCTCCTCTTCCTCTCTCTTCCTCCTCTCCCTTCCTCCTCTCTTCCTCCTCTCTCTTCCTCCTCTCTCCTCTTCCTCTCTCTTCCTCCTCCCTCTTTCACCTCTCTCCTCCTCCTCTCTCATCCTCCTCTCTCTTCCTCCTCTCTACTGTTCCTCTCTCTTCCTCCTTTCTCTTCCTCCTCTCTCTTCCTCCTCTCTCTTCCTGGTCTCTATTCCTGCTCTCTCTTCCTTCTCTCTCTTCCTCCTCTCTCTTCCTCCTCTCTCCTCTTCCTCTCTATTCCTCCTCTCTCTTCCTCCTCTCTCTTCCTCCTGTCTCTTCCTCCTCTCTCTTCCTCCTCCTCTCTTTTCCTCCTCTCTCTTTCTCCTCTCTCCTCATCCTCTATCTTCCTCCTCTCTCTTCCTCCTCTCTCTACTCCTCCTTCTCTTCCTCCTCTCTTTCTTCCTCCTCTCTCCTCCTCCTCTCTCTTCCTCCTCTTTCTTCCTCCTCTCTCTTCCTCCTCTCTCCTCCTCCTCTATCTTCCTCCTCTCTCTTGCTCCTCACTCCTCCTCCTCTCTCTTCCTCCGCACTCTTCCTCCTCTTTCCTCATCCTCTCTCTTCCTCCTCTCTCTTCCTCCTCTCTCTTCCCCCTTTCTCTTCATTATCTCTCCTCTTCCTCTCTATTCCTCCTCTCTCTTCCTCATCTCTCTTCCACCTCTCTCCTCCTCCTCTCTCTTCCTCCTCTCTCTTCCTCCTCTCTCTTCTTCCTCTCTCTTCCTCCTCTCTACTCCTCCTCTCTCATCCTCCTCTCTCTTCCTCCTCTCTCTTCCTCCTCTCTCTTCCCCCTTTCTCTTCATTATCTCTCCTCTTCCTCTCTATTCCTCCTCTCTCTTCCTCCTCTCTCTTCCTCCTCACTCTTCCTCCTATCTCTTCATCCTCTCTCTTCCTCCTCTCTCTTCCTCCTCTAACTTCCTGCTCTCTCTTCCTCCTCTCTCCTCCTCCTCTCTCTTCCTCCTCTCTCTTCCACCTCTTTCCTCATCCTCTCTCTTCCTCCTCACTCCTCCTCCTCTCTCTTCCTCATCTCTCTTTCACCTCTCTCCTCATCCTCTCTCTTCCTCCTCTCTCTTCCTTATCTCTCCTCTTCCTCTCTATACCTCCTCTCTCTAACTCCTCTCTCTTCCCACCTCTCTCCACCTCCTCTCTCTTCCTCCTCTCTCTTCCTCCTCTCTCTTCCTCCTCTCTCTTCCTCCTCTCTCCTCCTCCTCTCTCATCCTCGTCTCTCTTGCTCCTCTCTCCTCTTCCTCTCACTTCCTCCTCTCTCTTCCTCCTCCTCTCTCTTCCTACTCTCTCTTCCTCCTCTCTCCTCATTCTGTCTCTTCCACCTCTCTCTTCCTCCTCTCTCTTCCTCATCTCTCTTCTTCCTCTCCTCTCCACATCTCTCCTCTTCATCTCTCTTCCTCCTCTCTCTTCCTCCTCTCTCTTTTTCCTCTCTCTTCCTCCTCGCTCTTCCTCCTCTCTCTTCCTCCTCTCTCCTCCTCCTCTCTCTTCCTCCTCTCTCTTCCTCCTCTCTCTTCCTCCTCTCTCCTCTTCCTCACTATTCCTCCTCTCTCTTCCTCCTCTCTCTTCCTCATCTCTCTTCTTCCTCTCCTCTACACCTCTCTCCTCTTCCTCTCTCTTCCTCCTCTCTCTTCCTCCTCTCTCTTTTTCCTCTCTCTTCCTCCTCCTCTCTTTTCCTCATCTCTCTTCCCCCTCTCTCGTCATCCACTCTCTTCCTCCTCTCTCCTCTTCCTCTCTCTTCCTCCTCTCTCTTCCACCTCTCTCATCTTTCTCTATTTCTCCTCTCTCTTCATCCTCCTCTCTCTTCCTACTCTCTCTTCCTCCTCTCTCCTCATTCTCTCTCTTCCTCCTCTCTCTTCCTCCTCTCTCTTCCTCCTCTCTCTTCCTCCTCTCTCTTCCTCCTCTCTCTTCATCTTCTCTCCTCCTCCACACTCTTCCTCCTCTCTCTTCCTCCTCTCTCTTCATCTTCTCTCCTCCTCCACTCTCTTCCTCCTCTCTCTTCCTCCTCTCTCCTCCTGCTCTCTCATCCTCCTCTCTCTTCCTCCTGTCTCCTGTTCCTCTCTCTTCCTCCATTCTCTTCCTCCTCTCTCTTCCTCCTCTCTCTTCCTCGTCTCTATTCCTGCTCTCTCTTCCTCCTCTCTTCCTGTTGTCTCTTCCTCCTCTCTCTTCCTCCTGTCTCTTCCTCCTCTCTCCTCTTCCTCTCTATTCCTCCTCTCTCTTCCTCCTCACTCTTCCTCCTGTCTCTTCCTCCTCTCTCTTCCTCCTCCTCTCTTTTCCTCCTCTCTCTTCCTCCTCTCTCCTCGTCCTCTCTCTTCCTCCTCTCTCTTCCTCCTCTCTCTTCCTCCTATCTCTTCCTCCTCTCTCTTACTCCTCTGTCCTCCTCCTCTCTCTTCCTCATCTCTCTTCTTCCTCTCTCCTATACCTCTCCTCCACCTCTCTCCTCTTCCTCTCTCTTCCTCCTCTCTCTTCCTCCTCTCTCTTCCTCCCTACTCATCCTCCTCTGTCTTCCTCCTCTCTCTTCCTCCTCTTTCCTCATCCTCTCTCTTCCTCCTCTCTCTTCCTCCACTCTCTTCCCCCTTTCTCTTCATTATCTCTCCTCTTCCTCTCTATTCCTCCTCTCTCTTCCTCCTCTCTCTTCCTCCTCACTCTTCCTCCTATCTCTTCCTCCTCTCTCTTCCTCCTCTCTCTTCCTCCTCTAACTTCCTGCTCTCTCTTCCTCCTCTCTCCTCCTCCTCTCTCTTCCTCCTCTCTCTTCCACCTCTTGCCTCATCCTCTCTCTTCCTCCTCACTCCTCCTCCTCTCTCTTCCTCCTCTCTCTTTCACCTCTCTCCTCATCCTCTCTCTTCCTCCTCTCTCTTCTTCCTCTCTCCTCATCCTCTCTCTTCCTCCTCTCTCTTCCTCCTCTCTCTTCCTCCTCCTCTCTTTTCCTCATCTCTCTTCCTCCACTCTCCTCATCCTCTCTCTTCCTCCTCCCCTCTCTTGCTCCTCTCTCTGGCTCCTCTCACTTCTTCACCTCTCCTCTTCCTCTCCCTTCCTCCACTCTCTTCCATCTCTCTCCTCCAACTCTCTCTTCCTCCTCTCTCTTCCTCCTCTCTCTTCCTCCTCTCTCTATCTCCTCTCTCTTCTTCCTCCTCTCTTTTCCCCCTCTCTCCTCCTCATCTCTCTTCCTCCTCTCTCTTCCTCCTCACTCATCCTCCTCTCTATTCCTCCCCTCTCTTCCTCCTCTCTCCTCCTCCTCTCTCTTCCTCCTCTCTCTTCCTCATCTCTCCTCCTCCCCTCTCTTCCTCCTCTCTCCTCTTCCTCTCTCTTCCTCCTCTCCCTTCCTCCTCTCTTCCTCCTCTCTCTTCCTCCTCTCTCCTCTTCCTCTCTCTTCCTCCTCCCTCTTTCACCTCTCTCCTCCTCCTCTCTCATCCTCCTCTCTCTTCCTCCTCTCTACTGTTCCTCTCTCTTCCTCCTTTCTCTTCCTCCTCTCTCTTCCTCCTCTCTCTTCCTGGTCTCTATTCCTGCTCTCTCTTCCTTCTCTCTCTTCCTCCTCTCTCTTCCTCCTCTCTCCTCTTCCTCTCTATTCCTCCTCTCTCTTCCTCCTCTCTCTTCCTCCTGTCTCTTCCTCCTCTCTCTTCCTCCTCCTCTCTTTTCCTCCTCTCTCTTTCTCCTCTCTCCTCATCCTCTATCTTCCTCCTCTCTCTTCCTCCTCTCTCTACCTCCTATCTCTTCCTCCTCTCTTTCTTCCTCCTCTCTCCTCCTCCTCTCTCTTCCTCCTCTTTCTTCCTCCTCTCTCTTCCTCCTCTCTCCTCCTCCTCTATCTTCCTCCTCTCTCTTGCTCCTCACTCCTCCTCCTCTCTCTTCCTCCGCACTCTTCCTCCTCTTTCCTCATCCTCTCTCTTCCTCCTCTCTCTTCCTCCTCTCTCTTCCCCCTTTCTCTTCATTATCTCTCCTCTTCCTCTCTATTCCTCCTCTCTCTTCCTCATCTCTCTTCCACCTCTCTCCTCCTCCTCTCTCTTCCTCCTCTCTCTTCCTCCTCTCTCTTCTTCCTCTCTCTTCCTCCTCTCTACTCCTCCTCTCTCATCCTCCTCTCTCTTCCTCCTCTCTCTTCCTCCTCTCTCCTCCTCCTCTCTCATCCTCCTCTCTCTTCCTCCTCTCTCTTCCTCCTCTCTCATCTTCCTCTCTATTTCTCCTCTCTCTTCCTCCTCTCTATACCTCATCTCTCTTCTTCTCTCGACTCCACCTTTCTTCTCTTTCTCTCACTTCCTCCTCTCTCTTCCTCCTCTCTCCTCATTCTCTCTCTTCCTCCTCTCTAATCTTTCTCTCTATTCCTCCTCTCTCTTCCTACTCTCTCTTCCTCTTCTCTCTTCCTCCTTTCTCCTCTTCCTATCTCTTCCTCCTCTCTCTTCCTCCTCTCTCTTCCTCCTCTCTCCTCCTCCTCTCTCTTCCTCTTCTCTCTTCCTCCTCTCTCTTCCTCCTCTCTCTTCCTCATCTCTCTTCTTCCTCTCCTCTCCACCTCTCTCCTCTTCCTCTCTCTTCCTCCTCTCTCTTCCTCCTCTATCTTTTTTCTGTCTCTTCCTCCTCTCTCTTCCTCCTCTCTCTTCCTCCTCTCTCTTGCTCCTCTCTCTTCCTCACCTCTCTTCCTACTCTCTATTCCTCCTCTCTCTTCCTACTCTCTCTTCCTCCTTTCTCCTCTTCCTATCTCTTCCTCCTCTCTCTTCCTCCTCTCTCTTCCTCCGCTCTCTTCCTCCTCTCTTCTCTACCTCTCTCTTCCTCCTCTCTCTTCCTCCTCTCTCTTCTTCCTCTCTCCTCATCCTCTCTCTTCCTCCTCTCTCTTCCTCCTCTCTCTTCCTCCTCCTCTCTTTTCCTCATCTCTCTTCCTCCACTCTCCTCATCCTCTCTCTTCCTCCTCCCCTCTCTTGCTCCTCTCTCTGGCTCCTCTCTCTTCTTCACCTCTCCTCTTCCTCTCCCTTCCTCCACTCTCTTCCATCTCTCTCCTCCAACTCTCTCTTCCTCCTCTCTCTTCCTCCTCTCTCTTCCTCCTCTCTCTATCTCCTCTCTCTTCTTCCTCCTCTCTTTTCCCCCTCTCTCCTCCTCCTCTCTCTTCCTCCTCTCTCTTCCTCATCTCTCCTCCTCCCCTCTCTTCCTCCTCTCTCCTCTTCCTCTCTCTTCCTCCTCTCTCTTCCTTCTCTCTCTTCTTCCTCTCTCTTTCTCCTCTCTCCTCCTCCTCTCTCTTCCTCCTCTCCCTTCCTCCTCTCTTCCTCCTCTCTCTTCCTCCTCTCTCCTCTTCCTCTCTCTTCCTCCTCCCTCTTTCACCTCTCTCCTCCTCCTCTCTCATCCTCCTCTCTCTTCCTCCTCTCTACTGTTCCTCTCTCTTCCTCCTTTCTCTTCCTCCTCTCTCTTCCTCCTCTCTCTTCCTGGTCTCTATTCCTGCTCTCTCTTCCTGCTCTCTCTTCCTCCTCTCTCTTCCTCCTCTCTCCTCTTCCTCTCTATTCCTCCTCTCTCTTCCTCCTCTCTCTTCCTCCTGTCTCTTCCTCCTCTCTCTTCCTCCTCCTCTCTTTTCCTCCTCTCTCTTTCTCCTCTCTCCTCATCCTCTATCTTCCTCCTCTCTCTTCCTCCTCTCTCTACCTCCTATCTCTTCCTCCTCTCTTTCTTCCTCCTCTCTCCTCCTCCTCTCTCTTCCTCCTCTCTCTTCCTCCTCTCTCTTCCTCCTCTCTCCTCCTCCTCTATCTTCCTCCTCTCTCTTGCTCCTCACTCCTCCTCCTCTCTCTTCCTCCACTCTCTTCCTCCTCTTTCCTCATCCTCTCTCTTCCTCCTCTCTCTTCCTCCTCTCTCTTCCCCCTTTCTCTTCATTATCTCTCCTCTTCCTCTCTATTCCTCCTCTCTCTTCCTCCTCTCTCTTCCACCTCTCTCCTCCTCCTCTCTCTTCCTCCTCTCTCTTCCTCCTCTCTCTTCTTCCTCTCTCTTCCTCCTCTCTACTCCTCCTCTCTCATCCTCCTCTCTCTTCCTCCTCTCTCTTCCTCCTCTCTCCTCCTCCTCTCTCATCCTCCTCTCTCTTCCTCCTCTCTCTTCCTCCTCTCTCATCTTCCTCTCTATTTCTCCTCTCTCTTCCTCCTCTCTATACCTCATCTCTCTTCTTCCTCTCGACTCCACCTTTCTCCTCTTTCTCTCACTTCCTCCTCTCTCTTCCTCCTCTCTCCTCATTCTCTCTCTTCCTCCTCTCTAATCTTTCTCTCTATTCCTCCTCTCTCTTCCTACTCTCTCTTCTTCTTCTCTCTTCCTCCTTTCTCCTCTTCCTATCTCTTCCTCCTCTCTCTTCCTCCTCTCTCTTCCTCCTCTCTCCTCCTCCTCTCTCTTCCTCTTCTCTCTTCCTCCTCTCTCTTCCTCCTCTCTCTTCCTCATCTCTCTTCTTCCTCTCCTCTCCACCTCTCTCCTCTTCCTCTCTCTTCCTCCTCTCTCTTCCTCCTCTATCATTTTCCTGTCTCTTCCTCCTCTCTCTTCCTCCTCTCTCTTCCTCCTCTCTCTTGCTCCTCTCTCTTCCTCACCTCTCTTCCTACTCTCTATTCCTCCTCTCTCTTCCTACTCTCTCTTCCTCCTTTCTCCTCTTCCTATCTCTTCCTCCTCTCTCTTCCTCCTCTCTCTTCCTCGGCTCTCTTCCTCCTCTCTTCTCTACCTCTCTCTTCCTCCTCTCTCTTCCTCCTCTCTCTTCTTCCTCTCTCCTCATCCTCTCTCTTCCTCCTCTCTCTTCCTCCTCTCTCTTCCTCCTCCTCTCTTTTCCTCATCTCTCTTCCTCCACTCTCCTCATCCTCTCTCTTCCTCCTCCCCTCTCTTGCTCCTCTCTCTGGCTCCTCTCACTTCTTCACCTCTCCTCTTCCTCTCCCTTCCTCCACTCTCTTCCATCTCTCTCCTCCTCCTCTCTCTTCCTCCTCTCTCTTCCTCCTCTCTCTTCCTCCTCTCTCTTCCTCCTCTCTCTTCTTCCTCCTCTCTTTTCCCCCTCTCTCCTCCTCATCTCTCTTCCTCCTCTCTCTTCCTCCTCACTCATCCTCCTCTCTCTTCCTCCCCTCTCTTCCTCCTCTCTCCTCCTCCTCTCTCTTCCTCCTCTCTCTTCCTCATCTCTCCTCCTCCCCTCTCTTCCTACACTCTCTTCTTCCTCTCTCCTCATCCTCTATCTTCCTCCTCTCTCTTCCTCCTCTCTCTTCCTCCTCTCTCCTCTTCCTCTCTCTTCCTCCTCTCTCTTCCTTCTCTCTCTTCTTCCTCTCTCTTTCTCCTCTCTCCTCCTCCTATCTGTTCCTGCTCTCTCTTCCTCCTCTCTCATCCTCCTCTCTCTTCCTCCTCTCTCTTCCTCCTCTCTCCTCCTCCTCTCTCTTCCTCCGCTCTCTTCCTCCTCTCTCCTCCTCCTCTCTCTTCCTCCTCTCTCTTCCTCATCTCTCATCCTCCCCTCTCTTCCTACACTCTCTTCTTCCTCTCTCCTCATCCTCTATCTTCCTCCTCTCTTCCTCCTCTCTCTTCCTCCTCTCTCTTCCTCCTCTCTCCTCTTCCTCTCTATATCTCCTCTCTCTTCCTCCTCTCTCTTCCTCCTTTCTTTTCCTCCTCTCTCCTCTTCCTCTCTCTTCCTCCTCTCTCTTCCTCCTCTCTCTTCCTCCTTTCTCTTCCTCCTCTCTCCTCTTCCTCTATATTCCTCCTCTCTCTTCCTCATCTCTCTTCCTCCTCTCTCCACAGCCTCTCTCTTCCTCCTCTCTCCTCTTCCTCTCTGTTCCTCCTCTCTCTTCCTCCTCTCTCTTCCTCCTCTCTTCTCCTCCTCTCTCTTCCTCCTCTCTCTTTCTCCTCTCTCCTCCTCCTCTCTCTTCCTGCATTCTCTTCCTCCTCTCTCCTCATCCTCTCTATTCTTCCTCTCTCCTCTTCCTCTCTCTTCCTCCTCTCTCTTCCTCCTCTCTCTTCCTCCTCTCTCCTCCTCCTCTCTCCTCCTCCTCTCTCTTACTCCTCTCTCTTCCTCCTCTCTCTTCCTCCTCTCTCCTCCTCCTCTCTCTTCCTCCTCTCCCTTCCTCCTCTCTCTTCCTCCTCTCTCCTCTTCCTCTCTCTTCCTCCTCCCTCTTCCACCTCTATCCTCCTCCTGTCTATTCCTCCTCTCTCTTCCTCCCCTCTCTTCCTCCTCTCTCTTCTTCCTCTCTACTTCTCCTCTCTCTTCCTCCTCTCTCTTCCCCATCTCTCTTCTTCTTTTCTCCTCCACCACTCTCCTCTTCCTCTCTCTTCCTCCTCTCTCTTCCTCCTCCTCTCTATTCCTCCTCTCTCTTCCTCCCCTCTCTTCCTCCTCTCTCTTCTTCCTCTCTATTTCTCCTCTCTCTTCCTCCTCTCTCTTCCCCATCTCTCTTCTTCCTCTCTCCTCCACCACTCTCCTCTTCCTCTCTCTTCCTCCTCTCTCTTCCTCCTCTCTCTTCTTCCTCCTCTCTTTTCCCCCTCTCTCGTCCTCCTCTCTCTTCCTCCTCTCTCTTCCTCCTCACTCCTCCTCCTCTCTCTTCCTCACCTCTCTTCCTCCTCTCTCCTCCTCCTCTCTCTTCCTCCTCTCTCTTCCCCATCTCTCCTCCTCCCCTCTCTTCCTACACTCTCTTCTTCCTCTCTCCTCATCCTCTATCTTCCTCCTCTCTCTTCCTCCTCTCTCCTATTCCTCTCTATTTCTCCTCTCTCTTCCTCCTCTCTCTTCCTCATTTCTTTTCTTCCTCTCTCCTCCACCTCTCTCCTCTTCCTCTCTCTTCTTCCTCTCTCTTCCTCCTCCTCTCTCTTCCTCCTCTCTCTTCCTCCTCTCTCTTCCACCTCTCTCCTCCTCCTCTCTTTTCCTCCTCTCTCTTCCTCCTCTCTCTTCCTCCTCTCTCTTCCTCCTCTCTCCTCATCCACTCTCTTCCTCCTCTCTCTTCCTCCCCTCTTTTCCTCCTCCCCTCCTCCTCTCTCTTCCTCCTCTCTCTTCCTCATCTCTCCTCCTCACTTCTCTTCCTACACTCTCTTCTTTCTCTCTCCTCCTCCTCTCGCATCCTCCTCTCTCTTCCTCCTCTCTCCTCTTCCTCTCTCTTCCTCCTCTCTCTTCCTCCTCTCTCATCTTCCTCTCTATTTCTCCTCTCGCTTCCTCCTCTCTCTTCCTCATCTCTCTTCTTCCTCTCGCCTCCACCTCTCTCCTCTTCATCTCACTTCCTCCCCTCTCTTCCTCCTCCTCTCTCTTCCTACTCCCTCTTCCTCCTCTCTCCTCATTCTCTCTCTTCCTTATCTCTCCTCTTCCTCTCTATACCTCCTCTCTCTTCCTCCTCTCTCTTCCTCCTCTCTCCTCATCCTCTCTCTTCCTCCTCTCTCCTCCTCCTCTCTCTTCCTCCTCTCTCTTCCTCCTCTCTCTCCCTCCTCTCTCTTCCTCCTCTCTCCTCTTCCTCTCTATTCCTCCTCTCTCTTCCTCCTCTCTCTTCCTCCTCTCTCCTCCTCCTCTCTCATCCTCCTCTCTCTTGCTCCTCTCTCCTCATTCTCTCTCTTCCTCCTCTCTCTTCCTCCTCTCTCTTCCTCATCTCTCTTCTTCCTCTCCTCTCCACATCTCTCCTCTTCATCTCTCTTCCTCCTCTCTCTTCCTCCTCTCTCTTTTTCCTCTCTCTTCCTCCTCGCTTTTCCTCCTCTCTCTTCATCCTCTCTCTTGCTCCTCTCTCTTCCTCACCTCTCTTCCTACTCTCTCTTCCTCCTCTCTCTTCCTCCTCTCTCTTCCTCCTCCTCTCATTTCCTCATATCTCTTCCTCCTCTCTCCTCATCCTCTCTCATCCTCCTCTCTCTTCCTCCTTTCTCTTCTTCTTCTCTCTTCCTCCTCTCTCTTCCTCCTCTCTCTTCCTCTTCTCTCTTCCTCATCTCTCCTCTTCCTCTCTCTTCCTCCTCTCTCTTCCACCTCTCTCCTCCTCCTCTCTCTTCCTCCTCTCTCTTCCTCCTCTCTACTCCTCCTCTCTCATCCTCCTCTCTCTTCCTCCTCTCTCTTCCTCCTCTCTCCTCCTCCTCTCTCATCCTCCTCTCTCTTCCTCCTCTCTCTTCCTCCTCTCTCATCTTCCTCTCTATTTCGCCTCTCTCTTCCTCCTCTCTATACCTCATCTTTCTTCTTCCTCTCGACTCCACCTTTCTCCTCTTTCTCTCACTTCCTACTCTCTCTTCCTCCTCTCTCCTCATTCTCTCTCTTCCTCCTCTCTAATCTTTCTCTCTATTCCTCCTCTCTCTTCCTACTCTCTCTTCCTCTTCTCTCTTCCTCCTTTCTCCTCTTCCTATCTCTTCCTCCTCTCTCTTCCTCATCTCTCTTCTTCCTCTCCTCTCCACCTCTCTCCTCTTCCTCTCTCTTCCTCCTCTCTCTTCCTCCTCTCTCTTTTTCCTGTCTCTTCCTCCTCTCTCTTCCTCCTCTCTCTTCCTCCTCTCTCTTGCTCCTCTCTCTTCATCACCTCTCTTCCTACTCTCTCTTCCTCCTCTCTCTTCCTACTCTCTCTTCCTCCTTTCTCCTCTTCCTATCTCTTCCTCTTCTCTCTTCCTCCTCTCTCATCCTCCTCTCTCTTCTTCCTCTCTCTTCCTCCTCTCTCCTCCTCCTCTCTCTTCCTCCCCTCTCTTACTCCTCTCTCCTCCTCCTCTCTCTTCCTCCTCTCTCTTCCTCATCTCTCATCCTCCCCTCTCTTCCTACACTCTCTTCTTCCTCTCTCCTCATCCTCTCTCTTCCTCCTCTCTCTTCCTCCTCTCTCTTCCTCCTCTCTCTTCCTCCTCTCTCCTCTTCCTCTCTATTTCTCCTCTCTCTTCCTCCTCTCTCTTCCTCTTCTCTCTTCCTCATCTCTCCTCTTCCTCTCTCTTCCTCCTTTCTCTTCCTCCTCTCTCCTCTTCCTCTCTCTTCCTCCTCTCTCTTCCTCCTCTCTCTTCCTCCTTTCTCTTCCTCCTCTCTCCTCTTCCTCTCTCTTCCTCCTCTCTCTTCCTCCTCTCTCTTCCTCCTCTCTCTTCCTCCTCTCTCCTCTTCCTCTCTATTTCTCCTCTCTCTTCCTCCTCTCTCTTCCTCTTCTCTCTTCCTCATCTCTCCTCTTCCTCTCTCTTCCTCCTCTCTCTTCCACCTCTCTCCTCCTCCTCTCTCTTCCTCCTCTCTCTTCCTCCTCTCTCCTCCTCATCTCTCCTCCTCCTCTCTCTTCCTCCTCTCTCTTCCTCCTCTCTCTTCCTCCTCTCTCCTCCTCCTCTCTCTTCCTCCTCTCCCTTCCTCCTCTCTCTTCCTCCTCTCTCCTCTTCCTCTCTCTTCCTCCTCCCTCTTCCACCTCTATCCTTCTCCTGTCTATTCCTCCTCTCTCTTCCTCCCCTCTCTTCCTCCTCTCTCTTCTTCCTCTCTATTTCTCCTCTCTCTACCTCCTCTATCTTACCCATCTCTCTTCTTCCTCTCTCCTCCACCACTCTCCTCTTCCTCTCTCTTCCTCCTCTCTCTTCCTCCTCTCTCTTCTTCCTCCTCTCTTTTCCCCCTCTCTCGTCCTCATCTCTCTTCCTCCTCTCTCTTCCTCCTCACTCCTCCTCCTCTCTCTTCCTCACCTCTCTTCCTCCTCTCTCCTCCTCCTCTCTCTTCCTCCTCTCTCTTCCTCATCTCTACTCCTCCCCTCTCTTCCTACACTCTCTTCTTCCTCTCTCCTCATCCTCTATCTTCCTCCTCTCTCTTCCTCCTCTCTCTTCCTCCTCTCTCTTCCTCCTCTCTCCTATTCCTCTCTATTTCTCCTCTCTCTTCCTCCTCTCTCTTCCTCCTCTCTCTTCATCCTCTCTCATCCTCCTCGCTCTTCCTCCTCTCTCTTCCTCCTCTCTCTTCCTCCTCTCTCCTCCTCCTCTCTCATCCTCCTCTCTCTTCCTCCTCTCTCCTCTTCCTCTCTCTTCCTCCTCTCTCTTCCTCCTCTCTCATCTTCCTCTCTATTTCTCCTCTCACTTCCTCCTCTCTCTTCCTCCTCCTCTCTCTTCCTACTCTCTCTTCCTCCTCTCTCCTCATTCTCTCTCTTCCTCCTCTCTCTTCCTCCTCTCGCTTCCTCCTCTCTGTTCCTACTCTCTCTTCCTCCTCTCTCCTCCTCCTCTCTCTTCCTCCTCTCTCTTCCTCCTCTCTCTTCCTCCACTCTCTTCCTCCTCTCTCCTCCTCCTCTCTCATCCTCCTCTCTCTTCCTCCTCTCTCCTCTTCCTCTCTCTTCCTCCTCTCTCTTCCTCCTCTCTCATCTTCCTCTCTATTTCTCCTCTCACTTCCTCCTCTCTCTTCCTCCTCCTCTCTCTTCCTACTCTCTCTTCCTCCTCTCTCCTCATTCTCTCTCTTCCTCCTCTCTCTTCCTCCTCTCGCTTCCTCCTCTCTGTTCCTACTCTCTCTTCCTTCTCTCTCCTCCTCCTCTCTCTTCCTCCTCTCTCTTCCTCCTCTCTCTTCATCTTCTCTCCTCCTCCACTATCTTCCTCCTCACTCTTCCTCCTCTCTCTTCATCTTCTCTCCTCCTCCACTCTCTTCCTCCTCTCTTTTCCTCCTCTCTCTTCCTCCTCTCTCTTCCTCCTCTCTCCACCTGCTCTCTCATCCTCCTCTCTCTTCCTCCTGTCTCCTTTTCCTCTCTCTTCCTCCATTCTCTTCCTCCTCTCTCTTCCTCCTCTCTCTTCCTCGTCTCTATTCCTGCTCTCTCTTCCTCCTCTCTTCCTGTTGTCTCTTCCTCCTCTCTCTTCCTCCTCTCTACTCTTCCTCTCTATTCCTCCTCTCTCTTCCTACTCTCTCTTCCTCCTCTCTCTTCCTCCTCTCTCTTCCTCCTCCTCTCTTTTCCTCCTCTCTCTTCCTCCTCTCTCCTCGTCCTCTCTTCCTCCTCTCTCTTCCTCCTCTCTCTTCCTCCTATCTCTTCCTCCTCTCTCTTCCTCCTCTCTCTTCCTCCTCACTCATCCTCCTCTGTCTTCCTCCTCTGTCTTACTCCTCTTTCCTCATCCTCTCTCTTCCTCCTCTCTCTTCCTCCTCTCTCTTCCCCCTTTCTCTTCATTATCTCTCCTCTTCCTCTCTATTCCTCCTCTCTCTTCCTCCTCTCTCTTCCTCCTCACTCTTCCTCATATCTCTTCCTTCTCTCTCTTCCTCCTCTCTCTTCCTCCTCTAACTTCCTGCTCTCTCTTCCTCCTCTCTCCTCCTCCTCTCTCTTCCTCCTCTCCCTTCCACCTCTTTCCTCAAACTCTCTCTTCCTCCTCACTCCTCCTCCTCTCTCTTCCTCCTCTCTCTTTCACCTCTCTCCTCATCCTCTCTCTTCCTCCTCTCTCTTCCTTATCTCTCCTCTTCCTCTCTATACCTCCTCTCTCTTCCTCCTCTCTCTTCCACCTCTCTCCTCTTCCTCTCTCTTCCTCCTCTCTCTTCCTTCTCTCTCTTCCTCCTCTCTCCTCATCCTCTCTCTTCCTCCTCTCTCCTCTTCCTATCTATTCCTCCTCTCTCTTCCTCCTCCATCTTCCACCTCTCTCCTCCTCCTCTCTCTTCCTCCTCTCTCTTCCTCCTCTCTCTTCCTCCTCTCTCTTCCTCTTCTCTCTTCCTCATCTCTCCTCTTCCTCTCTCTTCCTCCTCCCTCTTCCAACTCTCTCCTCCTCCTCTCTCTTCCTCCTCTCACTTCCTCCTCTCTTCCTCCTCTCTCTTCCTCCTCTCTCCTCCTCCTCTCTCTTCCTCCTCTCTCTTCCTCCTCTCTCTTCCTCCGCTCTCCTCTTCCTCTCTCTTCCTCCTCCCTCTTTCACCTCTCTCCTCCTCCTCTCTCTACCTCCTCTGGCTTCCTCCTCTCTCCTCCTCCTTTCTCATCCTCCTCTCTCTTCCTCCTCTCTACTGTTCCTCTCTCTTCCTCCTCTCTCTTCCTCCTCTCTCTTCCTCCTCTCTCCACCTCCTCTATCTTCCTCCTCTCTCTTGCTCCTCACTCCTCCTCCTCTCTCTTCCTCCGCTCTCTTCCTCCTCTTTCCTCATCCTCTCTCTTCCTCCTCTCTCTTCCTCCTCTCTCTTCCCCCTTTCTCTTCATTATCTCTCTTCTTCCTCTCTATTCCTCCTCTCTCTTCCTCCTCTCTCTTCCTCCTCTCTCTTCCCCCTCTCTCTTTTTCCTGTCTCTGCCTCCTCTCTCTTCCTCCTCTCTCTTCCTCCTCTCTTTGCTCCTCTCTCTTCCTCACCTCTCTTCCTACTCTCTCTTCCTCCTCTCTCTTCCTCCTCTCTCTTCCTCCTCTCTCTTCTTCCTCTCTCCTCATCCTCTCTCTTCCTACTCTCTCTTCCTCCTCTCTCCTCTTCCTATCTCTTCCTCCTCTCTCTTCCTCCTCTCACTTCCTCCTCTCTCTTCCTCCTCTCTCTTCCTCATCTCTCTTCCTCCTCTCTCTTCCTCCTCTCTCTTCTTCCTCTTCCTCATTCTCTCTCTTCCTCCTCTCTCTTCCTCCTCTCTACTCCACCTCTGTCCTCTTCCTCTCTCTTCCTCCTCTAACTTCCTTGTCTCTCTTCCGCCTCTCTCTTCCTCCTCTCTCTTCCTCATCTCTCTTTTTCATTTCTCTTCCTCCTCTCTCTTCCTCCTCCCTCTTCCACCTCTCTCCTCCTCCTCTCTTCCTCCTCTCTCTTTCTCCTCCTCTCTATTCCTCCTGTCTCTTCCTCCTCTGTCCTCCTCCTCTCTCTTCCTCCTCTCTCTTCCTCCTCTCTCTCCCTCCTCTCTCTTCCTCCTCTCTCTTCCCCCTCTCTCCTCTTCCTCTCTATTCCTCCTCTCTCTTCCTCCTCTCTCTTTCTTCCTCTCTCCTCCTCCTCTCTCTTCCTCCTCTCTCTTCCTCCTCTCTCCTCCTCCTCTCTCTTCCTCCTCTCTCCTCCTCCTCTCTCTTCCTCCTCTCTCTTCCTCCTCTCTTCCTCCTCTCTCTTCCTTATTTTCTTCCACTCTCCTCCACCTCTCTCCTCTTCCTCTCTCTTCCTCCTCTCTCTTCCTCCTCCTCTCTCTTCGTCCTCTCTCTTCCTCCTCTATCTTCCACCTCTCTCCTCCTTCTCTCTCTTCCTCCTCTCTCTTCCTCCTCTCTCTTCCTCCTCTCTCTTCCTCCTCTATCCTCCTCCTCTCTGTTCTTGCTCTCTCTTCCTCCTCTCTCTTCCTCCTCTCTCTTCCTCCTCTCTCTTCCTCCTCCCCTCTCTTGCTCCTCTCTCCTGCTCCTCTCACTTCTTCACCTCTCCTCTTCCTCTCTCTTCCTCCACTCTCTTCCACCTCTCTCCTCCTCCTCTCTCTTCCTCCTCTCTCTTCCTCCTCTCTCTTCCTCCTCTCTCTTCCTCCTCTCTCTTCTTCCTCCACTCTTTTCCCCCTCTCTCTTCCTCATCTCTCCTCCTCCCCTCTCTTCCTACACTCTCTTCTTCCTCTATCCTCATCCTCTATCTTCCTCCTCTCTCTTTCTCCTCTCTCTTCCTCCTCTCTCTTCCTCCTCTCTCCTCTTCCTCTCTCTTCCTCCTCTCTCTTCCTTCTCTCGCTTCTTCCTCTCTCTTTCTCCTCTCTCCTCCTCCTATCTGTTCCTGCTCACTCTTCCTCCTCTCTCTTCCTCCTCTCTCATCCTCCTCTCTCTTCCTCCTCTCTCTTCCTCCTCTCTCCTCCTCCTCTCTCTTCCTCCCCTCTCTTCCTCCTCTCTCCTCCTCCTCTCTCTTCCTCCTCTCTCTTCCTCATCTCTCATCCTCCCCTCTCTTCCTACACTCTCTTCTTCCTCTCTCCTCATCCTCTGTCTTCCTCCTCTCTCTTCCTCCTTTCTCTTCCTCCTCTCTCTTCCTCCTCTCTCCTCTTCCTCTCTATTTCTCCTCTCTCTTCCTCCTCTCTCTTCCTCCTTTCTCTTCCTCCTCTCTCCTCTTCCTCTCTCTTCCTCCTCTCTCTTCCTCCTCTCTCTTCCTCCTTTCTCTTCCTCTTCTCTCCTCTTCCTCTCTATTCCTCCTCTCTCTTCCTCCTCTCTCTTCCTCCTCTCTTCTCCTCCTCTTTCTTCCTCCTCTCTCTTTCTCCTCTCTCCTCTTCCTCTCTCTTCCTGCACTCTCTTCCTCCTCTCTCCTCATCCTCTCTATTCTTCCTCTCTCCTATTCCTCTCTCTTCCTCCTCTCTCTTCCTCCTCTCTCTTCCTCCTCTCTCCTCCTCCTCTCTCCTCCTCCTCTCTCTTCCTCCTCTCTCTTCCTCCTCTCTCTTCCTCCCCTCTCTTCCTCCTCTCTCTTCTTCCTCTCTATTTCTCCTCTCTCTTCCTCCTCTCTCTTCCCCATCTCTCTTCTTCCTCTCTCCTCCACCACTCTCCTCTTCCTCTCTCTTCCTCCTCTCTCTTCCTCCTCTCTCTTCCTCTTCACTCCTCCTCCTCTCTCTTCCTCACCTCTCTTCCTCCTCTCTCCTCCTCCTCTCTCGTCCTCCTCTCTCTTCCTCATCTCTCCTCCTCCCCTCTCTTCCTACACTCTCTTCTTCCTCTCTCCTCATCCTCTATCTTCCTCCTCTCTCTTCCTCCTCTCTCTTCCTCCTCTCTCTTATTCCTCTCTATTTCTCCTCTCTCTTCCTCCTCTCTCTTCCTCATTTCTTTTCTTCCTCTCTCCTCCACCTCTCTCCTCTTCCTCTCTCTTCTTCCTCTCTCTTCCTCCTCCTCTCTCTTCCACCTCTCTCTTCCTCCTCTCTCTTCCACCTCTCTCCTCCTCCTCTCTCTTCCTCCTCTCTCTTCCTCCTCTCTCTTCCTCCTCTCTCTTCCTCCTCTCTCTTCCTCCTCTCTCCTCATCCACTCTCTTCCTCCTCTCTATTCCTCATCTCTCCTCCTCCCTTCTCTTCCTACAGTCTCTTCTTTCTCTCTCCTCATCCTCTATCTTCCTCCTCTCTCTTCCTCCTCTCTCTTCCTCCACTCTCTTCCTCCTTTCTCCTCTTCCTCTCTATTTCTCCTCTCTCTTCCTCCTCTCTCTTCCTCCTCCCTCTTCCTCCTCCCTCTTACACCTCTATCCTCCTCCTCTCTATTCCTCCTCTCTCTTCCTCCCCTCTCTTCCTCATCTCTCTTCTTCCTCTCTATTTCTCCTCTCTCTTCCTCCTCTCTCTTCCCCATCTCTCTGCTCCTCTCTCCTCCACCACTCTCCTCTTCCTCTCTCTTCCTCCTCTCTCTTCCTCCCCTCTCTTCCTCCTCTCTCCTCCTCCTCTCTCTTCCTCCTCTCTCTTCCTCCTCTCTCCTCCTCCCCTCTCTTACTACTCTCTCTTCTTCCTCCCTCCTCATCCTCTCTCTTCCTCCTCTCTCTTCCTCCTCTCTCTTCCTCCTCTCTCTTCCTCCTCTCTCCTCTTCCTCTCTATTTCTCCTCTCTCTTCCTCCTCTCTCTTCCTCCTTTCTCTTCCTCCACTCTCTTCTTCCTCTCTCTTCCTCCTCACTCTTCCTTGTCTCTCTTCCTCTTTTCTCTTCCTCCTCTCTCCTCCTCCTCTCTATTCCTCCTCTCTCTTCCTCCTCTCCCTTCCTCCTCTCTCCACAGCCTCTCTCTTCCTCCTCTCTCCTCTTCCTCTCTGTTACTCCTCTCTCTTCCTCCTCTCTCTTCCTCCTCTCTTCTCCTCCTCTCTCTTCCTCCTATCTCTTCCTCCTCTCTCTTCCTCCTCTCTCCTCTTCCTATCTCTTCCTCCTCTCTCTTCCTCCTCTCTCTTCCTCCACTCTGTTCCTCCTCTCTCTTCCTCCTCTCTCCTCTTCCTCTCTCTTCCTCCTCTCTCATCCACCTCTCTCCTCCTCCTCTCTCTTCCTCCTCTCTCTTCCTCCTCTCTCTTCCTCCTCTCTCTTCCTCTTCTCTCCTCCTCCTCTCTCATCCTCCTCTCTCTTCCTCCTCTCTCCTCTTCCTCTCACTTCCTCCTCTCTCTTCCTCCTCCTCTCTCTTCCTACACTCTCTTCCTCCTCTCTCCTCATTCTCTCTCTTCCTCCTTTCTCTTCGTCCTCTCTCTTCCTCATCTCTCTTCTTCCTCTCCTCTCCACATCTCTCCTCTTCATCTCTCTTCCTCCTCTCTCTTCCTCCTCTCTCTTTTTCCTCTCTCTTCCTCCTCGCTCTTCCTCCTCTCTCTTCCTCCTCTCTCTTGCTCCTCTCTCTTCCTCACCTCTCTTCCTACTCTCTCTTCCTCCTCTCTCTTCCTCCTCTCTCTTCCTCCTCCTGTCATTTCCTCATCTCTCTTCCTCCTCTCTCCTCATCCTCTCTCATCCTCCTCTCTCTTCCTCCTCTCTCTTCTTCTTCTCTCATCCTCCTATCTCCTCTTCCTCTCTCTTCCTCCTCCCTCTTACACCTCTATCCTCCTCCTCTCTATTCCTCCTCTCTCTTCCTCCCCTCTCTTCCTCCTCTCTCTTCTTCCTCTCTATTTCTCCTCTCTCTGCCTCCTCTCTCTTCCCCATCTCTCTTCTTCCTCTCTCCTCCACCACTCTCCTCTTCCTCTCTCTTCCTTCTCTCTCTTCCTCCCCTCTCTTCCTCCTGTCTCCTCCTACTCTCTCTTCCTCCTCTCTCTTCCTCCTCTCTCCTCCTCCCCTCTCTTACTACACTCTCTTCTTCCTCTCTCCTCATCCTCTATCTTCCTCCTCTCTCTTCCTCCTCTCTCTTCCTCCTCTCTACTCTTCCTCTCTATTTCTCCGCTCTCTTCATCCTCTCTCTTCATCTTCTATCCTCTTCCTCTCACTTCCTCCTCCCTCTTCCACCTCTCTCCTCCTCCTTTCTGTTCCTCCTCCCTCTTCCTACTCTCTCCTCCTCCTCTCTCTTCCTCCTCTCTCTTCCTCCTCTCTCTTCCTCCTCTCTCTTCCTCCTCTCTCTTCCTCCACTCTATTCCTCCACTCTCTTCCTCCTCTCTCCTCTTCCTCTCTCTTCCTCCTCCCTCTCCCTTCCACCTCTCTCCTCCTCCTGTCTCTACCTCCTCTCTCTTCCTCCTCTCTCTGACTCCTCTCTCTTCCTCCTATCTCTTCCTCCTCTCTCTTCCTCCTCTCTCCTCCTCCTCTACCTTCCTGCTCTCTCTTCCACCTCTCTCCTCCTCCTCTCTCTTCCTCCTCTCTCTTCCTCCTCTCTCTTCCTCCTCTCTCTTCCTCCTCTCTCCTCCTCCTCTCTCATCCTCCTCTCTAATCTTCCTCTCTATTCCTCCTCTCTCTTCCTCCTCTCTCTTGCTCCTCTCTCCTCATCCTCTCTCTTCCTCCTCTCTCTTCCTCCTCTCCCTTCCTCCTCTCTTTTCCTCCTCTGTCCCCTTCCTCTCTATTCCTCCTCTCTCTTCCTCCTCTCTCTTCCTCATCTCTCTTCTTCCTCTCCTCTACACCTCTCTCCTCTTCCTCTCTCTTCCTCCTCTCTCTTCCTCCTCTCTCTTTTTCCTCTCTCTACCTCCTCCTCTCTTTTCCTCATCTCTCTTCCTCCTCTCTCGTCATCCACTCTCTTCCTTCTCTCTCTTCCTCCTCTCTCTTCCTCCTCTCACTTCCTCCTCTCTCCTCCTCCTCTCTCATCCTCCTCTCTCTTCCTCCTCTCTCCTCTTCCTCTCTCCTCTTCCTCTCTCTTCCTCCTCTCTCTTCCTCCTCTTTCCTCATCCTCTCTCTTCCTCCTCTCTCTTCCTCCTCTCTCTTCCTCCTCTCTCTTCCCCCTCTCTCTTCCTCCTCTCTCTTCCCTCCTCTCTCCTCCTCCTCTCTCATCCTCCTCTCTCTTCCTCCTCTCTCCTCTTCCTCTCTCTTCCTCCTCTCTCTTCCTCCTCTCTCTTCCTCCTCACTCCTCCTCCTCTCTCTTCCTACCCTCTCTTCCTCCTCTTTCCTCATCCTCTCTCCTCCTCCTCTCTCTTCCTCCTCTCTCTTCCTCCTCTCTCTTCCTCCTCTCTCTTCCTCCTCTCTCTTCCTCCACTCTCTTCCTCCTCTCTCTCTCCTCTCACCTCTTCCTCTCTCTTCCTCCTCCCTCTTCCACCTCTCTCCTCCTCCTGTCTCTACCTCCTCTCTCTTCCTCCTCTCTCTTCCTCCTCTCTCTTCCTCCTCTCTCTTCCTCCTATCTCTTCCTCCTCTCTCTCCTCCTCTCTCCTCCTCCTCTACCTTCCTGCTCTCTCTTCCCCATCTCTCCTCCTCCTCTCTCTTCCTCCTCTCTCGTCATCCACTCTCTTCCTCCTCTCTCTTCCTCCTCTCTCTTCCTCCTCTCACTTCCTCCTCTCTCCTCCTCCTCTCTCATCCTCCTCTCTCTTCCTCCTCTCTCCTCTTCCTCTCTCCTCTTCCTCTCTCTTCCTATTCTCTCTCTCCTCCTCTCTTCTCTACCTCTCTCTTCCTCCTCTCTCTTCCTCCTCTCTCTTCCTCCTCACTCTTCCTCCTATCCCTTCCTCCTCTCTCTTCCTCCTCTCTCTTCCTCCTCTAACTTCCTGTTCTCTCTTCCTCCTCTCTCCTCCTCCTCTCTCTTCCTCCTCTCTCTTCCACCTCTCTCCTTATCCTCTCTCATCTTCCTCCCTCCTCCTCCTCTCTCTTCCTACTCTCTCTTCCTCCTTTCTCCTCATCCTCTCTCTTCCTCCTCCCTCCTCCTCCTCTCTCCTCTTCCTCTCTATTGCTCCTCTCCCTCCTCTCTCTTCCTTATCTCTCTTCTTCCTCTCTCCTCCACCTCTCTCCTCTTCCTCTCCTTCCTCCTCTCTCTTCCTCCTCTCTCTTCCTCCTTTCTCTTCCTCCTCTCTCCTCTTCCTCTCTCTTCCTCCTCTCTCTTCCACCTCTATCCTCCTCCCTCTCTTCCTCCTCTCTCTTCCTCCTCTCTCTTCCTCTTCTCTCTTCCTCCTCTCTCCTCCTCCTCTCTCTTCTCCTCTCTCTTCCTCCTCTCTCTTCCTCCTCTCTCCTCCTCCTCTCTCATCCTCCTCTCTCTTCCTCCTCTCTCCTCTTCCTCTCTCTTCCTCCTCTCTCTTCCTCCTCTCTCATCTTCCTCTCTATTTCTCCTCTCTCTTCCTCCTCTCTCTTCCTCATCTCTCTTCTTCCTCTCGCCTCCACCTCTCACGTCTTCCTCTCACTTCCTCCTCTCTCTTCCTCCTTCTCTCTCTTCCTCGTCTCTCTTTCTCTTCTCTCCTCTTCCTCTCTATTCCTCCTCTCTCTTCCTCCTGTCTCTTCCTCCTCTCTCTTCCTCCTCCTCTCTTTTCCTCCTCTCTCTTCTTCCTCTCTCCTCATCCTCTCTCTTCCTCCTCTCTCTTCCTCCTATCTCTTCCTTCTCTCTCTTCCTCCTGTCTCCTCCTCCTCTCTCTTTCCTCCTCTCTCTTCCTCATCTCTCTTCTTCCTCTCTCCTATTCCTCTCTCCTCCACCTCTCTCCTCTTCCTCTCTCTTCCTCCTCTCTCTTCCTCCTCTCTCTTCCTCCTCACTCCTCCTCCTCTGTCTTCCTCCTCTCTCTTCCTACTCTTTCCTCATCCTCTCTCTTCCTCCTCTCTCTTCCTCCTCACTCTTCCTCCTATCTCTTCCTCCTCTCTCTTCCTCCCCTCTCTTCCTCCTCTAACTTCCTGCTCTCTCTTCCTCCTCTCTCCTCCTACTCTCTCTTCCTCCTCTCTCTTCCACCTCTCTCCTCATCCTCTCTCTTCCTCCTCTCTCTTCCTCATCTCTCTTCCTCCTCTCTATTCCTTATCTCTCCTCTTCCTCTCTATACCTCCTCTCTCTTCCTCCTCTCTCTTCCACCTCTCTCCTCCTCCTCTCTCTTCCTCCTCTCTCTTCCTCCTCTCTCTTCCTCCTCTCTCTTCCTCCTCTCTCCTCCTCCTCTCTCATCCTCCTCTCTCTTTCTCCTCTCTCCTCTTCCTCTCACTTCCTTCTCTCTCTTCCTCCTCCTCTCTCTTCCTACTCTCTCTTCCTCCTCTCTCCTCATTCTCTCTCTTCCTCCTCTCTCTTCCTCCTCTCTCTTCCTCCTCTCTCTTTTTCCTCTCTCTTCCTCCTCGCTCTTCCTCCTCTCTCTTCCTCCTCTCTCTTGCTCCTCTCTCTTCCTCACCTCTCTTCCTACTCTCTCTTCCTCCTCTCTCTTCTTCCTCTCTCTTCCTCCTCCTGTCATTTCCTCATCTCTCTTCCTCCTCTCTCCTCATCCTCTCTCATCCTCCTCTCTCTTCCTCCTCTCTCTTCTTCTTCTCTCTTCCTCCTCTCTCCTCCTCCTATCTCTTCCTGCTCTCTCTTCCTACTCTCTCCTCCTCCTCTCTCTTCCTCCTCTCTCTTCTCCTCTCTCTTCCTCCGCTCTCCTCTTCCTACTCCCTCTTTCACCTCTCTCCTCCTCCTCTCTCTACCTCCTCTGTCTTCCTCCTCTCTCCTCCTCCTCTCTCATCTTCCTCTCTCTTCCTCCTCTCTACTGTTCCTCTCTCTTCCTCCTTTCTCTTCCTCCTCTCTCTTCCTCCTCTCTCTTCCTGGTCTCTATTCCTGCTCTCTCTTCCTGCTCTCTCTCCCTCCTCTCTCTTCCTCCTGTCTCCTCTTCCTCTCTATTCCTCCTCTCTCTTCCTCCTCTCTCTTCCTCCTATCTCTACCTCCTCTCTCTTCCTCCTCCTCTCCTTTTCTCCTCTCTCTTCCTCCTCTCTCCTCATCCTCTCTCTTCCTCCTCTCTCCTCTTCCTCTCTCTTCCTCCTCTCTCTTCCTCCTCTCTCCTCCTCCTCTATCTTCCTCCTCTCTCTTGCTCCTCACTCCTCCTCCTCTCTCTTCCTCCTCTCTCTTCCTCCTCTTTCCTCATCCTCTGTCTTCCTCCTCTCTCTTCCTCCTCTCTCTTCCCCCTTTCTCTTCATTATCTCTCCTCTTCCTCTCTCTTCTCCTCTCTCTTCCTCCTCTCTCCTCATTCTCTCTCTTCCTCCTCTCTAATCTTCCTCTCTATTCCTTCCTCTCTCTTCCTCCTCTCTCTTCCTCTTCTCTCTTCCTCTTTTCTCCTCTTCCTATCTCTTCCTCCTCTCTCTTCCTCCTCTCTCTTCCTCCTCTCTCCTCCTCCTCTCTCTTCCTCTTCTCTCTTCCTCCTCTCCCTTCCTCCTCTCTCTTCCTCATCTCTCTTCTTCCTCTCCTCTCCACCTCTCTCCTCTTCCTATCTCTTCCTCCTCTCTCTTCCTTCTCTCTCTTTTTCCTGTCTCTTCCTCCTCTCTCTTCCTCCTCACTCTTCCTCCTATATCTTCCTCCTCCCTCTTCCACCTCTCTCCTCCTCCTCTCTTCCTCCTCTCTCTTCCTCCTCTCTCTTCCTTCCCTCTCTTTCTCCTCCTCTCTATTCCTCCTCTCTCTTCCTCCTCACTCCTCATCCTCTCTCTTCCTCCTCTCTCTTTCTCCTCTCTCTTCCTCCTATTTCTTCCTCCTCTCTCTTCCTCCTCTCTCTTCCTCATCTCTCCTCTTCCTCTCTCTTCCTCCTCTCTCTTCCTCCTCTCTCTTCCTCCTCTCACTTCCTCCTCTCTCCTCCTCCTCTCTCATCCTACTCTCTCTTCCTCCTCTCTCCTCTTCCTCTCTCCTCATCCTCACTCTTCCTCCTCTCTCTTCCTCCTCTCTCTTCCTCCTCTCTCTTCCTCCTCTCTTCTCTACCTCTCTCTTCCTCCTCTTTCTTCCTCCTCTCTCTTCCTCCTCTCTCTTCCTCCTCTCTCTTCCTCCTCTCTCTTCCTCCTCTCTCCTCCTCCTCTCTCATCCTCCTCTCTCTTCCTCCTCTCTCCTCTTCCTCTCTCTTCCTCCTCTCTCTTCCTCCTCTCTCATCTTCCTCTCTATTTCTCCTCTCTCTTCCTCCTCTCTCTTCCTCATCTCTCTTCTTCCTCTCGCCTCCACCTCTCACGTCTTCCTCTCACTTCCTCCTATCTCTTCCTCCTCCTCTCTCTTCCTCCTCTCTCTTCCTCCTCTCTCTTCCTCCCCTCTCTTCCTCCTCTAACTTCCTGCTCTCTCTTCCTCCTCTCTCCTCCTACTCTCTCTTCCTCCTCTCTCTTCCACCTCTCTCCTCATCCTCTCTCTTCCTCCTCACTCCTCCCCCTCTCTCTTCCTCCTCTCTCTTTCACCTCTCTCCTCATCCTCTCTCTTTCTCCTCTCTCTTCCTCATCTCTCTTTCTCCTCTCTATTCCTTATCTCTCCTCTTCCTCTCTATACCTCCTCTCTCTTCCTCCTCTCTCTTCCACATCTCTCCTCCTCCTCTCTCTTCCTCCTCTCTCTTCCTCCTCTCTCTTCCTCCTCTCTCTTCCTCCTCTCTCCTCCTCCTCTCTCATCCTCCTCTCTCTTTCTCCTCTCTCCTCTTCCTCTCACTTCCTTCTCTCTCTTCCTCCTCCTCTCTCTTCCTACTCTCTCTTCCTCCTCTCTCCTCATTCTCTCTCTTCCTCCTCTCTTTTCCTCCTCTCTCTTCCTCATCTCTCTTCTTCCTCTCCTCTCCACATCTCTCCTCTTCATCTCTCTTCCTCCTCTCTCTTCCTCCTCTCTCTTTTTCCTCTCTCTTCCTCCTCGCTCTTCCTCCTCTCTCTTCCTCCTCTCTCTTGCTCCTCTCTCTTCCTCACCTCTCTTCCTACTCTCTCTTCCTCCTCTCTCTTCTTCCTCTCTCTTCCTCCTCCTGTCATTTCCTCATCTCTCTTCCTCCTCTCTCCTCATCCTCTCTCATCCTCCTCTCTCTTCCTCCTCTCTCTTCTTCTTCTCTCTTCCTCCTCTCTCCTCCTCCTATCTCTTCCTGCTCTCTCTTCCTACTCTCTCCTCCTCCTCTCTCTTCCTCCTCTCTCTTCCTCCTCTCTCTTCCTCCGCTCTCCTCTTCCTCTCTCTTCCTACTCCCTCTTTCACCTCTCTCCTCCTCCTCTCTCTACCTCCTCTGCCTTCCTCCTCTCTCCTCCTCCTCTCTCATCTTCCTCTCTCTTCCTCCTCTCTACTGTTCCTCTCTCTTCCTCCTTTCTCTTCCTCCTCTCTCTTCCTCCTCTCTCTTCCTGGTCTCTATTCCTGCTCTCTCTTCCTGCTCTCTCTCCCTCCTCTCTCTTCCTCCTGTCTCCTCTTCCTCTCTATTCCTCCTCTCTCTTCCTCCTCTCTCTTCCTCCTATCTCTACCTCCTCTCTCTTCCTCCTCCTCTCCTTTCCTCCTCTCTCTTCCTCCTCTCTCCTCATCCTCTCTCTTCCTCCTCTCTCCTCTTCCTCTCTCTTCCTCCTCTCTCTTCCTCCTCTCTCCTCTTACTCTCTATTCCTCCTCTCTCTTCCTCCTCTGTCTTCCTCCTGTCTCTTCCTCCTCTCTCTTCCTCCTCCTCTCTCTTCCTCCTATCTCTTCCTCCTCTCTTTCTTCCTCCTCTCTTCTCCTCCTCTCTCTTCCTCCTCTCTCTTCCTCATTTCTCTTCTTCCTCTCTCCTATTCCTCTCTCCTCCACCTCTCTCCTCTTCCTCTCTCTTCCTCCTCTCTCTTCCTCCTCTCTCTTCCTCCTCTCTCCTCCTCCTCTATCTTCCTCCTCTCTCTTGCTCCTCACTCCTCCTCCTCTCTCTTCCTCCTCTCTCTTCCTCCTCTTTCCTCATCCTCTGTCTTCCTCCTCTCTCTTCCTCCTCTCTCTTCCCCCTTTCTCTTCATTATCTCTCCTCTTCCTCTCTCTTCCTCCTCTCTCTTCCTCCTCTCTCCTCATTCTCTCTCTTCCTCCTCTCTAATCTTCCTCTCTATTCCTCCTCTCTCTTCCTCCTCTCTCTTCCTCTTCTCTCTTCCTCTTTTCTCCTCTTCCTATCTCTTCCTCCTCTCTCTTCCTCCTCTCTCTTCCTCCTCTCTCCTCCTCCTCTCTCTTCCTCTTCTCTCTTCCTCCTCTCCCTTCCTCCTCTCTCTTCCTCATCTCTCTTCTTCCTCTCCTCTCCACCTCTCTCCTCTTCCTATCTCTTCCTCCTCTCTCTTCCTCCTCTCTCTTTTTCCTGTCTCTTCCTCCTCTCTCTTCCTCCTCACTCTTCCTCCTATATCTTCCTCCTCTCTCTTCCTCCTCTCTCTTCCTCCTCTCTCCTCCTCCTCTCTCTTCCTACTCTCTCTTCCTCCTCTCTCCTCTTCCTATCTCTTCCTCCACTCTTTTCCTCCTCTCTCTTCCTCCTCTCTTTTCCTCCTCTCTTCTCTACCTCTCTCTTCCTCCTCTCTCTTCCTCCTCTCTCTTCTTCCACTTCTTCATCCTCTCTCTTCCTCCTCTCTCTTCCTCCTCTCTCTTCTTCCTCTCTACTCCACCTCTGTCCTCTTCCTCTCTCTTCCTCCTCTCTCTTCCTAGTCTCTCTTCCTTCTCTCTCTTCCTCCTCTCTCTTCCTCATCTCTCTTCTTCCTCTCTCTTCCTCCTCTCTCTTCCTCCTCCCTCTTCCACCTCTCTCCTCCTCCTCTCTTCCTCCTCTCTCTTCCTCCTCTCTCTTCCTTCCCTCTTTCTCCTCCTCTCTATTCCTCCTCTCTCTTCCTCCTCACTCCTCATCCTCTCTCTTCCTCCTCTCTCTTTCTCCTCTCTCTTCCTCCTATCTCTTCCTCCTCTATCTTCCTCCTCTCTCTTCCTCATCTCTCCTCTTCCTCTCTCTTCCTCCTCTCTCTTCCTCCTCTCTCTTCCTCCTCTCACTTCCTCCTCTCTCCTCCTCCTCTCTCATCCTACTCTCTCTTCCTCCTCTCTCCTCTTCCTGTCTCCTCTTCCTCACTCTTCCTCCTATATCTTCCTCCTCTTTCTTCCTCCTCTCTCTTCCTCCTCTCTTCTCTACCTCTCTCTTCCTCCTCTTTCTTCCTCCTCTCTCTTCCTCCTCTCTCTTCCTCCTCTCCCTTCCTCCTCTCTCTTCCTCCTCTCTCCTCCTCCTCTCTCATCCTCCTCTCTCTTCCTCCTCTCTCCTCTTCCTCTCTCTTCCTCCTCTCTCTTCCTCCTCTCTCATCTTCCTCTCTATTTCTCCTCTCTCTTCCTCCTCTCTCTTCCTCATCTCTCTTCTTCCTCTCGCCTCCACCTCTCACGTCTTCCTCTCACTTCCTCCTATCTCTTCCTCCTCCTCTCTCTTCCTACTCTCTCTTCCTCCTCTCTCCTCATTCACTCTCTTCCTCCTCTCTCTTCCTCCTCTCTCTTCCTCCTCTCTCTTCCTTCTCTCTCTTTCTCCTCCTCTCTATTCCTCCTCTCTCTTCCTCCTCACTCCTCATCCTCTCTCTTCCTCCTCTCTCTTTCTCCTCTCTCTTCCTCCTATCTCTTCCTCCTCTCTCTTCCTCCTCTCTCTTCCTCATCTCTCCTCTTCCTCTCTCTTCCTCCTCTCTCTTCCACCTCTCTCCTCCTCCTCTCTCTTCCTCCTCTCCCTTCCTCCTCTCTTCCTCCTCTCTCTTCCTCCTCTGTCCTCCTCCTCTGTCTTCCTCCTCTCTCTTCCTCCTCTCTCTCCCTCCTCTCTCTTCCTCCTCTCTCTTACCCCTCTCTCCTCCTCCTCTCTCTTCCTCCTCTCTCTTCCTCCTCTCTCCTCCTCCTCTATTTTCCTCCTCTATCCTCCTCCTCTCTCTTCCTCCTCTCTCTTCCTCCTCTCTCTTCCTCCTCTCTCTTCCTCCTCTCTCTTCTTCCTCTCTCTTCCTCCTCTCTCTTCTTCCTCCTCTCTTTTCCCCCTCTCTCCTCCTCATCTCTCTTCCTCGTCTCTCTTCCTCCTCACTCCTCCTCCTCTCTCTTCCTCCCCTCTCTTCCTCCTCTCTCCTCCTCCTCTCTCTACCTCCTCTCTCTTCCTCATCTCTCCTCCTCCCCTCTCTTCCTACACTCTCTTCTTCCTCTCTCCTCATCCTCTATCTTCCTCCTCTCTCTTCCTCATCTCTCTTCCTCCCCTCTCTTCCTACACTCTCTTCTTCCTCTCTCCTCATCCTCTATCTTCCTCCTCTCTCTTCCTCCTCTCTCTTCCTCCTCTCTCTTCCTCCTCTCTCTTCCTCCTCTCTCCTCTTCCTCTCTCTTCGTCCTCTCTCTTCCTCCTCTCTCTTCCTCCTCTCTCCTCCTCCTATCTGTTCCTGCTCTCTCTTCCTCCTCTCTCTTCCTCCTCTCTCATCCTCCTCTCTCTTCCTTCTCTCTCTTCCTCCTCTCTCCTCCTCCTCTCTCTTCCTCCCCTCTCTTCCTCCTCTCTCCTCCTCCTCTCTCTTCCTCCTCTCTCTTCCTCATCTCTCATCCTCCCCTCTCTTCCTACAGTCTCTTCTTCCTCTCTCCTCATCCTCTATCTTCCTCCTCTCTCTTCCTCCTCTCTCTTCCTCCTCTCTCTTCCTCCTCTCTCTTCTTCCTCTCTATTTCTCCTCTCTCTTTCTCCTCTCTCATCCCCATCTCTCTTCTTCCTCTCTCCTCCACCACTCTCCTCTTCTTCTCTCTTCCTCCACTCTCTTCCTCCTCTCTCTTCCTCCTCTCTCCTCCTCCCCTCTCTTACTACTCTCTCTTCTTCCTCTCTCTTCATCCTCTATCTTCCTCCTCTCTCTTCCTCCTCTCTCTTCCTCCTCTCTACTCTTCCTCTCTATTCCTCCTCTCTCTTCCTCCTCTCTCTTCCTCATTTGTTTTCTTCCTCTCTCCTCCACCTGTCTCCTCTTCCTCTCTCTTCCTCCTTTCTCCTCCTCCTCTCTATTCCTGCTCTCTCTTCCTCCTCTCTCTTCCTCCTCTCTCTTCCTCCTCTCTCTTCCTCCTCTCTCCTCCTCCTCTCTCTTCCTCCCCTCTCTTCCTCCTCTCCTCCTCCTCTCTCTTCCTCCTCTCTCTTCCTCATCTCTCCTCCTCCCTTCTCTTCCTACACTCTCTTCTTCCTCTCTCCTCATCCTCTCTCTTCCTCCTCACTCCTCCCCCTCTCTCTTCCTCCTCTCTCTTTCACCTCTCTCCTCATCCTCTCTCTTCCTCCTCTCTCTTCCTCATCTCTCTTCCTCCTCTCTCTTCCTTATCTCTCCTCTTCCTCTCTATACCTCCTCTCTCTTCCTCCTCTCTCTTCCACCTCTCTCCTCCTCCTCTCTCTTCCTCCTCTCTCTTCCTCCTCTCTCTTCCTCCTCTCTCTTCCTCCTCTCTCTTCCTCCTCTCTCCTCCTCCTCTCTCATCCTCCTCTCTCTTTCTCCTCTCTCCTCTTCCTCTCACTTCCTTCTCTCTCTTCCTCCTCCTCTCTCTTCCTACACTCTCTTCCTCCTCTCTCCTCATTCTCTCTCTTCCTCCTCTTTCTTCCTCCTCTCTCTTCCTCATCTCTCTTCTTCCTCTCCTCTCCACATCTCTCCTCTTCATCTCTCTTCCTCCTCTCTCTTCCTCCTCTCTCTTTTTCTTCTCTCTTCCTCCTCGCTCTTCCTCCTTTCTCTTCCTCCTCTCTCTTGCTCCTCTCTCTTCCTCACCTCTCTTCCTACTCTCTCTTCCTCCTCTCTCTTCCTCCTCTCTCTTCCTCCTCCTGTCATTTCCTCATCTCTCTTCCTCCTCTCTCCTCATCCTCTCTCATCCTCCTCTCTCTTCCTCCTCTCTCTTCTTCTTCTCTCTTCCTCCTCTCTCCTCCTCCTATCTCTTCCTGCTCTCTCTTCCTCCTCACTCTTCCTCCGCTCTCCTCTTCCTCTCTCTTCCTACTCCCTCTTTCACCTCTCTCCTCCTCCTCTCTCTACCTCCTCTGTCTTCCTCCTCTCTCCTCCTCCTCTCTCATCTTCCTCTATCTTCCTCCTCTCTACTGTTCCTCTCTCTTCCTCCTTTCTCTTCCTCCTCTCTCTTCCTCCTCTCTCTTCCTGGTCTCTATTCCTGCTCTCTCTTCCTGCTCTCTCTCCCTCCTCTCTCTTCCTCCTGTCTCCTCTTCCTCTCTATTCCTCCTCTCTCTTCCTCCTCTCCCTTCCTCCTATCTCTTCCTCCTCTCTCTTCCTCCTCCTCTCTTTTCCTCCTCTCTCTTCCTCCTCTCTCCTCATCCTCTCTCTTCCTCCTCTCTCCTCTTCCTCTCTCTTCCTCCTCTCTCTTCCTCCTCTCTCCTCTTACTCTCTATTCCTCCTCTCTCTTCCTCCTCTGTCTTCCTCCTGTCTCTTCCTCCTCTCTCTTCCTCCTCCTCTCTCTTCCTCCTATCTCTTCCTCCTCTCTTTCTTCCTCCTCTCTTCTCCTCCTCTCTCTTCCTCCTCTCTCTTCCTCATTTCTCTTCTTCCTCTCTCCTATTCCTCTCTCCTCCACCTCTCTCCTGTTCCTCTCTCTTCCTCCTCTCTCTTCCTCCTCTCTCTTCCTCCTCTCTCCTCCTCCTCTATCTTCCTCCTCTCTCTTGCTCCCCACTCCTCCTCCTCTCTCTTCCTCCTCTCTCTTCCTCCTCTTTCCTCATCCTCTGTCTTCCTCCTCTCTCTTCCTCCTCTCTCTTCCCCCTTTCACTTCATTATCTCTCCTCTTCCTCTCTCTTCCTCCTCTCTCTTCCTCCTCTCTCCTCATTCTCTCTCTTCCTCGTCTCTAATCTTCCTCTCTATTCCTCCTCTCTCTTCCTCCTCTCTCTTCCTCTTCTCTCTTCCTCTTTTCTCCTCTTCCTATCTCTTCCTCCTCTCTCTTCCTCCTCTCTCTTCCTCCTCTCTCCTCCTCCTCTCTCTTCCTCTTCTCTCTTCCTCCTCTCCCTTCCTCCTCTCTCTTCCTCATCTCTCTTCTTCCTCTCCTCTCCACCTCTCTCCTCTTCCTATCTCTTCCTCCTCTCTCTTCCTCCTCTCTTTTTTCCTGTCTCTTCCTCCTCTCTCTTCCTCCTCACTCTTCCTCCTATATCTTCCTCCTCTCTCTTCCTCCTCTCTCTTCCTCCTCTCTCCTCCTCCTCTCTCTTCCTACTCTCTCTTCCTCCTCTCTCCTCTTCCTATCTCTTCCTCCTCTCTCTTCCTCATCTCTCTTCCTCCTCTCTTTTCCTCCTCTCTTCTCTACCTCTCTCTTCCTCCTCTCTCTTCCTCCTCTCTCTTCTTCCTCTTCTTCATCCTCTCTCTTCCTCCTCTCTCTTCCTCCTCTCTCTTCTTCCTCTCTACTCCACCTCTGTCCTCTTCCTCTCTCTTCCTCCTCTCTCTTCCTTGTCTATCTTCCTTCTCTCTCTTCCTCCTCTCTCTTCCTCATCTCTCTTCTTCCTCTCTCTTCCTCCTCTCTCTTCCTCCTCCCTCTTCCACCTATCTCCTCCTCCTCTCTTCCTCCTCTCTCTTCCTCCTCTCTCTTGCTTTCCTCTCTTTCTCCTCCTCTCTATTCCTCCTCTCTCTTCCTCCTCACTCCTCATCCTCTCTCTTCCTCCTCTCTCTTTCTCCTCTCTCTTCCTCCTATCTCTTCCTCCTCTCTCTTCCTCCTCTCTCTTCCTCATCTCTCCTCTTCCTCTCTCTTCCTCCTCTCTCTTCCTCCTTTCTCTTCCTCCTCTCACTTCCTCCTCTCTCCTCCTCCTCTCTCATCCTACTCTCTCTTCCTCCTCTCTCCTCTTCCTCTCTCCTCTTCCTCTCTCTTCCTCCTCTCTCTTCCTGCTCTCTCTTCCTCCTCTCTCTTCCTCCTCTCTTCTCTACCTCTCTCTTCCTCCTCTTTCTTCCTCCTCTCTCTTCCTCCTCTCTCTTCCCCCTCTCTCTTCCTCCTCTCTCTTCCTTCTCTCTCCTCCTCCTCTCTCATCCTCCTCTCTCTTCCTCTTCTCTCCTCTTCCTCTCTCTGCCTCCTCTCTCTTCCTCCTCTCTCATCTTCCTCTCTATTTCTCCTCTCTCTTCCTCCTCTCTCTTCCTCATCTCTCTTCTTCCTCTCGCCTCCACCTCTCACGTCTTCCTCTCACTTCCTCCTATCTCTTCCTCCTCCTCTCTCTTCCTCCTCACTCCTCATCCTCTCTCTTCCTCCTCTCTCTTTCTCCTCTCTCTTCCTCCTATCTCTTCCTCCTCTCTCTTCCTCCTCTCTCTTCCTCATCTCTCCTCTTCCTCTCTCTTCCTCCTCTCTCTTCCACCTCTCTCCTCCTCCTTCCATTCCTCCTCTCTCTTCCTCCTCTCTCTTCCTCCTCTCTCTTCTTCCTCTCTATTTCTCCTCTCTCTTCCTCCTCTCTCTTCCCCATCTCTCTTCTTCCTCTCTCCTCCACCTCTCTCCTCTTCCTCTCTCTTCCTCCTCATCTCTCCTCTTCCCCTCTCTTCCTCCTCTCTCTTCCACCTCTCTCCTCCTCCTCTCTCTTCCTCCTCTCTCATCCTCCTCTCTCTTCCTCCTCCCTCTTCCACCTCTCTCCTCCTCCTCTCTCTTCCTCCTCTCTCTTCCTCCTCTCTCTTCCTCCTCTCTCCTCCTCCTCTCTCTTCCTCCTCTCTCCCTCCTCTCTCTTCATCCTCTCTCTTCCTCATCTCTCCTCTTCCTCTCTCTTCCTCCCCTCTCTTACACTTCTCTCCTCCTCATCTCTCTTCCTCCTCTCTCTTCCTCCTCTCTCTTCCTCCTCTCTCCTCCTCCTCTCTCTTCCTCCTCTCTCTTCCTCCTCTCTCCTCCTCCTCTCTCTTCCTCCTCTCTCTTCCTCCTCTCTCCTCCTCCTCTCTCCTCTTCCTCTCTATTGCTCCTCTCCCTCCTCTCTCTTCCTCATCTGTCTTCTTCCTCTCTCCTCCACCTCTCTCCTCTTCCTCTCCTTCCTCCTCTCTCTTCCTCCTCTGTCTTCCTCCTTTCTCTTCCTCCTCTCTCCCCTTCCTCTCTATTCCTCCTCTCTCTTCCTCCTCTCTCTTCCTCCTCTCTCTTCCTGCTCACTTCTCCTCCTCTCTCTTCTTCTTCTTTCTTCCTCCTCTCTCCTTTTCCTCCCTATTTCTCTTCTCTCTTCCTCCTCTCTCTTCCTCCTCTCTCTTCCTCCTCTCTCCTCCTCCTCTCTCTTCCTCCTCTCTCCTAATCCTCTCTATTCCTCCTCTCTCTTCCTCCTCTCTCTTCCTCCTCTCTCCTCCTCCTCTCTCTTTCTGCACTCTCTTCCTCCTCTCTCCTCATTCTCTCTCTTCCTGCTCTCTCTTCCTCCTCTCTCTTCCTCATCTCTCTTCTTCCTCTCTCCACCACCTCACTCCTCTTCCTCTGTCTTCCTGTCACGTCCCGCTCAGACGAGGCGGACAAGTGACTCAGATTCGCAAATCCCCAATGGAGCGGACAACAGGTCTCCAAGTCTAAACATTTATTAACTACTCACAATGTACTAATTGAACACACGATAGTTGTCTAAGTATATAGCAAGTTGTGGCAAGCAATATAATATGCCTTGCATTGCTTAATAGGAAAGGGAAAAGAGGGAGATAGAGGGAATGGGGAAATACAGATCACCGGTCTGGGTTTCTGCGCTGATCCTGCCGACAAGGGTTCCGGGAGGCACAGGAGACATCCGTCTTTTTCGCTGGTATCCGTCTTCTTCGCTTCACTGCACTCTCTCTCTCCCGGGCCGCGCGCCCCCCCCCTCCCTTCTTGATTTATACCCACTTTCCTTGGGTCCATCCCCTAGGTCGACCCACATACCTACGTATCCCATGTACGGGGAGGGGTAAGGTGTTTCATGGGATGATGTAATTAGCATGATCATGTTAGCCCTCGTTAGCATATTGAGGGGTGTTAACTTTAATATGCATTTTGTGGATAATGAAGCAAAGGTCATTCACCGGACAGATGGCCCTTAAAGTTTTGGCCAGGTGCACCAGAGCAGAGCCGTCCTGTCTTCACAGGGCTCCCTCCTCCAGTCCCATCTTGTGTTATTCGGCCAGCCTTATCAGCTTCGACCTCCACAGAATGCACCCTGTGACTCATAGTTTTGTCTTGCGAGTGTTTGAGGCATTTCTTTGATCAGCCTCAACTTTTGCTTTCTCAGGCTGTTTTTCTTAGTTTCTCACAGGCCTGGTTTCTCGTCTCTCACATCCCACCCCGTGACTCAAACACTCCAAGTTCTTCTTTAACCATTGTGATCCCAAAAGGTATAGGGAAAAGGAAGACAGAAGGTGAGAGAGCATATAGCTAATTGCTGCAAGGCATACTATTAAAAGCAAAAATTTGCATAATATCACAATACTAATATTTACAAGCCATCTTCCCCACCCCGTGAGTCCTGAGGATCCCAGTGATGTGACCCATGACCCAGGGTTCCATCCATCAAACTAGTCCATCAGTCCATAAAAAGGTTCTCACTTCCCGTTGTTGATCATCTTCATCATGGCACGGTCTCCTCTATAGAGGTGGTGGCATTGTGGATGGTGATGTAGCATTCTCCCTCAGTTAGATTCAGCACACCGCACAGTCCATGTTCCTTCAGCAATGCTAGCCGGATTCTGCAACGCCATCTTAGATGCTTGTTGGGTCTGCACCTTTAATTCCTTGAAGGCATACCTTGTTAGTACATATAATTGCTAAGTTAAATTTTCTAAAACTATCTGAGGTTACACAATCACATTATCGGGTCTATAAGGATTTAAATGGGAATACAATTTAATATTCAGGTACAATTCATTAATGTTTAATTTGTGGGATCAAACCCCTTCAACTAGTCTTTGATGACTGCATCTTGCTGTTGATGGATGTGGTGTTGTAAGGACCACATACAGTTATATGAGCTAGCACTGTAATCTGTTTTGGTATTTGCAAGCACCAGTTTGCAGCCACAGGTGGCTCACAGGCTTCCTTTATTTTGGAGGTGATTCCCAATAAGGTAACTTAAGGCACAACTCCAGGTTAACCTTCTAATAAGTGAACTCATTAAATGTACCTGTAAAATTTCCTGGATTGTTGATTGTAATTGATTGGCAATGATTTATTCCACACTCAGCAGGTATGATTCCACAAATTATATAATAATGTAAGCAGATTACAAATAATAACTAGCCAATAATGCCTACAACCATTGAAATTGCTAAAAGTAACATAGGTCTCCTGTTGTCCAGGATCGATGTTCTGTAAAACACATATATACATAACAAAACAATGATGGTTAGAAAGAAGGGACAATCCACCTGGTATTGATGCGGTATTCTTTCCCATGGGCATCAGTAGCCACCCATGAACAAATATTGATGGGAGTTTTTAGGGTTAGGGGTACTTGCCCCACGGTGGGCAAGTCTACTAGAACAGGTTGCCCAGGATAATGGAGCGGGTTTGCAGGGTCTTTAGTCTCTTTTTTCCTGGCGAGTATGGACAGAGGCTTAGGACAGAACGCGGTAAGTCGTGGGCACCCATTAATTCCCCACCGGCTGTTTATCTTCATTACTGCGTCTGACACCCGTTGTGGCCATCCTGGTTCGAGGGGTTTTAGGGCCTGCTTTAGAAGTCCATTGGTGCGTTCCACAATTCCATTTGCTTGGGGATAGTATGGAGTATGGAAAATCCACTGAATTCCTTCATCTTGAGCCCACTCCTGAACCACCCCGGCAGTAAAGTGACTACCGTTGTCTGATTGGATCGATTTGGGCTTAGGCAAGTAGCTAAACCAACGTTTTAACCCCTTCACCGTATTTTCTGCAGTTGCTCGAGATACAGCTTCTGCTTGGGTTAGGCCCGATACTATTTCCACCCCCACCAATACATAACGTTTTCCCTCAGAGAGCCGGAAAGGGCCAATATAATCCACCTGCCAGGTGTCCCATAGTCCCTTGTTGTCCCTTAGGTGTAGGGGTTGGTCCTTAAGAGGGTTGTGCTCTCCCAGCCGAGTACGACATAGACTACATGCTGAAATAATGGTATTGCACAATTCCCTGGTTACGGACCATCCCCTGCTTATTGCCTCTTTAAACAAATCTTTGCTTCCTGAATGACCCCGCTTTACATGCAGCCATTCCAGTAAGTGTTCCTATTTCTCCTCCTCACCTTCTGTAGCAGTTCTCATCAAACGAGTCATTGAATCCACCTGGTTGTTTAGCAGGTGGGCAGGGTGATTTCCTGACTGGTGTGCAGCAACCCATCCTACTAAAAAGGACTTCCATTTTGCAATGTTTAAGATTTCCTCCCACTTTTCACGCTGCCACACGGGTACCCGATTTACTTCCCAGTGGTTTTGTTCCCAAAATGTGAGCCATTCGGTACATCCCTTGAACACGGCATAGGAGTCTGTGTAAATAAATACTGGTTCTGTAGTCTCAGCTTCTTTAACAATCACGCTCCATACCGCTGTTAACTCTCCCACCTGAGCACTTCCCTCACCCTCTGTTATGATTCGGTCCCCCGAGTCAACATGCAGTGCTACTGCTCGGTATTTCCATACCTTTCCCTCTCTTCTAGAAGATGCATCGGTGAACCATACATTCTTTAGATGGGTTTCAAATGGGGGAGCAGGTTTTATGTATGAGGGAGGAGGTTCAGGGTGGTCGGAAGGTGGATCTTGTATTTTGAGCACTTTGGGTGCCCCCTCCTCTATCTGATATGTGTGGCAGTAATGATCTAATTGTGCATACCACTTCCTCACTGTGTCTCGCTACGCAACCCCCACAGGAGGGGGGGTTCCGGCCAGTACTGGTTTCAGGACCTTAAAGGGTCCTCGTAGAATGATTAGTTGCTGCCTTATGATTTTTTCAGCTTCCTGCAAAGCTAGGGTAACCACAAAAAGACCCTTCTCCCAGATCGAGTAACGCTTTTCTGCATCTTTGAAACTGCGCGAATGAAACCCTATAGGGCGAGTGGTACCCTCCGGCCCACGTTGCCACATATGTATGGATAGTCCATGAATTGCAAAACCCCACTCGATTTGGAATGGATCTGTTGGGTGTATCGGCCCTAAAGCCTGATATACTCCAGCCTCAAAGATTAACAGCTTTAAGGCTTCTTCATGGACAGGAGTCCAGTCCCAAATAGCCCTTTTGCGTGTTAAATCATATAAAGGACGAGCTATGATGGAAAAATCGGGAATATGTTTCCTCCAAAATACCAGCAAGCCTAAGGCATGTTGCAGCTCCTTCTTATTTTCAGGGCTCTTTACTTCTTCCAGGGTAGTTAAAGTTTCTGGGGGAATACACACTGTTCCTCCCCGCCACCAAATACCCAGAAACTTTACCTCAGAGGATGGGAGTTGTACCTTTTCAGCTGGAATTTGGAGCCCTAAATTTTCTAGGTGGGTGATTATCTCTGTCTGGGTCTGTCCCACTGCAGCAGCATCAGAGCCACCAATCAGAACATCATCAATATATTGATATATCCTGACCCCTTCCCTTGGAGGGATTTGAGCAAGCTCCTGTGCTAGTGCATAATGAGCGATGGTCGACGAATGGCAGTATCCCTGGGGGAGACGTGTAAAAGTAAATTGCACACCTTCCCATGTAAAGGCAAAGCGATCTCTGTCTGCCTCCTGTATGGGGACCATAAAGAACATATCTTTCACATCAATAGTTGCTAAGATCTGGTGGGCTTGTTCCTGTATGGTTGCAATCAGTTCAGCTATGTTAGGCACTGCGGCTGTTAGAGGACCTGTATTGGCATTTAATCGCCGATAGTCAATTGTCAGACGCCACTTTCCGTTAGGTTTACGGACTGGCCACACTGGGGAATTATAGGGTGAGTGAGTTGGAACGATTATCCCTTGCTCCCGCAGCTCTGCTATTACCAGAGTGATCCCCTCCCTTGCACCTAACGGTAAGGCGTAAGGTTTCACATTAACAGTTTTAGAAGGAGGAAGCGCAGGCGCTTGCTGTAAAAGGCAGTTGGGGACCCAAATTTCCATTCCCTTCCTTTTGAATCCACCCAAGCTTGTCCCTTCAATAGGTCAAGTCCCAGGATATTTGTGGGGAAATTTCCCAGGATCATAATAGCCTCTGTTGCAGTTTCATTCCCAGGTAACCAGCATTTCACCCGAGCAGTCGACTGTGGTTTAGAGTCCCCGAAAACATCTGTAACCCAGATCTGCTTTTTGTCAGCAATTATGCCATTCCGCTTGGCAACCTCAGTTTGGAGTGCTGAAATCTGAGCACCCGTATCTACTAGAAATGTAACTGGAGTTTTAAAGGGACCGAGCGGAAAGGTAATCAACAAGTCTCCTTTAGTATTCTCTGTGAGCCTCCTTACGTGGACCCACCCGCCATCCCCCGGCTCACTTACTGGGGATGGCGCATCCAGTTTCCCGACCCTAAATCAATCAAGTCCTCTTCAGGGGCAGTTGGTGTTTGAGAAGCAATTACCACCATCTCGTTAGTTTCCAGCTCTGTCCCTCCCTTTGCCCGAAAGGTCCGCTCGGTTGGGGGGGGCAGCTTTCTTTTGTCTTTCCAGGCTCGAATGAGCTTTTCTAAAACTGTAGTAGGCATACCATCCATTAACTCTCGGGGAATCCCCTGTCCAATTCCCTCAGTCCACAAGAGGTTTCTCTTTGCTCTTAAAACTTGCGGAGGGGAAGGAGGCGGATTTTCCTGCTGTTCCACTCTGCGTACCGAGGGCTTAGGTTTACCCGTTCCCCTGGTAAGGCCCATTCTCCGGCCATAATTTATTAAGTCCTGAGCTATCTCTCCCCAGGTCATGGCTTCTCCCCCCGCCCGTCTCCCCCCTCGCGGGGCTAATGCATTCCGCAAACGATCTTGTAATTGTACTGCATGTGATTTCAAAGAGTCCGGCAAGCCCCGAATCAGGGGAGTCATTTGATCAGGGTTAGCAATTAATAGCATCGGGGCAGGCTGCTGCGGAACCAAACGCCTGTCATGCATTAATTGGAGACAAGCAGCCTTCTGCAGACTTTCAGTCAAATGATTTACGGTTGGGGTCTCAATACATACTGGATCCCCCCTTTCCAAGGGGTCCAGACCCCCAGCCCAATAAGCAGCTCGTTCAGTTAACGACCACGGCTCTCTCTGGTCGTCAGTAACTAAGAAAACCCCTGGCCCCCAGTAACCCTGGGCCTCATCTTCTGATAACAAAATTCGGTCGCCACCAGTCAAAGATACCCTCCACACGTATTCAGTCTCAGTTTCCTGAGCTCGTCTGGTATATTTCTCCTGAATTTTCGCAAGCTCAGTCGCTGGATATGGTGTAGTTCGAATGGTGACCTGCGGAGCTCTTCCACCCTGACCCTCGGTGGTCTCCGTTTTAATTAATGGTCTTAAATCTGCCCCCTCATTTTCGGGGTAAAAAATTTCTCGGCTTATCTCTAAATCCTTTGTTGGATACAAGGGTCTGGCTGCTGCTTTTGCCAGACTCGTAACTCCCTGTTCACTATCCGGAACAGAGCCGAAATCTGTCCGGTTGCAGGTTTCTTGTTCTTTCCCCTCTTTTTCGGACCGTGAGATTTTTTCTCGGTCCAAGGCATCTAACAGAGCCATGTGAAATCGCTGAGAGGTGTTACGCTCATCAGCTAATTGGCTTTTCAGAACTTCAGTTTGCTCTTGCCAGAGTTTAGCTTTTTGTTCAGTAACTTTACGTTCCTCAACCAATTGATCCTGGAGAGCTTTTACCAGATCTTGTAAGGATTTGATCATTTCCCCTTCTAATTGTTTCTTAACATGTTTATCTTTTTGGGCTGCAGTCAGTGCTGCCCCTAATACAGCGCACACTACAGCTTTTCCTTTGCCTGGTCGCGACCCTTGCACCCCCGCAAGTGCACTGATATAGCTTGCCACTGCTTCAGGATTATGCCAATTATCGTGGGCCCAAACCTCTACTAAAGGAGGAGGACAAGCCTTATACTCCTTCAGTTTCTCAAAAATAGGGGAGCAGTCAAGCACCGACATTTCCTGGCCAGTCATGGCTTGCCACTGCTCGAACCTCTCCTGGCTTAGAGCTGAGAGGTCACTTCCCGATTCTCCCTGTCCTTATCGGATAGAGAATTGGTATCCCTCCGACCCTTTCCCAGCGTATAGCTGAGGGGCCAATTCCCAGTTCTCCCTGTCCGAGTTGGTCGGATAGAGAACCAGTATCTCATAAGACTTTCCGACACCGAAGGGGATCCTGCCGACTACGCCAATTTTAATGTCACGTCCCGCTCAGACGAGGGGGACAAGTGACTCAGATTCGCAAATCCCCAATGGAGCGGACAACAAGTCTCCAAGTCTAAACATTTATTAACTACTCACAATGTACTAATTGAACACACGATAGTTGTCTAAGTATATAGCAAGTTGTGGCAAGCAATATAATATGCCTTGCATTGCTTAATAGGAAAGGGAAAAGAGGGAGATAGAGGGAATGGGGAAATACAGATCACCGGTCTGGGTTTCTGCGCTGATCCTGCCGACAAGGGTTCCGGGAGGCACAGGAGACATCCGTCTTTTTCGCTGGTATCCGTCTTCTTCGCTTCACTGCACTCTCTCTCTCCCGGGCCGCGCGCCCCCCCCCTCCCTTCTTGATTTATACCCACTTTCCTTGGGTCCATCCCCTAGGTCGACCCACATACCTACGTATCCCATGTACGGGGAGGGGTAAGGTGTTTCATGGGATGATGTAATTAGCATGATCATGTTAGCCCTCGTTAGCATATTGAGGGGTGTTAACTTTAATATGCATTTTGTGGATAATGAAGCAAAGGTCATTCACCGGACAGATGGCCCTTAAAGTTTTGGCCAGGTGCACCAGAGCAGAGCCGTCCTGTCTTCACAGGGCTCCCTCCTCCAGTCCCATCTTGTGTTATTCGGCCAGCCTTATCAGCTTCGACCTCCACAGAATGCACCCTGTGACTCATAGTTTTGTCTTGCGAGTGTTTGAGGCATTTCTTTGATCAGCCTCAACTTTTGCTTTCTCAGGCTGTTTTTCTTAGTTTCTCACAGGCCTGGTTTCTCGTCTCTCACATCCCACCCCGTGACTCAAACACTCCAAGTTCTTCTTTAACCATTGTGATCCCAAAAGGTATAGGGAAAAGGAAGACAGAAGGTGAGAGAGCATATAGCTAATTGCTGCAAGGCATACTATTAAAAGCAAAAATTTGCATAATATCACAATACTAATATTTACAAGCCATCTTCCCCACCCCGTGAGTCCTGAGGATCCCAGTGATGTGACCCATGACCCAGGGTTCCATCCATCAAACTAGTCCATCAGTCCATAAAAAGGTTCTCACTTCCCGTTGTTGATCATCTTCATCATGGCACGGTCTCCTCTATAGAGGTGGTGGCATTGTGGATGGTGATGTAGCATTCTCCCTCAGTTAGATTCAGCACACCGCACAGTCCATGTTCCTTCAGCAATGCTAGCCGGATTCTGCAACGCCATCTTAGATGCTTGTTGGGTCTGCACCTTTAATTCCTTGAAGGCATACCTTGTTAGTACATATAATTGCTAAGTTAAATTTTCTAAAACTATCTGAGGTTACACAATCACATTATCGGGTCTATAAGGATTTAAATGGGAATACAATTTAATATTCAGGTACAATTCATTAATGTTTAATTTGTGGGATCAAACCCCTTCAACTAGTCTTTGATGACTGCATCTTGCTGTTGATGGATGTGGTGTTGTAAGGACCACATACAGTTATATGAGCTAGCACTGTAATCTGTTTTGGTATTTGCAAGCACCAGTTTGCAGCCACAGGTGGCTCACAGGCTTCCTTTATTTTGGAGGTGATTCCCAATAAGGTAACTTAAGGCACAACTCCAGGTTAACCTTCTAATAAGTGAACTCATTAAATGTACCTGTAAAATTTCCTGGATTGTTGATTGTAATTGATTGGCAATGATTTATTCCACACTCAGCAGGTATGATTCCACAAATTATATAATAATGTAAGCAGATTACAAATAATAACTAGCCAATAATGCCTACAACCATTGAAATTGCTAAAAGTAACATAGGTCTCCTGTTGTCCAGGATCGATGTTCTGTAAAACACATATATACATAACAAAACAATGATGGTTAGAAAGAAGGGACAATCCACCTGGTATTGATGCGGTATTCTTTCCCATGGGCATCAGTAGCCACCCATGAACAAATATTGATGGGAGTTTTTAGGGTTAGGGGTACTTGCCCCACGGTGGGCAAGTCTACTAGAACAGGTTGCCCAGGATAATGGAGCGGGTTTGCAGGGTCTTTAGTCTCTTTTTTCCTGGCGAGTATGGACAGAGGCTTAGGACAGAACGCGGTAAGTCGTGGGCACCCATTAATTCCCCACCGGCTGTTTATCTTCATTACTGCGTCTGACACCCGTTGTGGCCATCCTGGTTCGAGGGGTTTTAGGGCCTGCTTTAGAAGTCCATTGGTGCGTTCCACAATTCCATTTGCTTGGGGATAGTATGGAGTATGGAAAATCCACTGAATTCCTTCATCTTGAGCCCACTCCTGAACCACCCCGGCAGTAAAGTGACTACCGTTGTCTGATTGGATCGATTTGGGCTTAGGCAAGTAGCTAAACCAACGTTTTAACCCCTTCACCGTATTTTCTGCAGTTGCTCGAGATACAGCTTCTGCTTGGGTTAGGCCCGATACTATTTCCACCCCCACCAATACATAACGTTTTCCCTCAGAGAGCCGGAAAGGGCCAATATAATCCACCTGCCAGGTGTCCCATAGTCCCTTGTTGTCCCTTAGGTGTAGGGGTTGGTCCTTAAGAGGGTTGTGCTCTCCCAGCCGAGTACGACATAGACTACATGCTGAAATAATGGTATTGCACAATTCCCTGGTTACGGACCATCCCCTGCTTATTGCCTCTTTAAACAAATCTTTGCTTCCTGAATGACCCCGCTTTACATGCAGCCATTCCAGTAAGTGTTCCTATTTCTCCTCCTCACCTTCTGTAGCAGTTCTCATCAAACGAGTCATTGAATCCACCTGGTTGTTTAGCAGGTGGGCAGGGTGATTTCCTGACTGGTGTGCAGCAACCCATCCTACTAAAAAGGACTTCCATTTTGCAATGTTTAAGATTTCCTCCCACTTTTCACGCTGCCACACGGGTACCCGATTTACTTCCCAGTGGTTTTGTTCCCAAAATGTGAGCCATTCGGTACATCCCTTGAACACGGCATAGGAGTCTGTGTAAATAAATACTGGTTCTGTAGTCTCAGCTTCTTTAACAATCACGCTCCATACCGCTGTTAACTCTCCCACCTGAGCACTTCCCTCACCCTCTGTTATGATTCGGTCCCCCGAGTCAACATGCAGTGCTACTGCTCGGTATTTCCATACCTTTCCCTCTCTTCTAGAAGATGCATCGGTGAACCATACATTCTTTAGATGGGTTTCAAATGGGGGAGCAGGTTTTATGTATGAGGGAGGAGGTTCAGGGTGGTCGGAAGGTGGATCTTGTATTTTGAGCACTTTGGGTGCCCCCTCCTCTATCTGATATGTGTGGCAGTAATGATCTAATTGTGCATACCACTTCCTCACTGTGTCTCGCTACGCAACCCCCACAGGAGGGGGGGTTCCGGCCAGTACTGGTTTCAGGACCTTAAAGGGTCCTCGTAGAATGATTAGTTGCTGCCTTATGATTTTTTCAGCTTCCTGCAAAGCTAGGGTAACCACAAAAAGACCCTTCTCCCAGATCGAGTAACGCTTTTCTGCATCTTTGAAACTGCGCGAATGAAACCCTATAGGGCGAGTGGTACCCTCCGGCCCACGTTGCCACATATGTATGGATAGTCCATGAATTGCAAAACCCCACTCGATTTGGAATGGATCTGTTGGGTGTATCGGCCCTAAAGCCTGATATACTCCAGCCTCAAAGATTAACAGCTTTAAGGCTTCTTCATGGACAGGAGTCCAGTCCCAAATAGCCCTTTTGCGTGTTAAATCATATAAAGGACGAGCTATGATGGAAAAATCGGGAATATGTTTCCTCCAAAATACCAGCAAGCCTAAGGCATGTTGCAGCTCCTTCTTATTTTCAGGGCTCTTTACTTCTTCCAGGGTAGTTAAAGTTTCTGGGGGAATACACACTGTTCCTCCCCGCCACCAAATACCCAGAAACTTTACCTCAGAGGATGGGAGTTGTACCTTTTCAGCTGGAATTTGGAGCCCTAAATTTTCTAGGTGGGTGATTATCTCTGTCTGGGTCTGTCCCACTGCAGCAGCATCAGAGCCACCAATCAGAACATCATCAATATATTGATATATCCTGACCCCTTCCCTTGGAGGGATTTGAGCAAGCTCCTGTGCTAGTGCATAATGAGCGATGGTCGACGAATGGCAGTATCCCTGGGGGAGACGTGTAAAAGTAAATTGCACACCTTCCCATGTAAAGGCAAAGCGATCTCTGTCTGCCTCCTGTATGGGGACCATAAAGAACATATCTTTCACATCAATAGTTGCTAAGATCTGGTGGGCTTGTTCCTGTATGGTTGCAATCAGTTCAGCTATGTTAGGCACTGCGGCTGTTAGAGGACCTGTATTGGCATTTAATCGCCGATAGTCAATTGTCAGACGCCACTTTCCGTTAGGTTTACGGACTGGCCACACTGGGGAATTATAGGGTGAGTGAGTTGGAACGATTATCCCTTGCTCCCGCAGCTCTGCTATTACCAGAGTGATCCCCTCCCTTGCACCTAACGGTAAGGCGTAAGGTTTCACATTAACAGTTTTAGAAGGAGGAAGCGCAGGCGCTTGCTGTAAAAGGCAGTTGGGGACCCAAATTTCCATTCCCTTCCTTTTGAATCCACCCAAGCTTGTCCCTTCAATAGGTCAAGTCCCAGGATATTTGTGGGGAAATTTCCCAGGATCATAATAGCCTCTGTTGCAGTTTCATTCCCAGGTAACCAGCATTTCACCCGAGCAGTCGACTGTGGTTTAGAGTCCCCGAAAACATCTGTAACCCAGATCTGCTTTTTGTCAGCAATTATGCCATTCCGCTTGGCAACCTCAGTTTGGAGTGCTGAAATCTGAGCACCCGTATCTACTAGAAATGTAACTGGAGTTTTAAAGGGACCGAGCGGAAAGGTAATCAACAAGTCTCCTTTAGTATTCTCTGTGAGCCTCCTTACGTGGACCCACCCGCCATCCCCCGGCTCACTTACTGGGGATGGCGCATCCAGTTTCCCGACCCTAAATCAATCAAGTCCTCTTCAGGGGCAGTTGGTGTTTGAGAAGCAATTACCACCATCTCGTTAGTTTCCAGCTCTGTCCCTCCCTTTGCCCGAAAGGTCCGCTCGGTTGGGGGGGGCAGCTTTCTTTTGTCTTTCCAGGCTCGAATGAGCTTTTCTAAAACTGTAGTAGGCATACCATCCATTAACTCTCGGGGAATCCCCTGTCCAATTCCCTCAGTCCACAAGAGGTTTCTCTTTGCTCTTAAAACTTGCGGAGGGGAAGGAGGCGGATTTTCCTGCTGTTCCACTCTGCGTACCGAGGGCTTAGGTTTACCCGTTCCCCTGGTAAGGCCCATTCTCCGGCCATAATTTATTAAGTCCTGAGCTATCTCTCCCCAGGTCATGGCTTCTCCCCCCGCCCGTCTCCCCCCTCGCGGGGCTAATGCATTCCGCAAACGATCTTGTAATTGTACTGCATGTGATTTCAAAGAGTCCGGCAAGCCCCGAATCAGGGGAGTCATTTGATCAGGGTTAGCAATTAATAGCATCGGGGCAGGCTGCTGCGGAACCAAACGCCTGTCATGCATTAATTGGAGACAAGCAGCCTTCTGCAGACTTTCAGTCAAATGATTTACGGTTGGGGTCTCAATACATACTGGATCCCCCCTTTCCAAGGGGTCCAGACCCCCAGCCCAATAAGCAGCTCGTTCAGTTAACGACCACGGCTCTCTCTGGTCGTCAGTAACTAAGAAAACCCCTGGCCCCCAGTAACCCTGGGCCTCATCTTCTGATAACAAAATTCGGTCGCCACCAGTCAAAGATACCCTCCACACGTATTCAGTCTCAGTTTCCTGAGCTCGTCTGGTATATTTCTCCTGAATTTTCGCAAGCTCAGTCGCTGGATATGGTGTAGTTCGAATGGTGACCTGCGGAGCTCTTCCACCCTGACCCTCGGTGGTCTCCGTTTTAATTAATGGTCTTAAATCTGCCCCCTCATTTTCGGGGTAAAAAATTTCTCGGCTTATCTCTAAATCCTTTGTTGGATACAAGGGTCTGGCTGCTGCTTTTGCCAGACTCGTAACTCCCTGTTCACTATCCGGAACAGAGCCGAAATCTGTCCGGTTGCAGGTTTCTTGTTCTTTCCCCTCTTTTTCGGACCGTGAGATTTTTTCTCGGTCCAAGGCATCTAACAGAGCCATGTGAAATCGCTGAGAGGTGTTACGCTCATCAGCTAATTGGCTTTTCAGAACTTCAGTTTGCTCTTGCCAGAGTTTAGCTTTTTGTTCAGTAACTTTACGTTCCTCAACCAATTGATCCTGGAGAGCTTTTACCAGATCTTGTAAGGATTTGATCATTTCCCCTTCTAATTGTTTCTTAACATGTTTATCTTTTTGGGCTGCAGTCAGTGCTGCCCCTAATACAGCGCACACTACAGCTTTTCCTTTGCCTGGTCGCGACCCTTGCACCCCCGCAAGTGCACTGATATAGCTTGCCACTGCTTCAGGATTATGCCAATTATCGTGGGCCCAAACCTCTACTAAAGGAGGAGGACAAGCCTTATACTCCTTCAGTTTCTCAAAAATAGGGGAGCAGTCAAGCACCGACATTTCCTGGCCAGTCATGGCTTGCCACTGCTCGAACCTCTCCTGGCTTAGAGCTGAGAGGTCACTTCCCGATTCTCCCTGTCCTTATCGGATAGAGAATTGGTATCCCTCCGACCCTTTCCCAGCGTATAGCTGAGGGGCCAATTCCCAGTTCTCCCTGTCCGAGTTGGTCGGATAGAGAACCAGTATCTCATAAGACTTTCCGACACCGAAGGGGATCCTGCCGACTACGCCAATTTTAATGTCACGTCCCGCTCAGACGAGGGGGACAAGTGACTCAGATTCGCAAATCCCCAATGGAGCGGACAACAAGTCTCCAAGTCTAAACATTTATTAACTACTCACAATGTACTAATTGAACACACGATAGTTGTCTAAGTATATAGCAAGTTGTGGCAAGCAATATAATATGCCTTGCATTGCTTAATAGGAAAGGGAAAAGAGGGAGATAGAGGGAATGGGGAAATACAGATCACCGGTCTGGGTTTCTGCGCTGATCCTGCCGACAAGGGTTCCGGGAGGCACAGGAGACATCCGTCTTTTTCGCTGGTATCCGTCTTCTTCGCTTCACTGCACTCTCTCTCTCCCGGGCCGCGCGCCCCCCCCCTCCCTTCTTGATTTATACCCACTTTCCTTGGGTCCATCCCCTAGGTCGACCCACATACCTACGTATCCCATGTACGGGGAGGGGTAAGGTGTTTCATGGGATGATGTAATTAGCATGATCATGTTAGCCCTCGTTAGCATATTGAGGGGTGTTAACTTTAATATGCATTTTGTGGATAATGAAGCAAAGGTCATTCACCGGACAGATGGCCCTTAAAGTTTTGGCCAGGTGCACCAGAGCAGAGCCGTCCTGTCTTCACAGGGCTCCCTCCTCCAGTCCCATCTTGTGTTATTCGGCCAGCCTTATCAGCTTCGACCTCCACAGAATGCACCCTGTGACTCATAGTTTTGTCTTGCGAGTGTTTGAGGCATTTCTTTGATCAGCCTCAACTTTTGCTTTCTCAGGCTGTTTTTCTTAGTTTCTCACAGGCCTGGTTTCTCGTCTCTCACATCCCACCCCGTGACTCAAACACTCCAAGTTCTTCTTTAACCATTGTGATCCCAAAAGGTATAGGGAAAAGGAAGACAGAAGGTGAGAGAGCATATAGCTAATTGCTGCAAGGCATACTATTAAAAGCAAAAATTTGCATAATATCACAATACTAATATTTACAAGCCATCTTCCCCACCCCGTGAGTCCTGAGGATCCCAGTGATGTGACCCATGACCCAGGGTTCCATCCATCAAACTAGTCCATCAGTCCATAAAAAGGTTCTCACTTCCCGTTGTTGATCATCTTCATCATGGCACGGTCTCCTCTATAGAGGTGGTGGCATTGTGGATGGTGATGTAGCATTCTCCCTCAGTTAGATTCAGCACACCGCACAGTCCATGTTCCTTCAGCAATGCTAGCCGGATTCTGCAACGCCATCTTAGATGCTTGTTGGGTCTGCACCTTTAATTCCTTGAAGGCATACCTTGTTAGTACATATAATTGCTAAGTTAAATTTTCTAAAACTATCTGAGGTTACACAATCACATTATCGGGTCTATAAGGATTTAAATGGGAATACAATTTAATATTCAGGTACAATTCATTAATGTTTAATTTGTGGGATCAAACCCCTTCAACTAGTCTTTGATGACTGCATCTTGCTGTTGATGGATGTGGTGTTGTAAGGACCACATACAGTTATATGAGCTAGCACTGTAATCTGTTTTGGTATTTGCAAGCACCAGTTTGCAGCCACAGGTGGCTCACAGGCTTCCTTTATTTTGGAGGTGATTCCCAATAAGGTAACTTAAGGCACAACTCCAGGTTAACCTTCTAATAAGTGAACTCATTAAATGTACCTGTAAAATTTCCTGGATTGTTGATTGTAATTGATTGGCAATGATTTATTCCACACTCAGCAGGTATGATTCCACAAATTATATAATAATGTAAGCAGATTACAAATAATAACTAGCCAATAATGCCTACAACCATTGAAATTGCTAAAAGTAACATAGGTCTCCTGTTGTCCAGGATCGATGTTCTGTAAAACACATATATACATAACAAAACAATGATGGTTAGAAAGAAGGGACAATCCACCTGGTATTGATGCGGTATTCTTTCCCATGGGCATCAGTAGCCACCCATGAACAAATATTGATGGGAGTTTTTAGGGTTAGGGGTACTTGCCCCACGGTGGGCAAGTCTACTAGAACAGGTTGCCCAGGATAATGGAGCGGGTTTGCAGGGTCTTTAGTCTCTTTTTTCCTGGCGAGTATGGACAGAGGCTTAGGACAGAACGCGGTAAGTCGTGGGCACCCATTAATTCCCCACCGGCTGTTTATCTTCATTACTGCGTCTGACACCCGTTGTGGCCATCCTGGTTCGAGGGGTTTTAGGGCCTGCTTTAGAAGTCCATTGGTGCGTTCCACAATTCCATTTGCTTGGGGATAGTATGGAGTATGGAAAATCCACTGAATTCCTTCATCTTGAGCCCACTCCTGAACCACCCCGGCAGTAAAGTGACTACCGTTGTCTGATTGGATCGATTTGGGCTTAGGCAAGTAGCTAAACCAACGTTTTAACCCCTTCACCGTATTTTCTGCAGTTGCTCGAGATACAGCTTCTGCTTGGGTTAGGCCCGATACTATTTCCACCCCCACCAATACATAACGTTTTCCCTCAGAGAGCCGGAAAGGGCCAATATAATCCACCTGCCAGGTGTCCCATAGTCCCTTGTTGTCCCTTAGGTGTAGGGGTTGGTCCTTAAGAGGGTTGTGCTCTCCCAGCCGAGTACGACATAGACTACATGCTGAAATAATGGTATTGCACAATTCCCTGGTTACGGACCATCCCCTGCTTATTGCCTCTTTAAACAAATCTTTGCTTCCTGAATGACCCCGCTTTACATGCAGCCATTCCAGTAAGTGTTCCTATTTCTCCTCCTCACCTTCTGTAGCAGTTCTCATCAAACGAGTCATTGAATCCACCTGGTTGTTTAGCAGGTGGGCAGGGTGATTTCCTGACTGGTGTGCAGCAACCCATCCTACTAAAAAGGACTTCCATTTTGCAATGTTTAAGATTTCCTCCCACTTTTCACGCTGCCACACGGGTACCCGATTTACTTCCCAGTGGTTTTGTTCCCAAAATGTGAGCCATTCGGTACATCCCTTGAACACGGCATAGGAGTCTGTGTAAATAAATACTGGTTCTGTAGTCTCAGCTTCTTTAACAATCACGCTCCATACCGCTGTTAACTCTCCCACCTGAGCACTTCCCTCACCCTCTGTTATGATTCGGTCCCCCGAGTCAACATGCAGTGCTACTGCTCGGTATTTCCATACCTTTCCCTCTCTTCTAGAAGATGCATCGGTGAACCATACATTCTTTAGATGGGTTTCAAATGGGGGAGCAGGTTTTATGTATGAGGGAGGAGGTTCAGGGTGGTCGGAAGGTGGATCTTGTATTTTGAGCACTTTGGGTGCCCCCTCCTCTATCTGATATGTGTGGCAGTAATGATCTAATTGTGCATACCACTTCCTCACTGTGTCTCGCTACGCAACCCCCACAGGAGGGGGGGTTCCGGCCAGTACTGGTTTCAGGACCTTAAAGGGTCCTCGTAGAATGATTAGTTGCTGCCTTATGATTTTTTCAGCTTCCTGCAAAGCTAGGGTAACCACAAAAAGACCCTTCTCCCAGATCGAGTAACGCTTTTCTGCATCTTTGAAACTGCGCGAATGAAACCCTATAGGGCGAGTGGTACCCTCCGGCCCACGTTGCCACATATGTATGGATAGTCCATGAATTGCAAAACCCCACTCGATTTGGAATGGATCTGTTGGGTGTATCGGCCCTAAAGCCTGATATACTCCAGCCTCAAAGATTAACAGCTTTAAGGCTTCTTCATGGACAGGAGTCCAGTCCCAAATAGCCCTTTTGCGTGTTAAATCATATAAAGGACGAGCTATGATGGAAAAATCGGGAATATGTTTCCTCCAAAATACCAGCAAGCCTAAGGCATGTTGCAGCTCCTTCTTATTTTCAGGGCTCTTTACTTCTTCCAGGGTAGTTAAAGTTTCTGGGGGAATACACACTGTTCCTCCCCGCCACCAAATACCCAGAAACTTTACCTCAGAGGATGGGAGTTGTACCTTTTCAGCTGGAATTTGGAGCCCTAAATTTTCTAGGTGGGTGATTATCTCTGTCTGGGTCTGTCCCACTGCAGCAGCATCAGAGCCACCAATCAGAACATCATCAATATATTGATATATCCTGACCCCTTCCCTTGGAGGGATTTGAGCAAGCTCCTGTGCTAGTGCATAATGAGCGATGGTCGACGAATGGCAGTATCCCTGGGGGAGACGTGTAAAAGTAAATTGCACACCTTCCCATGTAAAGGCAAAGCGATCTCTGTCTGCCTCCTGTATGGGGACCATAAAGAACATATCTTTCACATCAATAGTTGCTAAGATCTGGTGGGCTTGTTCCTGTATGGTTGCAATCAGTTCAGCTATGTTAGGCACTGCGGCTGTTAGAGGACCTGTATTGGCATTTAATCGCCGATAGTCAATTGTCAGACGCCACTTTCCGTTAGGTTTACGGACTGGCCACACTGGGGAATTATAGGGTGAGTGAGTTGGAACGATTATCCCTTGCTCCCGCAGCTCTGCTATTACCAGAGTGATCCCCTCCCTTGCACCTAACGGTAAGGCGTAAGGTTTCACATTAACAGTTTTAGAAGGAGGAAGCGCAGGCGCTTGCTGTAAAAGGCAGTTGGGGACCCAAATTTCCATTCCCTTCCTTTTGAATCCACCCAAGCTTGTCCCTTCAATAGGTCAAGTCCCAGGATATTTGTGGGGAAATTTCCCAGGATCATAATAGCCTCTGTTGCAGTTTCATTCCCAGGTAACCAGCATTTCACCCGAGCAGTCGACTGTGGTTTAGAGTCCCCGAAAACATCTGTAACCCAGATCTGCTTTTTGTCAGCAATTATGCCATTCCGCTTGGCAACCTCAGTTTGGAGTGCTGAAATCTGAGCACCCGTATCTACTAGAAATGTAACTGGAGTTTTAAAGGGACCGAGCGGAAAGGTAATCAACAAGTCTCCTTTAGTATTCTCTGTGAGCCTCCTTACGTGGACCCACCCGCCATCCCCCGGCTCACTTACTGGGGATGGCGCATCCAGTTTCCCGACCCTAAATCAATCAAGTCCTCTTCAGGGGCAGTTGGTGTTTGAGAAGCAATTACCACCATCTCGTTAGTTTCCAGCTCTGTCCCTCCCTTTGCCCGAAAGGTCCGCTCGGTTGGGGGGGGCAGCTTTCTTTTGTCTTTCCAGGCTCGAATGAGCTTTTCTAAAACTGTAGTAGGCATACCATCCATTAACTCTCGGGGAATCCCCTGTCCAATTCCCTCAGTCCACAAGAGGTTTCTCTTTGCTCTTAAAACTTGCGGAGGGGAAGGAGGCGGATTTTCCTGCTGTTCCACTCTGCGTACCGAGGGCTTAGGTTTACCCGTTCCCCTGGTAAGGCCCATTCTCCGGCCATAATTTATTAAGTCCTGAGCTATCTCTCCCCAGGTCATGGCTTCTCCCCCCGCCCGTCTCCCCCCTCGCGGGGCTAATGCATTCCGCAAACGATCTTGTAATTGTACTGCATGTGATTTCAAAGAGTCCGGCAAGCCCCGAATCAGGGGAGTCATTTGATCAGGGTTAGCAATTAATAGCATCGGGGCAGGCTGCTGCGGAACCAAACGCCTGTCATGCATTAATTGGAGACAAGCAGCCTTCTGCAGACTTTCAGTCAAATGATTTACGGTTGGGGTCTCAATACATACTGGATCCCCCCTTTCCAAGGGGTCCAGACCCCCAGCCCAATAAGCAGCTCGTTCAGTTAACGACCACGGCTCTCTCTGGTCGTCAGTAACTAAGAAAACCCCTGGCCCCCAGTAACCCTGGGCCTCATCTTCTGATAACAAAATTCGGTCGCCACCAGTCAAAGATACCCTCCACACGTATTCAGTCTCAGTTTCCTGAGCTCGTCTGGTATATTTCTCCTGAATTTTCGCAAGCTCAGTCGCTGGATATGGTGTAGTTCGAATGGTGACCTGCGGAGCTCTTCCACCCTGACCCTCGGTGGTCTCCGTTTTAATTAATGGTCTTAAATCTGCCCCCTCATTTTCGGGGTAAAAAATTTCTCGGCTTATCTCTAAATCCTTTGTTGGATACAAGGGTCTGGCTGCTGCTTTTGCCAGACTCGTAACTCCCTGTTCACTATCCGGAACAGAGCCGAAATCTGTCCGGTTGCAGGTTTCTTGTTCTTTCCCCTCTTTTTCGGACCGTGAGATTTTTTCTCGGTCCAAGGCATCTAACAGAGCCATGTGAAATCGCTGAGAGGTGTTACGCTCATCAGCTAATTGGCTTTTCAGAACTTCAGTTTGCTCTTGCCAGAGTTTAGCTTTTTGTTCAGTAACTTTACGTTCCTCAACCAATTGATCCTGGAGAGCTTTTACCAGATCTTGTAAGGATTTGATCATTTCCCCTTCTAATTGTTTCTTAACATGTTTATCTTTTTGGGCTGCAGTCAGTGCTGCCCCTAATACAGCGCACACTACAGCTTTTCCTTTGCCTGGTCGCGACCCTTGCACCCCCGCAAGTGCACTGATATAGCTTGCCACTGCTTCAGGATTATGCCAATTATCGTGGGCCCAAACCTCTACTAAAGGAGGAGGACAAGCCTTATACTCCTTCAGTTTCTCAAAAACAGGGGAGCAGTCAAGCACCGACATTTCCTGGCCAGTCATGGCTTGCCACTGCTCGAACCTCTCCTGGCTTAGAGCTGAGAGGTCACTTCCCGATTCTCCCTGTCCTTATCGGATAGAGAATTGGTATCCCTCCGACCCTTTCCCAGCGTATAGCTGAGGGGCCAATTCCCAGTTCTCCCTGTCCGAGTTGGTCGGATAGAGAACCAGTATCTCATAAGACTTTCCGACACCGAAGGGGATCCTGCCGACTACGCCAATTTTAATGTCACGTCCCGCTCAGACGAGGGGGACAAGTGACTCAGATTCGCAAATCCCCAATGGAGCGGACAACAAGTCTCCAAGTCTAAACATTTATTAACTACTCACAATGTACTAATTGAACACACGATAGTTGTCTAAGTATATAGCAAGTTGTGGCAAGCAATATAATATGCCTTGCATTGCTTAATAGGAAAGGGAAAAGAGGGAGATAGAGGGAATGGGGAAATACAGATCACCGGTCTGGGTTTCTGCGCTGATCCTGCCGACAAGGGTTCCGGGAGGCACAGGAGACATCCGTCTTTTTCGCTGGTATCCGTCTTCTTCGCTTCACTGCACTCTCTCTCTCCCGGGCCGCGCGCCCCCCCCCCTCCCTTCTTGATTTATACCCACTTTCCTTGGGTCCATCCCCTAGGTCGACCCACATACCTACGTATCCCATGTACGGGGAGGGGTAAGGTGTTTCATGGGATGATGTAATTAGCATGATCATGTTAGCCCTCGTTAGCATATTGAGGGGTGTTAACTTTAATATGCATTTTGTGGATAATGAAGCAAAGGTCATTCACCGGACAGATGGCCCTTAAAGTTTTGGCCAGGTGCACCAGAGCAGAGCCGTCCTGTCTTCACAGGGCTCCCTCCTCCAGTCCCATCTTGTGTTATTCGGCCAGCCTTATCAGCTTCGACCTCCACAGAATGCACCCTGTGACTCATAGTTTTGTCTTGCGAGTGTTTGAGGCATTTCTTTGATCAGCCTCAACTTTTGCTTTCTCAGGCTGTTTTTCTTAGTTTCTCACAGGCCTGGTTTCTCGTCTCTCACATCCCACCCCGTGACTCAAACACTCCAAGTTCTTCTTTAACCATTGTGATCCCAAAAGGTATAGGGAAAAGGAAGACAGAAGGTGAGAGAGCATATAGCTAATTGCTGCAAGGCATACTATTAAAAGCAAAAATTTGCATAATATCACAATACTAATATTTACAAGCCATCTTCCCCACCCCGTGAGTCCTGAGGATCCCAGTGATGTGACCCATGACCCAGGGTTCCATACATCAAACTAGTCCATCAGTCCATAAAAAGGTTCTCACTTCCCGTTGTTGATCATCTTCATCATGGCACGGTCTCCTCTATAGAGGTGGTGGCATTGTGGATGGTGATGTAGCATTCTCCCTCAGTTAGATTCAGCACACCGCACAGTCCATGTTCCTTCAGCAATGCTAGCCGGATTCTGCAACGCCATCTTAGATGCTTGTTGGGTCTGCACCTTTAATTCCTTGAAGGCATACCTTGTTAGTACATATAATTGCTAAGTTAAATTTTCTAAAACTATCTGAGGTTACACAATCACATTATCGGGTCTATAAGGATTTAAATGGGAATACAATTTAATATTCAGGTACAATTCATTAATGTTTAATTTGTGGGATCAAACCCCTTCAACTAGTCTTTGATGACTGCATCTTGCTGTTGATGGATGTGGTGTTGTAAGGACCACATACAGTTATATGAGCTAGCACTGTAATCTGTTTTGGTATTTGCAAGCACCAGTTTGCAGCCACAGGTGGCTCACAGGCTTCCTTTATTTTGGAGGTGATTCCCAATAAGGTAACTTAAGGCACAACTCCAGGTTAACCTTCTAATAAGTGAACTCATTAAATGTACCTGTAAAATTTCCTGGATTGTTGATTGTAATTGATTGGCAATGATTTATTCCACACTCAGCAGGTATGATTCCACAAATTATATAATAATGTAAGCAGATTACAAATAATAACTAGCCAATAATGCCTACAACCATTGAAATTGCTAAAAGTAACATAGGTCTCCTGTTGTCCAGGATCGATGTTCTGTAAAACACATATATACATAACAAAACAATGATGGTTAGAAAGAAGGGACAATCCACCTGGTATTGATGCGGTATTCTTTCCCATGGGCATCAGTAGCCACCCATGAACAAATATTGATGGGAGTTTTTAGGGTTAGGGGTACTTGCCCCACGGTGGGCAAGTCTACTAGAACAGGTTGCCCAGGATAATGGAGCGGGTTTGCAGGGTCTTTAGTCTCTTTTTTCCTGGCGAGTATGGACAGAGGCTTAGGACAGAACGCGGTAAGTCGTGGGCACCCATTAATTCCCCACCGGCTGTTTATCTTCATTACTGCGTCTGACACCCGTTGTGGCCATCCTGGTTCGAGGGGTTTTAGGGCCTGCTTTAGAAGTCCATTGGTGCGTTCCACAATTCCATTTGCTTGGGGATAGTATGGAGTATGGAAAATCCACTGAATTCCTTCATCTTGAGCCCACTCCTGAACCACCCCGGCAGTAAAGTGACTACCGTTGTCTGATTGGATCGATTTGGGCTTAGGCAAGTAGCTAAACCAACGTTTTAACCCCTTCACCGTATTTTCTGCAGTTGCTCGAGATACAGCTTCTGCTTGGGTTAGGCCCGATACTATTTCCACCCCCACCAATACATAACGTTTTCCCTCAGAGAGCCGGAAAGGGCCAATATAATCCACCTGCCAGGTGTCCCATAGTCCCTTGTTGTCCCTTAGGTGTAGGGGTTGGTCCTTAAGAGGGTTGTGCTCTCCCAGCCGAGTACGACATAGACTACATGCTGAAATAATGGTATTGCACAATTCCCTGGTTACGGACCATCCCCTGCTTATTGCCTCTTTAAACAAATCTTTGCTTCCTGAATGACCCCGCTTTACATGCAGCCATTCCAGTAAGTGTTCCTATTTCTCCTCCTCACCTTCTGTAGCAGTTCTCATCAAACGAGTCATTGAATCCACCTGGTTGTTTAGCAGGTGGGCAGGGTGATTTCCTGACTGGTGTGCAGCAACCCATCCTACTAAAAAGGACTTCCATTTTGCAATGTTTAAGATTTCCTCCCACTTTTCACGCTGCCACACGGGTACCCGATTTACTTCCCAGTGGTTTTGTTCCCAAAATGTGAGCCATTCGGTACATCCCTTGAACACGGCATAGGAGTCTGTGTAAATAAATACTGGTTCTGTAGTCTCAGCTTCTTTAACAATCACGCTCCATACCGCTGTTAACTCTCCCACCTGAGCACTTCCCTCACCCTCTGTTATGATTCGGTCCCCCGAGTCAACATGCAGTGCTACTGCTCGGTATTTCCATACCTTTCCCTCTCTTCTAGAAGATGCATCGGTGAACCATACATTCTTTAGATGGGTTTCAAATGGGGGAGCAGGTTTTATGTATGAGGGAGGAGGTTCAGGGTGGTCGGAAGGTGGATCTTGTATTTTGAGCACTTTGGGTGCCCCCTCCTCTATCTGATATGTGTGGCAGTAATGATCTAATTGTGCATACCACTTCCTCACTGTGTCTCGCTACGCAACCCCCACAGGAGGGGGGGTTCCGGCCAGTACTGGTTTCAGGACCTTAAAGGGTCCTCGTAGAATGATTAGTTGCTGCCTTATGATTTTTTCAGCTTCCTGCAAAGCTAGGGTAACCACAAAAAGACCCTTCTCCCAGATCGAGTAACGCTTTTCTGCATCTTTGAAACTGCGCGAATGAAACCCTATAGGGCGAGTGGTACCCTCCGGCCCACGTTGCCACATATGTATGGATAGTCCATGAATTGCAAAACCCCACTCGATTTGGAATGGATCTGTTGGGTGTATCGGCCCTAAAGCCTGATATACTCCAGCCTCAAAGATTAACAGCTTTAAGGCTTCTTCATGGACAGGAGTCCAGTCCCAAATAGCCCTTTTGCGTGTTAAATCATATAAAGGACGAGCTATGATGGAAAAATCGGGAATATGTTTCCTCCAAAATACCAGCAAGCCTAAGGCATGTTGCAGCTCCTTCTTATTTTCAGGGCTCTTTACTTCTTCCAGGGTAGTTAAAGTTTCTGGGGGAATACACACTGTTCCTCCCCGCCACCAAATACCCAGAAACTTTACCTCAGAGGATGGGAGTTGTACCTTTTCAGCTGGAATTTGGAGCCCTAAATTTTCTAGGTGGGTGATTATCTCTGTCTGGGTCTGTCCCACTGCAGCAGCATCAGAGCCACCAATCAGAACATCATCAATATATTGATATATCCTGACCCCTTCCCTTGGAGGGATTTGAGCAAGCTCCTGTGCTAGTGCATAATGAGCGATGGTCGACGAATGGCAGTATCCCTGGGGGAGACGTGTAAAAGTAAATTGCACACCTTCCCATGTAAAGGCAAAGCGATCTCTGTCTGCCTCCTGTATGGGGACCATAAAGAACATATCTTTCACATCAATAGTTGCTAAGATCTGGTGGGCTTGTTCCTGTATGGTTGCAATCAGTTCAGCTATGTTAGGCACTGCGGCTGTTAGAGGACCTGTATTGGCATTTAATCGCCGATAGTCAATTGTCAGACGCCACTTTCCGTTAGGTTTACGGACTGGCCACACTGGGGAATTATAGGGTGAGTGAGTTGGAACGATTATCCCTTGCTCCCGCAGCTCTGCTATTACCAGAGTGATCCCCTCCCTTGCACCTAACGGTAAGGCGTAAGGTTTCACATTAACAGTTTTAGAAGGAGGAAGCGCAGGCGCTTGCTGTAAAAGGCAGTTGGGGACCCAAATTTCCATTCCCTTCCTTTTGAATCCACCCAAGCTTGTCCCTTCAATAGGTCAAGTCCCAGGATATTTGTGGGGAAATTTCCCAGGATCATAATAGCCTCTGTTGCAGTTTCATTCCCAGGTAACCAGCATTTCACCCGAGCAGTCGACTGTGGTTTAGAGTCCCCGAAAACATCTGTAACCCAGATCTGCTTTTTGTCAGCAATTATGCCATTCCGCTTGGCAACCTCAGTTTGGAGTGCTGAAATCTGAGCACCCGTATCTACTAGAAATGTAACTGGAGTTTTAAAGGGACCGAGCGGAAAGGTAATCAACAAGTCTCCTTTAGTATTCTCTGTGAGCCTCCTTACGTGGACCCACCCGCCATCCCCCGGCTCACTTACTGGGGATGGCGCATCCAGTTTCCCGACCCTAAATCAATCAAGTCCTCTTCAGGGGCAGTTGGTGTTTGAGAAGCAATTACCACCATCTCGTTAGTTTCCAGCTCTGTCCCTCCCTTTGCCCGAAAGGTCCGCTCGGTTGGGGGGGGCAGCTTTCTTTTGTCTTTCCAGGCTCGAATGAGCTTTTCTAAAACTGTAGTAGGCATACCATCCATTAACTCTCGGGGAATCCCCTGTCCAATTCCCTCAGTCCACAAGAGGTTTCTCTTTGCTCTTAAAACTTGCGGAGGGGAAGGAGGCGGATTTTCCTGCTGTTCCACTCTGCGTACCGAGGGCTTAGGTTTACCCGTTCCCCTGGTAAGGCCCATTCTCCGGCCATAATTTATTAAGTCCTGAGCTATCTCTCCCCAGGTCATGGCTTCTCCCCCCGCCCGTCTCCCCCCTCGCGGGGCTAATGCATTCCGCAAACGATCTTGTAATTGTACTGCATGTGATTTCAAAGAGTCCGGCAAGCCCCGAATCAGGGGAGTCATTTGATCAGGGTTAGCAATTAATAGCATCGGGGCAGGCTGCTGCGGAACCAAACGCCTGTCATGCATTAATTGGAGACAAGCAGCCTTCTGCAGACTTTCAGTCAAATGATTTACGGTTGGGGTCTCAATACATACTGGATCCCCCCTTTCCAAGGGGTCCAGACCCCCAGCCCAATAAGCAGCTCGTTCAGTTAACGACCACGGCTCTCTCTGGTCGTCAGTAACTAAGAAAACCCCTGGCCCCCAGTAACCCTGGGCCTCATCTTCTGATAACAAAATTCGGTCGCCACCAGTCAAAGATACCCTCCACACGTATTCAGTCTCAGTTTCCTGAGCTCGTCTGGTATATTTCTCCTGAATTTTCGCAAGCTCAGTCGCTGGATATGGTGTAGTTCGAATGGTGACCTGCGGAGCTCTTCCACCCTGACCCTCGGTGGTCTCCGTTTTAATTAATGGTCTTAAATCTGCCCCCTCATTTTCGGGGTAAAAAATTTCTCGGCTTATCTCTAAATCCTTTGTTGGATACAAGGGTCTGGCTGCTGCTTTTGCCAGACTCGTAACTCCCTGTTCACTATCCGGAACAGAGCCGAAATCTGTCCGGTTGCAGGTTTCTTGTTCTTTCCCCTCTTTTTCGGACCGTGAGATTTTTTCTCGGTCCAAGGCATCTAACAGAGCCATGTGAAATCGCTGAGAGGTGTTACGCTCATCAGCTAATTGGCTTTTCAGAACTTCAGTTTGCTCTTGCCAGAGTTTAGCTTTTTGTTCAGTAACTTTACGTTCCTCAACCAATTGATCCTGGAGAGCTTTTACCAGATCTTGTAAGGATTTGATCATTTCCCCTTCTAATTGTTTCTTAACATGTTTATCTTTTTGGGCTGCAGTCAGTGCTGCCCCTAATACAGCGCACACTACAGCTTTTCCTTTGCCTGGTCGCGACCCTTGCACCCCCGCAAGTGCACTGATATAGCTTGCCACTGCTTCAGGATTATGCCAATTATCGTGGGCCCAAACCTCTACTAAAGGAGGAGGACAAGCCTTATACTCCTTCAGTTTCTCAAAAACAGGGGAGCAGTCAAGCACCGACATTTCCTGGCCAGTCATGGCTTGCCACTGCTCGAACCTCTCCTGGCTTAGAGCTGAGAGGTCACTTCCCGATTCTCCCTGTCCTTATCGGATAGAGAATTGGTATCCCTCCGACCCTTTCCCAGCGTATAGCTGAGGGGCCAATTCCCAGTTCTCCCTGTCCGAGTTGGTCGGATAGAGAACCAGTATCTCATAAGACTTTCCGACACCGAAGGGGATCCTGCCGACTACGCCAATTTTAATGTCACGTCCCGCTCAGACGAGGGGGACAAGTGACTCAGATTCGCAAATCCCCAATGGAGCGGACAACAAGTCTCCAAGTCTAAACATTTATTAACTACTCACAATGTACTAATTGAACACACGATAGTTGTCTAAGTATATAGCAAGTTGTGGCAAGCAATATAATATGCCTTGCATTGCTTAATAGGAAAGGGAAAAGAGGGAGATAGAGGGAATGGGGAAATACAGATCACCGGTCTGGGTTTCTGCGCTGATCCTGCCGACAAGGGTTCCGGGAGGCACAGGAGACATCCGTCTTTTTCGCTGGTATCCGTCTTCTTCGCTTCACTGCACTCTCTCTCTCCCGGGCCGCGCGCCCCCCCCCCTCCCTTCTTGATTTATACCCACTTTCCTTGGGTCCATCCCCTAGGTCGACCCACATACCTACGTATCCCATGTACGGGGAGGGGTAAGGTGTTTCATGGGATGATGTAATTAGCATGATCATGTTAGCCCTCGTTAGCATATTGAGGGGTGTTAACTTTAATATGCATTTTGTGGATAATGAAGCAAAGGTCATTCACCGGACAGATGGCCCTTAAAGTTTTGGCCAGGTGCACCAGAGCAGAGCCGTCCTGTCTTCACAGGGCTCCCTCCTCCAGTCCCATCTTGTGTTATTCGGCCAGCCTTATCAGCTTCGACCTCCACAGAATGCACCCTGTGACTCATAGTTTTGTCTTGCGAGTGTTTGAGGCATTTCTTTGATCAGCCTCAACTTTTGCTTTCTCAGGCTGTTTTTCTTAGTTTCTCACAGGCCTGGTTTCTCGTCTCTCACATCCCACCCCGTGACTCAAACACTCCAAGTTCTTCTTTAACCATTGTGATCCCAAAAGGTATAGGGAAAAGGAAGACAGAAGGTGAGAGAGCATATAGCTAATTGCTGCAAGGCATACTATTAAAAGCAAAAATTTGCATAATATCACAATACTAATATTTACAAGCCATCTTCCCCACCCCGTGAGTCCTGAGGATCCCAGTGATGTGACCCATGACCCAGGGTTCCATCCATCAAACTAGTCCATCAGTCCATAAAAAGGTTCTCACTTCCCGTTGTTGATCATCTTCATCATGGCACGGTCTCCTCTATAGAGGTGGTGGCATTGTGGATGGTGATGTAGCATTCTCCCTCAGTTAGATTCAGCACACCGCACAGTCCATGTTCCTTCAGCAATGCTAGCCGGATTCTGCAACGCCATCTTAGATGCTTGTTGGGTCTGCACCTTTAATTCCTTGAAGGCATACCTTGTTAGTACATATAATTGCTAAGTTAAATTTTCTAAAACTATCTGAGGTTACACAATCACATTATCAGGTCTATAAGGATTTAAATGGGAATACAATTTAATATTCAGGTACAATTCATTAATGTTTAATTTGTGGGATCAAACCCCTTCAACTAGTCTTTGATGACTGCATCTTGCTGTTGATGGATGTGGTGTTGTAAGGACCACATACAGTTATATGAGCTAGCACTGTAATCTGTTTTGGTATTTGCAAGCACCAGTTTGCAGCCACAGGTGGCTCACAGGCTTCCTTTATTTTGGAGGTGATTCCCAATAAGGTAACTTAAGGCACAACTCCAGGTTAACCTTCTAATAAGTGAACTCATTAAATGTACCTGTAAAATTTCCTGGATTGTTGATTGTAATTGATTGGCAATGATTTATTCCACACTCAGCAGGTATGATTCCACAAATTATATAATAATGTAAGCAGATTACAAATAATAACTAGCCAATAATGCCTACAACCATTGAAATTGCTAAAAGTAACATAGGTCTCCTGTTGTCCAGGATCGATGTTCTGTAAAACACATATATACATAACAAAACAATGATGGTTAGAAAGAAGGGACAATCCACCTGGTATTGATGCGGTATTCTTTCCCATGGGCATCAGTAGCCACCCATGAACAAATATTGATGGGAGTTTTTAGGGTTAGGGGTACTTGCCCCACGGTGGGCAAGTCTACTAGAACAGGTTGCCCAGGATAATGGAGCGGGTTTGCAGGGTCTTTAGTCTCTTTTTTCCTGGCGAGTATGGACAGAGGCTTAGGACAGAACGCGGTAAGTCGTGGGCACCCATTAATTCCCCACCGGCTGTTTATCTTCATTACTGCGTCTGACACCCGTTGTGGCCATCCTGGTTCGAGGGGTTTTAGGGCCTGCTTTAGAAGTCCATTGGTGCGTTCCACAATTCCATTTGCTTGGGGATAGTATGGAGTATGGAAAATCCACTGAATTCCTTCATCTTGAGCCCACTCCTGAACCACCCCGGCAGTAAAGTGACTACCGTTGTCTGATTGGATCGATTTGGGCTTAGGCAAGTAGCTAAACCAACGTTTTAACCCCTTCACCGTATTTTCTGCAGTTGCTCGAGATACAGCTTCTGCTTGGGTTAGGCCCGATACTATTTCCACCCCCACCAATACATAACGTTTTCCCTCAGAGAGCCGGAAAGGGCCAATATAATCCACCTGCCAGGTGTCCCATAGTCCCTTGTTGTCCCTTAGGTGTAGGGGTTGGTCCTTAAGAGGGTTGTGCTCTCCCAGCCGAGTACGACATAGACTACATGCTGAAATAATGGTATTGCACAATTCCCTGGTTACGGACCATCCCCTGCTTATTGCCTCTTTAAACAAATCTTTGCTTCCTGAATGACCCCGCTTTACATGCAGCCATTCCAGTAAGTGTTCCTATTTCTCCTCCTCACCTTCTGTAGCAGTTCTCATCAAACGAGTCATTGAATCCACCTGGTTGTTTAGCAGGTGGGCAGGGTGATTTCCTGACTGGTGTGCAGCAACCCATCCTACTAAAAAGGACTTCCATTTTGCAATGTTTAAGATTTCCTCCCACTTTTCACGCTGCCACACGGGTACCCGATTTACTTCCCAGTGGTTTTGTTCCCAAAATGTGAGCCATTCGGTACATCCCTTGAACACGGCATAGGAGTCTGTGTAAATAAATACTGGTTCTGTAGTCTCAGCTTCTTTAACAATCACGCTCCATACCGCTGTTAACTCTCCCACCTGAGCACTTCCCTCACCCTCTGTTATGATTCGGTCCCCCGAGTCAACATGCAGTGCTACTGCTCGGTATTTCCATACCTTTCCCTCTCTTCTAGAAGATGCATCGGTGAACCATACATTCTTTAGATGGGTTTCAAATGGGGGAGCAGGTTTTATGTATGAGGGAGGAGGTTCAGGGTGGTCGGAAGGTGGATCTTGTATTTTGAGCACTTTGGGTGCCCCCTCCTCTATCTGATATGTGTGGCAGTAATGATCTAATTGTGCATACCACTTCCTCACTGTGTCTCGCTACGCAACCCCCACAGGAGGGGGGGTTCCGGCCAGTACTGGTTTCAGGACCTTAAAGGGTCCTCGTAGAATGATTAGTTGCTGCCTTATGATTTTTTCAGCTTCCTGCAAAGCTAGGGTAACCACAAAAAGACCCTTCTCCCAGATCGAGTAACGCTTTTCTGCATCTTTGAAACTGCGCGAATGAAACCCTATAGGGCGAGTGGTACCCTCCGGCCCACGTTGCCACATATGTATGGATAGTCCATGAATTGCAAAACCCCACTCGATTTGGAATGGATCTGTTGGGTGTATCGGCCCTAAAGCCTGATATACTCCAGCCTCAAAGATTAACAGCTTTAAGGCTTCTTCATGGACAGGAGTCCAGTCCCAAATAGCCCTTTTGCGTGTTAAATCATATAAAGGACGAGCTATGATGGAAAAATCGGGAATATGTTTCCTCCAAAATACCAGCAAGCCTAAGGCATGTTGCAGCTCCTTCTTATTTTCAGGGCTCTTTACTTCTTCCAGGGTAGTTAAAGTTTCTGGGGGAATACACACTGTTCCTCCCCGCCACCAAATACCCAGAAACTTTACCTCAGAGGATGGGAGTTGTACCTTTTCAGCTGGAATTTGGAGCCCTAAATTTTCTAGGTGGGTGATTATCTCTGTCTGGGTCTGTCCCACTGCAGCAGCATCAGAGCCACCAATCAGAACATCATCAATATATTGATATATCCTGACCCCTTCCCTTGGAGGGATTTGAGCAAGCTCCTGTGCTAGTGCATAATGAGCGATGGTCGACGAATGGCAGTATCCCTGGGGGAGACGTGTAAAAGTAAATTGCACACCTTCCCATGTAAAGGCAAAGCGATCTCTGTCTGCCTCCTGTATGGGGACCATAAAGAACATATCTTTCACATCAATAGTTGCTAAGATCTGGTGGGCTTGTTCCTGTATGGTTGCAATCAGTTCAGCTATGTTAGGCACTGCGGCTGTTAGAGGACCTGTATTGGCATTTAATCGCCGATAGTCAATTGTCAGACGCCACTTTCCGTTAGGTTTACGGACTGGCCACACTGGGGAATTATAGGGTGAGTGAGTTGGAACGATTATCCCTTGCTCCCGCAGCTCTGCTATTACCAGAGTGATCCCCTCCCTTGCACCTAACGGTAAGGCGTAAGGTTTCACATTAACAGTTTTAGAAGGAGGAAGCGCAGGCGCTTGCTGTAAAAGGCAGTTGGGGACCCAAATTTCCATTCCCTTCCTTTTGAATCCACCCAAGCTTGTCCCTTCAATAGGTCAAGTCCCAGGATATTTGTGGGGAAATTTCCCAGGATCATAATAGCCTCTGTTGCAGTTTCATTCCCAGGTAACCAGCATTTCACCCGAGCAGTCGACTGTGGTTTAGAGTCCCCGAAAACATCTGTAACCCAGATCTGCTTTTTGTCAGCAATTATGCCATTCCGCTTGGCAACCTCAGTTTGGAGTGCTGAAATCTGAGCACCCGTATCTACTAGAAATGTAACTGGAGTTTTAAAGGGACCGAGCGGAAAGGTAATCAACAAGTCTCCTTTAGTATTCTCTGTGAGCCTCCTTACGTGGACCCACCCGCCATCCCCCGGCTCACTTACTGGGGATGGCGCATCCAGTTTCCCGACCCTAAATCAATCAAGTCCTCTTCAGGGGCAGTTGGTGTTTGAGAAGCAATTACCACCATCTCGTTAGTTTCCAGCTCTGTCCCTCCCTTTGCCCGAAAGGTCCGCTCGGTTGGGGGGGGCAGCTTTCTTTTGTCTTTCCAGGCTCGAATGAGCTTTTCTAAAACTGTAGTAGGCATACCATCCATTAACTCTCGGGGAATCCCCTGTCCAATTCCCTCAGTCCACAAGAGGTTTCTCTTTGCTCTTAAAACTTGCGGAGGGGAAGGAGGCGGATTTTCCTGCTGTTCCACTCTGCGTACCGAGGGCTTAGGTTTACCCGTTCCCCTGGTAAGGCCCATTCTCCGGCCATAATTTATTAAGTCCTGAGCTATCTCTCCCCAGGTCATGGCTTCTCCCCCCGCCCGTCTCCCCCCTCGCGGGGCTAATGCATTCCGCAAACGATCTTGTAATTGTACTGCATGTGATTTCAAAGAGTCCGGCAAGCCCCGAATCAGGGGAGTCATTTGATCAGGGTTAGCAATTAATAGCATCGGGGCAGGCTGCTGCGGAACCAAACGCCTGTCATGCATTAATTGGAGACAAGCAGCCTTCTGCAGACTTTCAGTCAAATGATTTACGGTTGGGGTCTCAATACATACTGGATCCCCCCTTTCCAAGGGGTCCAGACCCCCAGCCCAATAAGCAGCTCGTTCAGTTAACGACCACGGCTCTCTCTGGTCGTCAGTAACTAAGAAAACCCCTGGCCCCCAGTAACCCTGGGCCTCATCTTCTGATAACAAAATTCGGTCGCCACCAGTCAAAGATACCCTCCACACGTATTCAGTCTCAGTTTCCTGAGCTCGTCTGGTATATTTCTCCTGAATTTTCGCAAGCTCAGTCGCTGGATATGGTGTAGTTCGAATGGTGACCTGCGGAGCTCTTCCACCCTGACCCTCGGTGGTCTCCGTTTTAATTAATGGTCTTAAATCTGCCCCCTCATTTTCGGGGTAAAAAATTTCTCGGCTTATCTCTAAATCCTTTGTTGGATACAAGGGTCTGGCTGCTGCTTTTGCCAGACTCGTAACTCCCTGTTCACTATCCGGAACAGAGCCGAAATCTGTCCGGTTGCAGGTTTCTTGTTCTTTCCCCTCTTTTTCGGACCGTGAGATTTTTTCTCGGTCCAAGGCATCTAACAGAGCCATGTGAAATCGCTGAGAGGTGTTACGCTCATCAGCTAATTGGCTTTTCAGAACTTCAGTTTGCTCTTGCCAGAGTTTAGCTTTTTGTTCAGTAACTTTACGTTCCTCAACCAATTGATCCTGGAGAGCTTTTACCAGATCTTGTAAGGATTTGATCATTTCCCCTTCTAATTGTTTCTTAACATGTTTATCTTTTTGGGCTGCAGTCAGTGCTGCCCCTAATACAGCGCACACTACAGCTTTTCCTTTGCCTGGTCGCGACCCTTGCACCCCCGCAAGTGCACTGATATAGCTTGCCACTGCTTCAGGATTATGCCAATTATCGTGGGCCCAAACCTCTACTAAAGGAGGAGGACAAGCCTTATACTCCTTCAGTTTCTCAAAAACAGGGGAGCAGTCAAGCACCGACATTTCCTGGCCAGTCATGGCTTGCCACTGCTCGAACCTCTCCTGGCTTAGAGCTGAGAGGTCACTTCCCGATTCTCCCTGTCCTTATCGGATAGAGAATTGGTATCCCTCCGACCCTTTCCCAGCGTATAGCTGAGGGGCCAATTCCCAGTTCTCCCTGTCCGAGTTGGTCGGATAGAGAACCAGTATCTCATAAGACTTTCCGACACCGAAGGGGATCCTGCCGACTACGCCAATTTTAATGTCACGTCCCGCTCAGACGAGGGGGACAAGTGACTCAGATTCGCAAATCCCCAATGGAGCGGACAACAAGTCTCCAAGTCTAAACATTTATTAACTACTCACAATGTACTAATTGAACACACGATAGTTGTCTAAGTATATAGCAAGTTGTGGCAAGCAATATAATATGCCTTGCATTGCTTAATAGGAAAGGGAAAAGAGGGAGATAGAGGGAATGGGGAAATACAGATCACCGGTCTGGGTTTCTGCGCTGATCCTGCCGACAAGGGTTCCGGGAGGCACAGGAGACATCCGTCTTTTTCGCTGGTATCCGTCTTCTTCGCTTCACTGCACTCTCTCTCTCCCGGGCCGCGCGCCCCCCCCCCTCCCTTCTTGATTTATACCCACTTTCCTTGGGTCCATCCCCTAGGTCGACCCACATACCTACGTATCCCATGTACGGGGAGGGGTAAGGTGTTTCATGGGATGATGTAATTAGCATGATCATGTTAGCCCTCGTTAGCATATTGAGGGGTGTTAACTTTAATATGCATTTTGTGGATAATGAAGCAAAGGTCATTCACCGGACAGATGGCCCTTAAAGTTTTGGCCAGGTGCACCAGAGCAGAGCCGTCCTGTCTTCACAGGGCTCCCTCCTCCAGTCCCATCTTGTGTTATTCGGCCAGCCTTATCAGCTTCGACCTCCACAGAATGCACCCTGTGACTCATAGTTTTGTCTTGCGAGTGTTTGAGGCATTTCTTTGATCAGCCTCAACTTTTGCTTTCTCAGGCTGTTTTTCTTAGTTTCTCACAGGCCTGGTTTCTCGTCTCTCACATCCCACCCCGTGACTCAAACACTCCAAGTTCTTCTTTAACCATTGTGATCCCAAAAGGTATAGGGAAAAGGAAGACAGAAGGTGAGAGAGCATATAGCTAATTGCTGCAAGGCATACTATTAAAAGCAAAAATTTGCATAATATCACAATACTAATATTTACAAGCCATCTTCCCCACCCCGTGAGTCCTGAGGATCCCAGTGATGTGACCCATGACCCAGGGTTCCATCCATCAAACTAGTCCATCAGTCCATAAAAAGGTTCTCACTTCCCGTTGTTGATCATCTTCATCATGGCACGGTCTCCTCTATAGAGGTGGTGGCATTGTGGATGGTGATGTAGCATTCTCCCTCAGTTAGATTCAGCACACCGCACAGTCCATGTTCCTTCAGCAATGCTAGCCGGATTCTGCAACGCCATCTTAGATGCTTGTTGGGTCTGCACCTTTAATTCCTTGAAGGCATACCTTGTTAGTACATATAATTGCTAAGTTAAATTTTCTAAAACTATCTGAGGTTACACAATCACATTATCAGGTCTATAAGGATTTAAATGGGAATACAATTTAATATTCAGGTACAATTCATTAATGTTTAATTTGTGGGATCAAACCCCTTCAACTAGTCTTTGATGACTGCATCTTGCTGTTGATGGATGTGGTGTTGTAAGGACCACATACAGTTATATGAGCTAGCACTGTAATCTGTTTTGGTATTTGCAAGCACCAGTTTGCAGCCACAGGTGGCTCACAGGCTTCCTTTATTTTGGAGGTGATTCCCAATAAGGTAACTTAAGGCACAACTCCAGGTTAACCTTCTAATAAGTGAACTCATTAAATGTACCTGTAAAATTTCCTGGATTGTTGATTGTAATTGATTGGCAATGATTTATTCCACACTCAGCAGGTATGATTCCACAAATTATATAATAATGTAAGCAGATTACAAATAATAACTAGCCAATAATGCCTACAACCATTGAAATTGCTAAAAGTAACATAGGTCTCCTGTTGTCCAGGATCGATGTTCTGTAAAACACATATATACATAACAAAACAATGATGGTTAGAAAGAAGGGACAATCCACCTGGTATTGATGCGGTATTCTTTCCCATGGGCATCAGTAGCCACCCATGAACAAATATTGATGGGAGTTTTTAGGGTTAGGGGTACTTGCCCCACGGTGGGCAAGTCTACTAGAACAGGTTGCCCAGGATAATGGAGCGGGTTTGCAGGGTCTTTAGTCTCTTTTTTCCTGGCGAGTATGGACAGAGGCTTAGGACAGAACGCGGTAAGTCGTGGGCACCCATTAATTCCCCACCGGCTGTTTATCTTCATTACTGCGTCTGACACCCGTTGTGGCCATCCTGGTTCGAGGGGTTTTAGGGCCTGCTTTAGAAGTCCATTGGTGCGTTCCACAATTCCATTTGCTTGGGGATAGTATGGAGTATGGAAAATCCACTGAATTCCTTCATCTTGAGCCCACTCCTGAACCACCCCGGCAGTAAAGTGACTACCGTTGTCTGATTGGATCGATTTGGGCTTAGGCAAGTAGCTAAACCAACGTTTTAACCCCTTCACCGTATTTTCTGCAGTTGCTCGAGATACAGCTTCTGCTTGGGTTAGGCCCGATACTATTTCCACCCCCACCAATACATAACGTTTTCCCTCAGAGAGCCGGAAAGGGCCAATATAATCCACCTGCCAGGTGTCCCATAGTCCCTTGTTGTCCCTTAGGTGTAGGGGTTGGTCCTTAAGAGGGTTGTGCTCTCCCAGCCGAGTACGACATAGACTACATGCTGAAATAATGGTATTGCACAATTCCCTGGTTACGGACCATCCCCTGCTTATTGCCTCTTTAAACAAATCTTTGCTTCCTGAATGACCCCGCTTTACATGCAGCCATTCCAGTAAGTGTTCCTATTTCTCCTCCTCACCTTCTGTAGCAGTTCTCATCAAACGAGTCATTGAATCCACCTGGTTGTTTAGCAGGTGGGCAGGGTGATTTCCTGACTGGTGTGCAGCAACCCATCCTACTAAAAAGGACTTCCATTTTGCAATGTTTAAGATTTCCTCCCACTTTTCACGCTGCCACACGGGTACCCGATTTACTTCCCAGTGGTTTTGTTCCCAAAATGTGAGCCATTCGGTACATCCCTTGAACACGGCATAGGAGTCTGTGTAAATAAATACTGGTTCTGTAGTCTCAGCTTCTTTAACAATCACGCTCCATACCGCTGTTAACTCTCCCACCTGAGCACTTCCCTCACCCTCTGTTATGATTCGGTCCCCCGAGTCAACATGCAGTGCTACTGCTCGGTATTTCCATACCTTTCCCTCTCTTCTAGAAGATGCATCGGTGAACCATACATTCTTTAGATGGGTTTCAAATGGGGGAGCAGGTTTTATGTATGAGGGAGGAGGTTCAGGGTGGTCGGAAGGTGGATCTTGTATTTTGAGCACTTTGGGTGCCCCCTCCTCTATCTGATATGTGTGGCAGTAATGATCTAATTGTGCATACCACTTCCTCACTGTGTCTCGCTACGCAACCCCCACAGGAGGGGGGGTTCCGGCCAGTACTGGTTTCAGGACCTTAAAGGGTCCTCGTAGAATGATTAGTTGCTGCCTTATGATTTTTTCAGCTTCCTGCAAAGCTAGGGTAACCACAAAAAGACCCTTCTCCCAGATCGAGTAACGCTTTTCTGCATCTTTGAAACTGCGCGAATGAAACCCTATAGGGCGAGTGGTACCCTCCGGCCCACGTTGCCACATATGTATGGATAGTCCATGAATTGCAAAACCCCACTCGATTTGGAATGGATCTGTTGGGTGTATCGGCCCTAAAGCCTGATATACTCCAGCCTCAAAGATTAACAGCTTTAAGGCTTCTTCATGGACAGGAGTCCAGTCCCAAATAGCCCTTTTGCGTGTTAAATCATATAAAGGACGAGCTATGATGGAAAAATCGGGAATATGTTTCCTCCAAAATACCAGCAAGCCTAAGGCATGTTGCAGCTCCTTCTTATTTTCAGGGCTCTTTACTTCTTCCAGGGTAGTTAAAGTTTCTGGGGGAATACACACTGTTCCTCCCCGCCACCAAATACCCAGAAACTTTACCTCAGAGGATGGGAGTTGTACCTTTTCAGCTGGAATTTGGAGCCCTAAATTTTCTAGGTGGGTGATTATCTCTGTCTGGGTCTGTCCCACTGCAGCAGCATCAGAGCCACCAATCAGAACATCATCAATATATTGATATATCCTGACCCCTTCCCTTGGAGGGATTTGAGCAAGCTCCTGTGCTAGTGCATAATGAGCGATGGTCGACGAATGGCAGTATCCCTGGGGGAGACGTGTAAAAGTAAATTGCACACCTTCCCATGTAAAGGCAAAGCGATCTCTGTCTGCCTCCTGTATGGGGACCATAAAGAACATATCTTTCACATCAATAGTTGCTAAGATCTGGTGGGCTTGTTCCTGTATGGTTGCAATCAGTTCAGCTATGTTAGGCACTGCGGCTGTTAGAGGACCTGTATTGGCATTTAATCGCCGATAGTCAATTGTCAGACGCCACTTTCCGTTAGGTTTACGGACTGGCCACACTGGGGAATTATAGGGTGAGTGAGTTGGAACGATTATCCCTTGCTCCCGCAGCTCTGCTATTACCAGAGTGATCCCCTCCCTTGCACCTAACGGTAAGGCGTAAGGTTTCACATTAACAGTTTTAGAAGGAGGAAGCGCAGGCGCTTGCTGTAAAAGGCAGTTGGGGACCCAAATTTCCATTCCCTTCCTTTTGAATCCACCCAAGCTTGTCCCTTCAATAGGTCAAGTCCCAGGATATTTGTGGGGAAATTTCCCAGGATCATAATAGCCTCTGTTGCAGTTTCATTCCCAGGTAACCAGCATTTCACCCGAGCAGTCGACTGTGGTTTAGAGTCCCCGAAAACATCTGTAACCCAGATCTGCTTTTTGTCAGCAATTATGCCATTCCGCTTGGCAACCTCAGTTTGGAGTGCTGAAATCTGAGCACCCGTATCTACTAGAAATGTAACTGGAGTTTTAAAGGGACCGAGCGGAAAGGTAATCAACAAGTCTCCTTTAGTATTCTCTGTGAGCCTCCTTACGTGGACCCACCCGCCATCCCCCGGCTCACTTACTGGGGATGGCGCATCCAGTTTCCCGACCCTAAATCAATCAAGTCCTCTTCAGGGGCAGTTGGTGTTTGAGAAGCAATTACCACCATCTCGTTAGTTTCCAGCTCTGTCCCTCCCTTTGCCCGAAAGGTCCGCTCGGTTGGGGGGGGCAGCTTTCTTTTGTCTTTCCAGGCTCGAATGAGCTTTTCTAAAACTGTAGTAGGCATACCATCCATTAACTCTCGGGGAATCCCCTGTCCAATTCCCTCAGTCCACAAGAGGTTTCTCTTTGCTCTTAAAACTTGCGGAGGGGAAGGAGGCGGATTTTCCTGCTGTTCCACTCTGCGTACCGAGGGCTTAGGTTTACCCGTTCCCCTGGTAAGGCCCATTCTCCGGCCATAATTTATTAAGTCCTGAGCTATCTCTCCCCAGGTCATGGCTTCTCCCCCCGCCCGTCTCCCCCCTCGCGGGGCTAATGCATTCCGCAAACGATCTTGTAATTGTACTGCATGTGATTTCAAAGAGTCCGGCAAGCCCCGAATCAGGGGAGTCATTTGATCAGGGTTAGCAATTAATAGCATCGGGGCAGGCTGCTGCGGAACCAAACGCCTGTCATGCATTAATTGGAGACAAGCAGCCTTCTGCAGACTTTCAGTCAAATGATTTACGGTTGGGGTCTCAATACATACTGGATCCCCCCTTTCCAAGGGGTCCAGACCCCCAGCCCAATAAGCAGCTCGTTCAGTTAACGACCACGGCTCTCTCTGGTCGTCAGTAACTAAGAAAACCCCTGGCCCCCAGTAACCCTGGGCCTCATCTTCTGATAACAAAATTCGGTCGCCACCAGTCAAAGATACCCTCCACACGTATTCAGTCTCAGTTTCCTGAGCTCGTCTGGTATATTTCTCCTGAATTTTCGCAAGCTCAGTCGCTGGATATGGTGTAGTTCGAATGGTGACCTGCGGAGCTCTTCCACCCTGACCCTCGGTGGTCTCCGTTTTAATTAATGGTCTTAAATCTGCCCCCTCATTTTCGGGGTAAAAAATTTCTCGGCTTATCTCTAAATCCTTTGTTGGATACAAGGGTCTGGCTGCTGCTTTTGCCAGACTCGTAACTCCCTGTTCACTATCCGGAACAGAGCCGAAATCTGTCCGGTTGCAGGTTTCTTGTTCTTTCCCCTCTTTTTCGGACCGTGAGATTTTTTCTCGGTCCAAGGCATCTAACAGAGCCATGTGAAATCGCTGAGAGGTGTTACGCTCATCAGCTAATTGGCTTTTCAGAACTTCAGTTTGCTCTTGCCAGAGTTTAGCTTTTTGTTCAGTAACTTTACGTTCCTCAACCAATTGATCCTGGAGAGCTTTTACCAGATCTTGTAAGGATTTGATCATTTCCCCTTCTAATTGTTTCTTAACATGTTTATCTTTTTGGGCTGCAGTCAGTGCTGCCCCTAATACAGCGCACACTACAGCTTTTCCTTTGCCTGGTCGCGACCCTTGCACCCCCGCAAGTGCACTGATATAGCTTGCCACTGCTTCAGGATTATGCCAATTATCGTGGGCCCAAACCTCTACTAAAGGAGGAGGACAAGCCTTATACTCCTTCAGTTTCTCAAAAACAGGGGAGCAGTCAAGCACCGACATTTCCTGGCCAGTCATGGCTTGCCACTGCTCGAACCTCTCCTGGCTTAGAGCTGAGAGGTCACTTCCCGATTCTCCCTGTCCTTATCGGATAGAGAATTGGTATCCCTCCGACCCTTTCCCAGCGTATAGCTGAGGGGCCAATTCCCAGTTCTCCCTGTCCGAGTTGGTCGGATAGAGAACCAGTATCTCATAAGACTTTCCGACACCGAAGGGGATCCTGCCGACTACGCCAATTTTAATGTCACGTCCCGCTCAGACGAGGGGGACAAGTGACTCAGATTCGCAAATCCCCAATGGAGCGGACAACAAGTCTCCAAGTCTAAACATTTATTAACTACTCACAATGTACTAATTGAACACACGATAGTTGTCTAAGTATATAGCAAGTTGTGGCAAGCAATATAATATGCCTTGCATTGCTTAATAGGAAAGGGAAAAGAGGGAGATAGAGGGAATGGGGAAATACAGATCACCGGTCTGGGTTTCTGCGCTGATCCTGCCGACAAGGGTTCCGGGAGGCACAGGAGACATCCGTCTTTTTCGCTGGTATCCGTCTTCTTCGCTTCACTGCACTCTCTCTCTCCCGGGCCGCGCGCCCCCCCCCCTCCCTTCTTGATTTATACCCACTTTCCTTGGGTCCATCCCCTAGGTCGACCCACATACCTACGTATCCCATGTACGGGGAGGGGTAAGGTGTTTCATGGGATGATGTAATTAGCATGATCATGTTAGCCCTCGTTAGCATATTGAGGGGTGTTAACTTTAATATGCATTTTGTGGATAATGAAGCAAAGGTCATTCACCGGACAGATGGCCCTTAAAGTTTTGGCCAGGTGCACCAGAGCAGAGCCGTCCTGTCTTCACAGGGCTCCCTCCTCCAGTCCCATCTTGTGTTATTCGGCCAGCCTTATCAGCTTCGACCTCCACAGAATGCACCCTGTGACTCATAGTTTTGTCTTGCGAGTGTTTGAGGCATTTCTTTGATCAGCCTCAACTTTTGCTTTCTCAGGCTGTTTTTCTTAGTTTCTCACAGGCCTGGTTTCTCGTCTCTCACATCCCACCCCGTGACTCAAACACTCCAAGTTCTTCTTTAACCATTGTGATCCCAAAAGGTATAGGGAAAAGGAAGACAGAAGGTGAGAGAGCATATAGCTAATTGCTGCAAGGCATACTATTAAAAGCAAAAATTTGCATAATATCACAATACTAATATTTACAAGCCATCTTCCCCACCCCGTGAGTCCTGAGGATCCCAGTGATGTGACCCATGACCCAGGGTTCCATCCATCAAACTAGTCCATCAGTCCATAAAAAGGTTCTCACTTCCCGTTGTTGATCATCTTCATCATGGCACGGTCTCCTCTATAGAGGTGGTGGCATTGTGGATGGTGATGTAGCATTCTCCCTCAGTTAGATTCAGCACACCGCACAGTCCATGTTCCTTCAGCAATGCTAGCCGGATTCTGCAACGCCATCTTAGATGCTTGTTGGGTCTGCACCTTTAATTCCTTGAAGGCATACCTTGTTAGTACATATAATTGCTAAGTTAAATTTTCTAAAACTATCTGAGGTTACACAATCACATTATCAGGTCTATAAGGATTTAAATGGGAATACAATTTAATATTCAGGTACAATTCATTAATGTTTAATTTGTGGGATCAAACCCCTTCAACTAGTCTTTGATGACTGCATCTTGCTGTTGATGGATGTGGTGTTGTAAGGACCACATACAGTTATATGAGCTAGCACTGTAATCTGTTTTGGTATTTGCAAGCACCAGTTTGCAGCCACAGGTGGCTCACAGGCTTCCTTTATTTTGGAGGTGATTCCCAATAAGGTAACTTAAGGCACAACTCCAGGTTAACCTTCTAATAAGTGAACTCATTAAATGTACCTGTAAAATTTCCTGGATTGTTGATTGTAATTGATTGGCAATGATTTATTCCACACTCAGCAGGTATGATTCCACAAATTATATAATAATGTAAGCAGATTACAAATAATAACTAGCCAATAATGCCTACAACCATTGAAATTGCTAAAAGTAACATAGGTCTCCTGTTGTCCAGGATCGATGTTCTGTAAAACACATATATACATAACAAAACAATGATGGTTAGAAAGAAGGGACAATCCACCTGGTATTGATGCGGTATTCTTTCCCATGGGCATCAGTAGCCACCCATGAACAAATATTGATGGGAGTTTTTAGGGTTAGGGGTACTTGCCCCACGGTGGGCAAGTCTACTAGAACAGGTTGCCCAGGATAATGGAGCGGGTTTGCAGGGTCTTTAGTCTCTTTTTTCCTGGCGAGTATGGACAGAGGCTTAGGACAGAACGCGGTAAGTCGTGGGCACCCATTAATTCCCCACCGGCTGTTTATCTTCATTACTGCGTCTGGCACCCGTTGTGGCCATCCTGGTTCGAGGGGTTTTAGGGCCTGCTTTAGAAGTCCATTGGTGCGTTCCACAATTCCATTTGCTTGGGGATAGTATGGAGTATGGAAAATCCACTGAATTCCTTCATCTTGAGCCCACTCCTGAACCACCCCGGCAGTAAAGTGACTACCGTTGTCTGATTGGATCGATTTGGGCTTAGGCAAGTAGCTAAACCAACGTTTTAACCCCTTCACCGTATTTTCTGCAGTTGCTCGAGATACAGCTTCTGCTTGGGTTAGGCCCGATACTATTTCCACCCCCACCAATACATAACGTTTTCCCTCAGAGAGCCGGAAAGGGCCAATATAATCCACCTGCCAGGTGTCCCATAGTCCCTTGTTGTCCCTTAGGTGTAGGGGTTGGTCCTTAAGAGGGTTGTGCTCTCCCAGCCGAGTACGACATAGACTACATGCTGAAATAATGGTATTGCACAATTCCCTGGTTACGGACCATCCCCTGCTTATTGCCTCTTTAAACAAATCTTTGCTTCCTGAATGACCCCGCTTTACATGCAGCCATTCCAGTAAGTGTTCCTATTTCTCCTCCTCACCTTCTGTAGCAGTTCTCATCAAACGAGTCATTGAATCCACCTGGTTGTTTAGCAGGTGGGCAGGGTGATTTCCTGACTGGTGTGCAGCAACCCATCCTACTAAAAAGGACTTCCATTTTGCAATGTTTAAGATTTCCTCCCACTTTTCACGCTGCCACACGGGTACCCGATTTACTTCCCAGTGGTTTTGTTCCCAAAATGTGAGCCATTCGGTACATCCCTTGAACACGGCATAGGAGTCTGTGTAAATAAATACTGGTTCTGTAGTCTCAGCTTCTTTAACAATCACGCTCCATACCGCTGTTAACTCTCCCACCTGAGCACTTCCCTCACCCTCTGTTATGATTCGGTCCCCCGAGTCAACATGCAGTGCTACTGCTCGGTATTTCCATACCTTTCCCTCTCTTCTAGAAGATGCATCGGTGAACCATACATTCTTTAGATGGGTTTCAAATGGGGGAGCAGGTTTTATGTATGAGGGAGGAGGTTCAGGGTGGTCGGAAGGTGGATCTTGTATTTTGAGCACTTTGGGTGCCCCCTCCTCTATCTGATATGTGTGGCAGTAATGATCTAATTGTGCATACCACTTCCTCACTGTGTCTCGCTACGCAACCCCCACAGGAGGGGGGGTTCCGGCCAGTACTGGTTTCAGGACCTTAAAGGGTCCTCGTAGAATGATTAGTTGCTGCCTTATGATTTTTTCAGCTTCCTGCAAAGCTAGGGTAACCACAAAAAGACCCTTCTCCCAGATCGAGTAACGCTTTTCTGCATCTTTGAAACTGCGCGAATGAAACCCTATAGGGCGAGTGGTACCCTCCGGCCCACGTTGCCACATATGTATGGATAGTCCATGAATTGCAAAACCCCACTCGATTTGGAATGGATCTGTTGGGTGTATCGGCCCTAAAGCCTGATATACTCCAGCCTCAAAGATTAACAGCTTTAAGGCTTCTTCATGGACAGGAGTCCAGTCCCAAATAGCCCTTTTGCGTGTTAAATCATATAAAGGACGAGCTATGATGGAAAAATCGGGAATATGTTTCCTCCAAAATACCAGCAAGCCTAAGGCATGTTGCAGCTCCTTCTTATTTTCAGGGCTCTTTACTTCTTCCAGGGTAGTTAAAGTTTCTGGGGGAATACACACTGTTCCTCCCCGCCACCAAATACCCAGAAACTTTACCTCAGAGGATGGGAGTTGTACCTTTTCAGCTGGAATTTGGAGCCCTAAATTTTCTAGGTGGGTGATTATCTCTGTCTGGGTCTGTCCCACTGCAGCAGCATCAGAGCCACCAATCAGAACATCATCAATATATTGATATATCCTGACCCCTTCCCTTGGAGGGATTTGAGCAAGCTCCTGTGCTAGTGCATAATGAGCGATGGTCGACGAATGGCAGTATCCCTGGGGGAGACGTGTAAAAGTAAATTGCACACCTTCCCATGTAAAGGCAAAGCGATCTCTGTCTGCCTCCTGTATGGGGACCATAAAGAACATATCTTTCACATCAATAGTTGCTAAGATCTGGTGGGCTTGTTCCTGTATGGTTGCAATCAGTTCAGCTATGTTAGGCACTGCGGCTGTTAGAGGACCTGTATTGGCATTTAATCGCCGATAGTCAATTGTCAGACGCCACTTTCCGTTAGGTTTACGGACTGGCCACACTGGGGAATTATAGGGTGAGTGAGTTGGAACGATTATCCCTTGCTCCCGCAGCTCTGCTATTACCAGAGTGATCCCCTCCCTTGCACCTAACGGTAAGGCGTAAGGTTTCACATTAACAGTTTTAGAAGGAGGAAGCGCAGGCGCTTGCTGTAAAAGGCAGTTGGGGACCCAAATTTCCATTCCCTTCCTTTTGAATCCACCCAAGCTTGTCCCTTCAATAGGTCAAGTCCCAGGATATTTGTGGGGAAATTTCCCAGGATCATAATAGCCTCTGTTGCAGTTTCATTCCCAGGTAACCAGCATTTCACCCGAGCAGTCGACTGTGGTTTAGAGTCCCCGAAAACATCTGTAACCCAGATCTGCTTTTTGTCAGCAATTATGCCATTCCGCTTGGCAACCTCAGTTTGGAGTGCTGAAATCTGAGCACCCGTATCTACTAGAAATGTAACTGGAGTTTTAAAGGGACCGAGCGGAAAGGTAATCAACAAGTCTCCTTTAGTATTCTCTGTGAGCCTCCTTACGTGGACCCACCCGCCATCCCCCGGCTCACTTACTGGGGATGGCGCATCCAGTTTCCCGACCCTAAATCAATCAAGTCCTCTTCAGGGGCAGTTGGTGTTTGAGAAGCAATTACCACCATCTCGTTAGTTTCCAGCTCTGTCCCTCCCTTTGCCCGAAAGGTCCGCTCGGTTGGGGGGGGCAGCTTTCTTTTGTCTTTCCAGGCTCGAATGAGCTTTTCTAAAACTGTAGTAGGCATACCATCCATTAACTCTCGGGGAATCCCCTGTCCAATTCCCTCAGTCCACAAGAGGTTTCTCTTTGCTCTTAAAACTTGCGGAGGGGAAGGAGGCGGATTTTCCTGCTGTTCCACTCTGCGTACCGAGGGCTTAGGTTTACCCGTTCCCCTGGTAAGGCCCATTCTCCGGCCATAATTTATTAAGTCCTGAGCTATCTCTCCCCAGGTCATGGCTTCTCCCCCCGCCCGTCTCCCCCCTCGCGGGGCTAATGCATTCCGCAAACGATCTTGTAATTGTACTGCATGTGATTTCAAAGAGTCCGGCAAGCCCCGAATCAGGGGAGTCATTTGATCAGGGTTAGCAATTAATAGCATCGGGGCAGGCTGCTGCGGAACCAAACGCCTGTCATGCATTAATTGGAGACAAGCAGCCTTCTGCAGACTTTCAGTCAAATGATTTACGGTTGGGGTCTCAATACATACTGGATCCCCCCTTTCCAAGGGGTCCAGACCCCCAGCCCAATAAGCAGCTCGTTCAGTTAACGACCACGGCTCTCTCTGGTCGTCAGTAACTAAGAAAACCCCTGGCCCCCAGTAACCCTGGGCCTCATCTTCTGATAACAAAATTCGGTCGCCACCAGTCAAAGATACCCTCCACACGTATTCAGTCTCAGTTTCCTGAGCTCGTCTGGTATATTTCTCCTGAATTTTCGCAAGCTCAGTCGCTGGATATGGTGTAGTTCGAATGGTGACCTGCGGAGCTCTTCCACCCTGACCCTCGGTGGTCTCCGTTTTAATTAATGGTCTTAAATCTGCCCCCTCATTTTCGGGGTAAAAAATTTCTCGGCTTATCTCTAAATCCTTTGTTGGATACAAGGGTCTGGCTGCTGCTTTTGCCAGACTCGTAACTCCCTGTTCACTATCCGGAACAGAGCCGAAATCTGTCCGGTTGCAGGTTTCTTGTTCTTTCCCCTCTTTTTCGGACCGTGAGATTTTTTCTCGGTCCAAGGCATCTAACAGAGCCATGTGAAATCGCTGAGAGGCGTTACGCTCATCAGCTAATTGGCTTTTCAGAACTTCAGTTTGCTCTTGCCAGAGTTTAGCTTTTTGTTCAGTAACTTTACGTTCCTCAACCAATTGATCCTGGAGAGCTTTTACCAGATCTTGTAAGGATTTGATCATTTCCCCTTCTAATTGTTTCTTAACATGTTTATCTTTTTGGGCTGCAGTCAGTGCTGCCCCTAATACAGCGCACACTACAGCTTTTCCTTTGCCTGGTCGCGACCCTTGCACCCCCGCAAGTGCACTGATATAGCTTGCCACTGCTTCAGGATTATGCCAATTATCGTGGGCCCAAACCTCTACTAAAGGAGGAGGACAAGCCTTATACTCCTTCAGTTTCTCAAAAATAGGGGAGCAGTCAAGCACCGACATTTCCTGGCCAGTCATGGCTTGCCACTGCTCGAACCTCTCCTGGCTTAGAGCTGAGAGGTCACTTCCCGATTCTCCCTGTCCTTATCGGATAGAGAATTGGTATCCCTCCGACCCTTTCCCAGCGTATAGCTGAGGGGCCAATTCCCAGTTCTCCCTGTCCGAGTTGGTCGGATAGAGAACCAGTATCTCATAAGACTTTCCGACACCGAAGGGGATCCTGCCGACTACGCCAATTTTAATGTCACGTCCCGCTCAGACGAGGGGGACAAGTGACTCAGATTCGCAAATCCCCAATGGAGCGGACAACAAGTCTCCAAGTCTAAACATTTATTAACTACTCACAATGTACTAATTGAACACACGATAGTTGTCTAAGTATATAGCAAGTTGTGGCAAGCAATATAATATGCCTTGCATTGCTTAATAGGAAAGGGAAAAGAGGGAGATAGAGGGAATGGGGAAATACAGATCACCGGTCTGGGTTTCTGCGCTGATCCTGCCGACAAGGGTTCCGGGAGGCACAGGAGACATCCGTCTTTTTCGCTGGTATCCGTCTTCTTCGCTTCACTGCACTCTCTCTCTCCCGGGCCGCGCGCCCCCCCCCTCCCTTCTTGATTTATACCCACTTTCCTTGGGTCCATCCCCTAGGTCGACCCACATACCTACGTATCCCATGTACGGGGAGGGGTAAGGTGTTTCATGGGATGATGTAATTAGCATGATCATGTTAGCCCTCGTTAGCATATTGAGGGGTGTTAACTTTAATATGCATTTTGTGGATAATGAAGCAAAGGTCATTCACCGGACAGATGGCCCTTAAAGTTTTGGCCAGGTGCACCAGAGCAGAGCCGTCCTGTCTTCACAGGGCTCCCTCCTCCAGTCCCATCTTGTGTTATTCGGCCAGCCTTATCAGCTTCGACCTCCACAGAATGCACCCTGTGACTCATAGTTTTGTCTTGCGAGTGTTTGAGGCATTTCTTTGATCAGCCTCAACTTTTGCTTTCTCAGGCTGTTTTTCTTAGTTTCTCACAGGCCTGGTTTCTCGTCTCTCACATCCCACCCCGTGACTCAAACACTCCAAGTTCTTCTTTAACCATTGTGATCCCAAAAGGTATAGGGAAAAGGAAGACAGAAGGTGAGAGAGCATATAGCTAATTGCTGCAAGGCATACTATTAAAAGCAAAAATTTGCATAATATCACAATACTAATATTTACAAGCCATCTTCCCCACCCCATGACTCCTGAGGATCCCAGTGATGTGACCCATGACCCAGGGTTCCATCCATCAAACTAGTCCATCAGTCCATAAAAAGGTTCTCACTTCCCGTTGTTGATCATCTTCATCATGGCACGGTCTCCTCTATAGAGGTGGTGGCATTGTGGATGGTGATGTAGCATTCTCCCTCAGTTAGATTCAGCACACCGCACAGTCCATGTTCCTTCAGCAATGCTAGCCGGATTCTGCAACGCCATCTTAGATGCTTGTTGGGTCTGCACCTTTAATTCCTTGAAGGCATACCTTGTTAGTACATATAATTGCTAAGTTAAATTTTCTAAAACTATCTGAGGTTACACAATCACATTATCAGGTCTATAAGGATTTAAATGGGAATACAATTTAATATTCAGGTACAATTCATTAATGTTTAATTTGTGGGATCAAACCCCTTCAACTAGTCTTTGATGACTGCATCTTGCTGTTGATGGATGTGGTGTTGTAAGGACCACATACAGTTATATGAGCTAGCACTGTAATCTGTTTTGGTATTTGCAAGCACCAGTTTGCAGCCACAGGTGGCTCACAGGCTTCCTTTATTTTGGAGGTGATTCCCAATAAGGTAACTTAAGGCACAACTCCAGGTTAACCTTCTAATAAGTGAACTCATTAAATGTACCTGTAAAATTTCCTGGATTGTTGATTGTAATTGATTGGCAATGATTTATTCCACACTCAGCAGGTATGATTCCACAAATTATATAATAATGTAAGCAGATTACAAATAATAACTAGCCAATAATGCCTACAACCATTGAAATTGCTAAAAGTAACATAGGTCTCCTGTTGTCCAGGATCGATGTTCTGTAAAACACATATATACATAACAAAACAATGATGGTTAGAAAGAAGGGACAATCCACCTGGTATTGATGCGGTATTCTTTCCCATGGGCATCAGTAGCCACCCATGAACAAATATTGATGGGAGTTTTTAGGGTTAGGGGTACTTGCCCCACGGTGGGCAAGTCTACTAGAACAGGTTGCCCAGGATAATGGAGCGGGTTTGCAGGGTCTTTAGTCTCTTTTTTCCTGGCGAGTATGGACAGAGGCTTAGGACAGAACGCGGTAAGTCGTGGGCACCCATTAATTCCCCACCGGCTGTTTATCTTCATTACTGCGTCTGACACCCGTTGTGGCCATCCTGGTTCGAGGGGTTTTAGGGCCTGCTTTAGAAGTCCATTGGTGCGTTCCACAATTCCATTTGCTTGGGGATAGTATGGAGTATGGAAAATCCACTGAATTCCTTCATCTTGAGCCCACTCCTGAACCACCCCGGCAGTAAAGTGACTACCGTTGTCTGATTGGATCGATTTGGGCTTAGGCAAGTAGCTAAACCAACGTTTTAACCCCTTCACCGTATTTTCTGCAGTTGCTCGAGATACAGCTTCTGCTTGGGTTAGGCCCGATACTATTTCCACCCCCACCAATACATAACGTTTTCCCTCAGAGAGCCGGAAAGGGCCAATATAATCCACCTGCCAGGTGTCCCATAGTCCCTTGTTGTCCCTTAGGTGTAGGGGTTGGTCCTTAAGAGGGTTGTGCTCTCCCAGCCGAGTACGACATAGACTACATGCTGAAATAATGGTATTGCACAATTCCCTGGTTACGGACCATCCCCTGCTTATTGCCTCTTTAAACAAATCTTTGCTTCCTGAATGACCCCGCTTTACATGCAGCCATTCCAGTAAGTGTTCCTATTTCTCCTCCTCACCTTCTGTAGCAGTTCTCATCAAACGAGTCATTGAATCCACCTGGTTGTTTAGCAGGTGGGCAGGGTGATTTCCTGACTGGTGTGCAGCAACCCATCCTACTAAAAAGGACTTCCATTTTGCAATGTTTAAGATTTCCTCCCACTTTTCACGCTGCCACACGGGTACCCGATTTACTTCCCAGTGGTTTTGTTCCCAAAATGTGAGCCATTCGGTACATCCCTTGAACACGGCATAGGAGTCTGTGTAAATAAATACTGGTTCTGTAGTCTCAGCTTCTTTAACAATCACGCTCCATACCGCTGTTAACTCTCCCACCTGAGCACTTCCCTCACCCTCTGTTATGATTCGGTCCCCCGAGTCAACATGCAGTGCTACTGCTCGGTATTTCCATACCTTTCCCTCTCTTCTAGAAGATGCATCGGTGAACCATACATTCTTTAGATGGGTTTCAAATGGGGGAGCAGGTTTTATGTATGAGGGAGGAGGTTCAGGGTGGTCGGAAGGTGGATCTTGTATTTTGAGCACTTTGGGTGCCCCCTCCTCTATCTGATATGTGTGGCAGTAATGATCTAATTGTGCATACCACTTCCTCACTGTGTCTCGCTACGCAACCCCCACAGGAGGGGGGGGTCCGGCCAGTACTGGTTTCAGGACCTTAAAGGGTCCTCGTAGAATGATTAGTTGCTGCCTTATGATTTTTTCAGCTTCCTGCAAAGCTAGGGTAACCACAAAAAGACCCTTCTCCCAGATCGAGTAACGCTTTTCTGCATCTTTGAAACTGCGCGAATGAAACCCTATAGGGCGAGTGGTACCCTCCGGCCCACGTTGCCACATATGTATGGATAGTCCATGAATTGCAAAACCCCACTCGATTTGGAATGGATCTGTTGGATGTATCGGCCCTAAAGCCTGATATACTCCAGCCTCAAAGATTAACAGCTTTAAGGCTTCTTCATGGACAGGAGTCCAGTCCCAAATAGCCCTTTTGCGTGTTAAATCATATAAAGGACGAGCTATGATGGAAAAATCGGGAATATGTTTCCTCCAAAATACCAGCAAGCCTAAGGCATGTTGCAGCTCCTTCTTATTTTCAGGGCTCTTTACTTCTTCCAGGGTAGTTAAAGTTTCTGGGGGAATACACACTGTTCCTCCCCGCCACCAAATACCCAGAAACTTTACCTCAGAGGATGGGAGTTGTACCTTTTCAGCTGGAATTTGGAGCCCTAAATTTTCTAGGTGGGTGATTATCTCTGTCTGGGTCTGTCCCACTGCAGCAGCATCAGAGCCACCAATCAGAACATCATCAATATATTGATATATCCTGACCCCTTCCCTTGGAGGGATTTGAGCAAGCTCCTGTGCTAGTGCATAATGAGCGATGGTCGACGAATGGCAGTATCCCTGGGGGAGACGTGTAAAAGTAAATTGCACACCTTCCCATGTAAAGGCAAAGCGATCTCTGTCTGCCTCCTGTATGGGGACCATAAAGAACATATCTTTCACATCAATAGTTGCTAAGATCTGGTGGGCTTGTTCCTGTATGGTTGCAATCAGTTCAGCTATGTTAGGCACTGCGGCTGTTAGAGGACCTGTATTGGCATTTAATCGCCGATAGTCAATTGTCAGACGCCACTTTCCGTTAGGTTTACGGACTGGCCACACTGGGGAATTATAGGGTGAGTGAGTTGGAATGATTATCCCTTGCTCCCGCAGCTCTGCTATTACCAGAGTGATCCCCTCCCTTGCACCTAACGGTAAGGCGTAAGGTTTCACATTAACAGTTTTAGAAGGAGGAAGCGCAGGCGCTTGCTGTAAAAGGCAGTTGGGGACCCAAATTTCCATTCCCTTCCTTTTGAATCCACCCAAGCTTGTCCCTTCAATAGGTCAAGTCCCAGGATATTTGTGGGGAAATTTCCCAGGATCATAATAGCCTCTGTTGCAGTTTCATTCCCAGGTAACCAGCATTTCACCCGAGCAGTCGACTGTGGTTTAGAGTCCCCGAAAACATCTGTAACCCAGATCTGCTTTTTGTCAGCAATTATGCCATTCCGCTTGGCAACCTCAGTTTGGAGTGCTGAAATCTGAGCACCCGTATCTACTAGAAATGTAACTGGAGTTTTAAAGGGACCGAGCGGAAAGGTAATCAACAAGTCTCCTTTAGTATTCTCTGTGAGCCTCCTTACGTGGACCCACCCGCCATCCCCCGGCTCACTTACTGGGGATGGCGCATCCAGTTTCCCGACCCTAAATCAATCAAGTCCTCTTCAGGGGCAGTTGGTGTTTGAGAAGCAATTACCACCATCTCGTTAGTTTCCAGCTCTGTCCCTCCCTTTGCCCGAAAGGTCCGCTCGGTTGGGGGGGGCAGCTTTCTTTTGTCTTTCCAGGCTCGAATGAGCTTTTCTAAAACTGTAGTAGGCATACCATCCATTAACTCTCGGGGAATCCCCTGTCCAATTCCCTCAGTCCACAAGAGGTTTCTCTTTGCTCTTAAAACTTGCGGAGGGGAAGGAGGCGGATTTTCCTGCTGTTCCACTCTGCGTACCGAGGGCTTAGGTTTACCCGTTCCCCTGGTAAGGCCCATTCTCCGGCCATAATTTATTAAGTCCTGAGCTATCTCTCCCCAGGTCATGGCTTCTCCCCCCGCCCGTCTCCCCCCTCGCGGGGCTAATGCATTCCGCAAACGATCTTGTAATTGTACTGCATGTGATTTCAAAGAGTCCGGCAAGCCCCGAATCAGGGGAGTCATTTGATCAGGGTTAGCAATTAATAGCATCGGGGCAGGCTGCTGCGGAACCAAACGCCTGTCATGCATTAATTGGAGACAAGCAGCCTTCTGCAGACTTTCAGTCAAATGATTTACGGTTGGGGTCTCAATACATACTGGATCCCCCCTTTCCAAGGGGTCCAGACCCCCAGCCCAATAAGCAGCTCGTTCAGTTAACGACCACGGCTCTCTCTGGTCGTCAGTAACTAAGAAAACCCCTGGCCCCCAGTAACCCTGGGCCTCATCTTCTGATAACAAAATTCGGTCGCCACCAGTCAAAGATACCCTCCACACGTATTCAGTCTCAGTTTCCTGAGCTCGTCTGGTATATTTCTCCTGAATTTTCGCAAGCTCAGTCGCTGGATATGGTGTAGTTCGAATGGTGACCTGCGGAGCTCTTCCACCCTGACCCTCGGTGGTCTCCGTTTTAATTAATGGTCTTAAATCTGCCCCCTCATTTTCGGGGTAAAAAATTTCTCGGCTTATCTCTAAATCCTTTGTTGGATACAAGGGTCTGGCTGCTGCTTTTGCCAGACTCGTAACTCCCTGTTCACTATCCGGAACAGAGCCGAAATCTGTCCGGTTGCAGGTTTCTTGTTCTTTCCCCTCTTTTTCGGACCGTGAGATTTTTTCTCGGTCCAAGGCATCTAACAGAGCCATGTGAAATCGCTGAGAGGTGTTACGCTCATCAGCTAATTGGCTTTTCAGAACTTCAGTTTGCTCTTGCCAGAGTTTAGCTTTTTGTTCAGTAACTTTACGTTCCTCAACCAATTGATCCTGGAGAGCTTTTACCAGATCTTGTAAGGATTTGATCATTTCCCCTTCTAATTGTTTCTTAACATGTTTATCTTTTTGGGCTGCAGTCAGTGCTGCCCCTAATACAGCGCACACTACAGCTTTTCCTTTGCCTGGTCGCGACCCTTGCACCCCCGCAAGTGCACTGATATAGCTTGCCACTGCTTCAGGATTATGCCAATTATCGTGGGCCCAAACCTCTACTAAAGGAGGAGGACAAGCCTTATACTCCTTCAGTTTCTCAAAAATAGGGGAGCAGTCAAGCACCGACATTTCCTGGCCAGTCATGGCTTGCCACTGCTCGAACCTCTCCTGGCTTAGAGCTGAGAGGTCACTTCCCGATTCTCCCTGTCCTTATCGGATAGAGAATTGGTATCCCTCCGACCCTTTCCCAGCGTATAGCTGAGGGGCCAATTCCCAGTTCTCCCTGTCCGAGTTGGTCGGATAGAGAACCAGTATCTCATAAGACTTTCCGACACCGAAGGGGATCCTGCCGACTACGCCAATTTTAATGTCACGTCCCGCTCAGACGAGGGGGACAAGTGACTCAGATTCGCAAATCCCCAATGGAGCGGACAACAAGTCTCCAAGTCTAAACATTTATTAACTACTCACAATGTACTAATTGAACACACGATAGTTGTCTAAGTATATAGCAAGTTGTGGCAAGCAATATAATATGCCTTGCATTGCTTAATAGGAAAGGGAAAAGAGGGAGATAGAGGGAATGGGGAAATACAGATCACCGGTCTGGGTTTCTGCGCTGATCCTGCCGACAAGGGTTCCGGGAGGCACAGGAGACATCCGTCTTTTTCGCTGGTATCCGTCTTCTTCGCTTCACTGCACTCTCTCTCTCCCGGGCCGCGCGCCCCCCCCCTCCCTTCTTGATTTATACCCACTTTCCTTGGGTCCATCCCCTAGGTCGACCCACATACCTACGTATCCCATGTACGGGGAGGGGTAAGGTGTTTCATGGGATGATGTAATTAGCATGATCATGTTAGCCCTCGTTAGCATATTGAGGGGTGTTAACTTTAATATGCATTTTGTGGATAATGAAGCAAAGGTCATTCACCGGACAGATGGCCCTTAAAGTTTTGGCCAGGTGCACCAGAGCAGAGCCGTCCTGTCTTCACAGGGCTCCCTCCTCCAGTCCCATCTTGTGTTATTCGGCCAGCCTTATCAGCTTCGACCTCCACAGAATGCACCCTGTGACTCATAGTTTTGTCTTGCGAGTGTTTGAGGCATTTCTTTGATCAGCCTCAACTTTTGCTTTCTCAGGCTGTTTTTCTTAGTTTCTCACAGGCCTGGTTTCTCGTCTCTCACATCCCACCCCGTGACTCAAACACTCCAAGTTCTTCTTTAACCATTGTGATCCCAAAAGGTATAGGGAAAAGGAAGACAGAAGGTGAGAGAGCATATAGCTAATTGCTGCAAGGCATACTATTAAAAGCAAAAATTTGCATAATATCACAATACTAATATTTACAAGCCATCTTCCCCACCCCATGAGTCCTGAGGATCCCAGTGATGTGACCCATGACCCAGGGTTCCATCCATCAAACTAGTCCATCAGTCCATAAAAAGGTTCTCACTTCCCGTTGTTGATCATCTTCATCATGGCACGGTCTCCTCTATAGAGGTGGTGGCATTGTGGATGGTGATGTAGCATTCTCCCTCAGTTAGATTCAGCACACCGCACAGTCCATGTTCCTTCAGCAATGCTAGCCGGATTCTGCAACGCCATCTTAGATGCTTGTTGGGTCTGCACCTTTAATTCCTTGAAGGCATACCTTGTTAGTACATATAATTGCTAAGTTAAATTTTCTAAAACTATCTGAGGTTACACAATCACATTATCAGGTCTATAAGGATTTAAATGGGAATACAATTTAATATTCAGGTACAATTCATTAATGTTTAATTTGTGGGATCAAACCCCTTCAACTAGTCTTTGATGACTGCATCTTGCTGTTGATGGATGTGGTGTTGTAAGGACCACATACAGTTATATGAGCTAGCACTGTAATCTGTTTTGGTATTTGCAAGCACCAGTTTGCAGCCACAGGTGGCTCACAGGCTTCCTTTATTTTGGAGGTGATTCCCAATAAGGTAACTTAAGGCACAACTCCAGGTTAACCTTCTAATAAGTGAACTCATTAAATGTACCTGTAAAATTTCCTGGATTGTTGATTGTAATTGATTGGCAATGATTTATTCCACACTCAGCAGGTATGATTCCACAAATTATATAATAATGTAAGCAGATTACAAATAATAACTAGCCAATAATGCCTACAACCATTGAAATTGCTAAAAGTAACATAGGTCTCCTGTTGTCCAGGATCGATGTTCTGTAAAACACATATATACATAACAAAACAATGATGGTTAGAAAGAAGGGACAATCCACCTGGTATTGATGCGGTATTCTTTCCCATGGGCATCAGTAGCCACCCATGAACAAATATTGATGGGAGTTTTTAGGGTTAGGGGTACTTGCCCCACGGTGGGCAAGTCTACTAGAACAGGTTGCCCAGGATAATGGAGCGGGTTTGCAGGGTCTTTAGTCTCTTTTTTCCTGGCGAGTATGGACAGAGGCTTAGGACAGAACGCGGTAAGTCGTGGGCACCCATTAATTCCCCACCGGCTGTTTATCTTCATTACTGCGTCTGACACCCGTTGTGGCCATCCTGGTTCGAGGGGTTTTAGGGCCTGCTTTAGAAGTCCATTGGTGCGTTCCACAATTCCATTTGCTTGGGGATAGTATGGAGTATGGAAAATCCACTGAATTCCTTCATCTTGAGCCCACTCCTGAACCACCCCGGCAGTAAAGTGACTACCGTTGTCTGATTGGATCGATTTGGGCTTAGGCAAGTAGCTAAACCAACGTTTTAACCCCTTCACCGTATTTTCTGCAGTTGCTCGAGATACAGCTTCTGCTTGGGTTAGGCCCGATACTATTTCCACCCCCACCAATACATAACGTTTTCCCTCAGAGAGCCGGAAAGGGCCAATATAATCCACCTGCCAGGTGTCCCATAGTCCCTTGTTGTCCCTTAGGTGTAGGGGTTGGTCCTTAAGAGGGTTGTGCTCTCCCAGCCGAGTACGACATAGACTACATGCTGAAATAATGGTATTGCACAATTCCCTGGTTACGGACCATCCCCTGCTTATTGCCTCTTTAAACAAATCTTTGCTTCCTGAATGACCCCGCTTTACATGCAGCCATTCCAGTAAGTGTTCCTATTTCTCCTCCTCACCTTCTGTAGCAGTTCTCATCAAACGAGTCATTGAATCCACCTGGTTGTTTAGCAGGTGGGCAGGGTGATTTCCTGACTGGTGTGCAGCAACCCATCCTACTAAAAAGGACTTCCATTTTGCAATGTTTAAGATTTCCTCCCACTTTTCACGCTGCCACACGGGTACCCGATTTACTTCCCAGTGGTTTTGTTCCCAAAATGTGAGCCATTCGGTACATCCCTTGAACACGGCATAGGAGTCTGTGTAAATAAATACTGGTTCTGTAGTCTCAGCTTCTTTAACAATCACGCTCCATACCGCTGTTAACTCTCCCACCTGAGCACTTCCCTCACCCTCTGTTATGATTCGGTCCCCCGAGTCAACATGCAGTGCTACTGCTCGGTATTTCCATACCTTTCCCTCTCTTCTAGAAGATGCATCGGTGAACCATACATTCTTTAGATGGGTTTCAAATGGGGGAGCAGGTTTTATGTATGAGGGAGGAGGTTCAGGGTGGTCGGAAGGTGGATCTTGTATTTTGAGCACTTTGGGTGCCCCCTCCTCTATCTGATATGTGTGGCAGTAATGATCTAATTGTGCATACCACTTCCTCACTGTGTCTCGCTACGCAACCCCCACAGGAGGGGGGGTTCCGGCCAGTACTGGTTTCAGGACCTTAAAGGGTCCTCGTAGAATGATTAGTTGCTGCCTTATGATTTTTTCAGCTTCCTGCAAAGCTAGGGTAACCACAAAAAGACCCTTCTCCCAGATCGAGTAACGCTTTTCTGCATCTTTGAAACTGCGCGAATGAAACCCTATAGGGCGAGTGGTACCCTCCGGCCCACGTTGCCACATATGTATGGATAGTCCATGAATTGCAAAACCCCACTCGATTTGGAATGGATCTGTTGGATGTATCGGCCCTAAAGCCTGATATACTCCAGCCTCAAAGATTAACAGCTTTAAGGCTTCTTCATGGACAGGAGTCCAGTCCCAAATAGCCCTTTTGCGTGTTAAATCATATAAAGGACGAGCTATGATGGAAAAATCGGGAATATGTTTCCTCCAAAATACCAGCAAGCCTAAGGCATGTTGCAGCTCCTTCTTATTTTCAGGGCTCTTTACTTCTTCCAGGGTAGTTAAAGTTTCTGGGGGAATACACACTGTTCCTCCCCGCCACCAAATACCCAGAAACTTTACCTCAGAGGATGGGAGTTGTACCTTTTCAGCTGGAATTTGGAGCCCTAAATTTTCTAGGTGGGTGATTATCTCTGTCTGGGTCTGTCCCACTGCAGCAGCATCAGAGCCACCAATCAGAACATCATCAATATATTGATATATCCTGACCCCTTCCCTTGGAGGGATTTGAGCAAGCTCCTGTGCTAGTGCATAATGAGCGATGGTCGACGAATGGCAGTATCCCTGGGGGAGACGTGTAAAAGTAAATTGCACACCTTCCCATGTAAAGGCAAAGCGATCTCTGTCTGCCTCCTGTATGGGGACCATAAAGAACATATCTTTCACATCAATAGTTGCTAAGATCTGGTGGGCTTGTTCCTGTATGGTTGCAATCAGTTCAGCTATGTTAGGCACTGCGGCTGTTAGAGGACCTGTATTGGCATTTAATCGCCGATAGTCAATTGTCAGACGCCACTTTCCGTTAGGTTTACGGACTGGCCACACTGGGGAATTATAGGGTGAGTGAGTTGGAACGATTATCCCTTGCTCCCGCAGCTCTGCTATTACCAGAGTGATCCCCTCCCTTGCACCTAACGGTAAGGCGTAAGGTTTCACATTAACAGTTTTAGAAGGAGGAAGCGCAGGCGCTTGCTGTAAAAGTCTTATAGAGGCAGTTGGGGACCCAAATTTCCATTCCCTTCCTTTTGAATCCACCCAAGCTTGTCCCTTCAATAGGTCAAGTCCCAGGATATTTGTGGGGAAATTTCCCAGGATCATAATAGCCTCTGTTGCAGTTTCATTCCCAGGTAACCAGCATTTCACCCGAGCAGTCGACTGTGGTTTAGAGTCCCCGAAAACATCTGTAACCCAGATCTGCTTTTTGTCAGCAATTATGCCATTCCGCTTGGCAACCTCAGTTTGGAGTGCTGAAATCTGAGCACCCGTATCTACTAGAAATGTAACTGGAGTTTTAAAGGGACCGAGCGGAAAGGTAATCAACAAGTCTCCTTTAGTATTCTCTGTGAGCCTCCTTACGTGGACCCACCCGCCATCCCCCGGCTCACTTACTGGGGATGGCGCATCCAGTTTCCCGACCCTAAATCAATCAAGTCCTCTGCAGGGGCAGTTGGTGTTTGAGAAGCAATTACCACCATCTCGTTAGTTTCCAGCTCTGTCCCTCCCTTTGCCCGAAAGGTCCGCTCGGTTGGGGGGGGCAGCTTTCTTTTGTCTTTCCAGGCTCGAATGAGCTTTTCTAAAACTGTAGTAGGCATACCATCCATTAACTCTCGGGGAATCCCCTGTCCAATTCCCTCAGTCCACAAGAGGTTTCTCTTTGCTCTTAAAACTTGCGGAGGGGAAGGAGGCGGATTTTCCTGCTGTTCCACTCTGCGTACCGAGGGCTTAGGTTTACCCGTTCCCCTGGTAAGGCCCATTCTCCGGCCATAATTTATTAAGTCCTGAGCTATCTCTCCCCAGGTCATGGCTTCTCCCCCCGCCCGTCTCCCCCCTCGCGGGGCTAATGCATTCCGCAAACGATCTTGTAATTGTACTGCATGTGATTTCAAAGAGTCCGGCAAGCCCCGAATCAGGGGAGTCATTTGATCAGGGTTAGCAATTAATAGCATCGGGGCAGGCTGCTGTGGAACCAAACGCCTGTCATGCATTAATTGGAGACAAGCAGCCTTCTGCAGACTTTCAGTCAAATGATTTACGGTTGGGGTCTCAATACATACTGGATCCCCCCTTTCCAAGGGGTCCAGACCCCCAGCCCAATAAGCAGCTCGTTCAGTTAACGACCACGGCTCTCTCTGGTCGTCAGTAACTAAGAAAACCCCTGGCCCCCAGTAACCCTGGGCCTCATCTTCTGATAACAAAATTCGGTCGCCACCAGTCAAAGATACCCTCCACACGTATTCAGTCTCAGTTTCCTGAGCTCGTCTGGTATATTTCTCCTGAATTTTCGCAAGCTCAGTCGCTGGATATGGTGTAGTTCGAATGGTGACCTGCGGAGCTCTTCCACCCTGACCCTCGGTGGTCTCCGTTTTAATTAATGGTCTTAAATCTGCCCCCTCATTTTCGGGGTAAAAAATTTCTCGGCTTATCTCTAAATCCTTTGTTGGATACAAGGGTCTGGCTGCTGCTTTTGCCAGACTCGTAACTCCCTGTTCACTATCCGGAACAGAGCCGAAATCTGTCCGGTTGCAGGTTTCTTGTTCTTTCCCCTCTTTTTCGGACCGTGAGATTTTTTCTCGGTCCAAGGCATCTAACAGAGCCATGTGAAATCGCTGAGAGGCGTTACGCTCATCAGCTAATTGGCTTTTCAGAACTTCAGTTTGCTCTTGCCAGAGTTTAGCTTTTTGTTCAGTAACTTTACGTTCCTCAACCAATTGATCCTGGAGAGCTTTTACCAGATCTTGTAAGGATTTGATCATTTCCCCTTCTAATTGTTTCTTAACATGTTTATCTTTTTGGGCTGCAGTCAGTGCTGCCCCTAATACAGCGCACACTACAGCTTTTCCTTTGCCTGGTCGCGACCCTTGCACCCCCGCAAGTGCACTGATATAGCTTGCCACTGCTTCAGGATTATGCCAATTATCGTGGGCCCAAACCTCTACTAAAGGAGGAGGACAAGCCTTATACTCCTTCAGTTTCTCAAAAATAGGGGAGCAGTCAAGCACCGACATTTCCTGGCCAGTCATGGCTTGCCACTGCTCGAACCTCTCCTGGCTTAGAGCTGAGAGGTCACTTCCCGATTCTCCCTGTCCTTATCGGATAGAGAATTGGTATCCCTCCGACCCTTTCCCAGCGTATAGCTGAGGGGCCAATTCCCAGTTCTCCCTGTCCGAGTTGGTCGGATAGAGAACCAGTATCTCATAAGACTTTCCGACACCGAAGGGGATCCTGCCGACTACGCCAATTTTAATGTCACGTCCCGCTCAGACGAGGGGGACAAGTGACTCAGATTCGCAAATCCCCAATGGAGCGGACAACAAGTCTCCAAGTCTAAACATTTATTAACTACTCACAATGTACTAATTGAACACACGATAGTTGTCTAAGTATATAGCAAGTTGTGGCAAGCAATATAATATGCCTTGCATTGCTTAATAGGAAAGGGAAAAGAGGGAGATAGAGGGAATGGGGAAATACAGATCACCGGTCTGGGTTTCTGCGCTGATCCTGCCGACAAGGGTTCCGGGAGGCACAGGAGACATCCGTCTTTTTCGCTGGTATCCGTCTTCTTCGCTTCACTGCACTCTCTCTCTCCCGGGCCGCGCGCCCCCCCCCTCCCTTCTTGATTTATACCCACTTTCCTTGGGTCCATCCCCTAGGTCGACCCACATACCTACGTATCCCATGTACGGGGAGGGGTAAGGTGTTTCATGGGATGATGTAATTAGCATGATCATGTTAGCCCTCGTTAGCATATTGAGGGGTGTTAACTTTAATATGCATTTTGTGGATAATGAAGCAAAGGTCATTCACCGGACAGATGGCCCTTAAAGTTTTGGCCAGGTGCACCAGAGCAGAGCCGTCCTGTCTTCACAGGGCTCCCTCCTCCAGTCCCATCTTGTGTTATTCGGCCAGCCTTATCAGCTTCGACCTCCACAGAATGCACCCTGTGACTCATAGTTTTGTCTTGCGAGTGTTTGAGGCATTTCTTTGATCAGCCTCAACTTTTGCTTTCTCAGGCTGTTTTTCTTAGTTTCTCACAGGCCTGGTTTCTCGTCTCTCACATCCCACCCCGTGACTCAAACACTCCAAGTTCTTCTTTAACCATTGTGATCCCAAAAGGTATAGGGAAAAGGAAGACAGAAGGTGAGAGAGCATATAGCTAATTGCTGCAAGGCATACTATTAAAAGCAAAAATTTGCATAATATCACAATACTAATATTTACAAGCCATCTTCCCCACCCCGTGAGTCCTGAGGATCCCAGTGATGTGACCCATGACCCAGGGTTCCATCCATCAAACTAGTCCATCAGTCCATAAAAAGGTTCTCACTTCCCGTTGTTGATCATCTTCATCATGGCACGGTCTCCTCTATAGAGGTGGTGGCATTGTGGATGGTGATGTAGCATTCTCCCTCAGTTAGATTCAGCACACCGCACAGTCCATGTTCCTTCAGCAATGCTAGCCGGATTCTGCAACGCCATCTTAGATGCTTGTTGGGTCTGCACCTTTAATTCCTTGAAGGCATACCTTGTTAGTACATATAATTGCTAAGTTAAATTTTCTAAAACTATCTGAGGTTACACAATCACATTATCGGGTCTATAAGGATTTAAATGGGAATACAATTTAATATTCAGGTACAATTCATTAATGTTTAATTTGTGGGATCAAACCCCTTCAACTAGTCTTTGATGACTGCATCTTGCTGTTGATGGATGTGGTGTTGTAAGGACCACATACAGTTATATGAGCTAGCACTGTAATCTGTTTTGGTATTTGCAAGCACCAGTTTGCAGCCACAGGTGGCTCACAGGCTTCCTTTATTTTGGAGGTGATTCCCAATAAGGTAACTTAAGGCACAACTCCAGGTTAACCTTCTAATAAGTGAACTCATTAAATGTACCTGTAAAATTTCCTGGATTGTTGATTGTAATTGATTGGCAATGATTTATTCCACACTCAGCAGGTATGATTCCACAAATTATATAATAATGTAAGCAGATTACAAATAATAACTAGCCAATAATGCCTACAACCATTGAAATTGCTAAAAGTAACATAGGTCTCCTGTTGTCCAGGATCGATGTTCTGTAAAACACATATATACATAACAAAACAATGATGGTTAGAAAGAAGGGACAATCCACCTGGTATTGATGCGGTATTCTTTCCCATGGGCATCAGTAGCCACCCATGAACAAATATTGATGGGAGTTTTTAGGGTTAGGGGTACTTGCCCCACGGTGGGCAAGTCTACTAGAACAGGTTGCCCAGGATAATGGAGCGGGTTTGCAGGGTCTTTAGTCTCTTTTTTCCTGGCGAGTATGGACAGAGGCTTAGGACAGAACGCGGTAAGTCGTGGGCACCCATTAATTCCCCACCGGCTGTTTATCTTCATTACTGCGTCTGACACCCGTTGTGGCCATCCTGGTTCGAGGGGTTTTAGGGCCTGCTTTAGAAGTCCATTGGTGCGTTCCACAATTCCATTTGCTTGGGGATAGTATGGAGTATGGAAAATCCACTGAATTCCTTCATCTTGAGCCCACTCCTGAACCACCCCGGCAGTAAAGTGACTACCGTTGTCTGATTGGATCGATTTGGGCTTAGGCAAGTAGCTAAACCAACGTTTTAACCCCTTCACCGTATTTTCTGCAGTTGCTCGAGATACAGCTTCTGCTTGGGTTAGGCCCGATACTATTTCCACCCCCACCAATACATAACGTTTTCCCTCAGAGAGCCGGAAAGGGCCAATATAATCCACCTGCCAGGTGTCCCATAGTCCCTTGTTGTCCCTTAGGTGTAGGGGTTGGTCCTTAAGAGGGTTGTGCTCTCCCAGCCGAGTACGACATAGACTACATGCTGAAATAATGGTATTGCACAATTCCCTGGTTACGGACCATCCCCTGCTTATTGCCTCTTTAAACAAATCTTTGCTTCCTGAATGACCCCGCTTTACATGCAGCCATTCCAGTAAGTGTTCCTATTTCTCCTCCTCACCTTCTGTAGCAGTTCTCATCAAACGAGTCATTGAATCCACCTGGTTGTTTAGCAGGTGGGCAGGGTGATTTCCTGACTGGTGTGCAGCAACCCATCCTACTAAAAAGGACTTCCATTTTGCAATGTTTAAGATTTCCTCCCACTTTTCACGCTGCCACACGGGTACCCGATTTACTTCCCAGTGGTTTTGTTCCCAAAATGTGAGCCATTCGGTACATCCCTTGAACACGGCATAGGAGTCTGTGTAAATAAATACTGGTTCTGTAGTCTCAGCTTCTTTAACAATCACGCTCCATACCGCTGTTAACTCTCCCACCTGAGCACTTCCCTCACCCTCTGTTATGATTCGGTCCCCCGAGTCAACATGCAGTGCTACTGCTCGGTATTTCCATACCTTTCCCTCTCTTCTAGAAGATGCATCGGTGAACCATACATTCTTTAGATGGGTTTCAAATGGGGGAGCAGGTTTTATGTATGAGGGAGGAGGTTCAGGGTGGTCGGAAGGTGGATCTTGTATTTTGAGCACTTTGGGTGCCCCCTCCTCTATCTGATATGTGTGGCAGTAATGATCTAATTGTGCATACCACTTCCTCACTGTGTCTCGCTACGCAACCCCCACAGGAGGGGGGGGTCCGGCCAGTACTGGTTTCAGGACCTTAAAGGGTCCTCGTAGAATGATTAGTTGCTGCCTTATGATTTTTTCAGCTTCCTGCAAAGCTAGGGTAACCACAAAAAGACCCTTCTCCCAGATCGAGTAACGCTTTTCTGCATCTTTGAAACTGCGCGAATGAAACCCTATAGGGCGAGTGGTACCCTCCGGCCCACGTTGCCACATATGTATGGATAGTCCATGAATTGCAAAACCCCACTCGATTTGGAATGGATCTGTTGGATGTATCGGCCCTAAAGCCTGATATACTCCAGCCTCAAAGATTAACAGCTTTAAGGCTTCTTCATGGACAGGAGTCCAGTCCCAAATAGCCCTTTTGCGTGTTAAATCATATAAAGGACGAGCTATGATGGAAAAATCGGGAATATGTTTCCTCCAAAATACCAGCAAGCCTAAGGCATGTTGCAGCTCCTTCTTATTTTCAGGGCTCTTTACTTCTTCCAGGGTAGTTAAAGTTTCTGGGGGAATACACACTGTTCCTCCCCGCCACCAAATACCCAGAAACTTTACCTCAGAGGATGGGAGTTGTACCTTTTCAGCTGGAATTTGGAGCCCTAAATTTTCTAGGTGGGTGATTATCTCTGTCTGGGTCTGTCCCACTGCAGCAGCATCAGAGCCACCAATCAGAACATCATCAATATATTGATATATCCTGACCCCTTCCCTTGGAGGGATTTGAGCAAGCTCCTGTGCTAGTGCATAATGAGCGATGGTCGACGAATGGCAGTATCCCTGGGGGAGACGTGTAAAAGTAAATTGCACACCTTCCCATGTAAAGGCAAAGCGATCTCTGTCTGCCTCCTGTATGGGGACCATAAAGAACATATCTTTCACATCAATAGTTGCTAAGATCTGGTGGGCTTGTTCCTGTATGGTTGCAATCAGTTCAGCTATGTTAGGCACTGCGGCTGTTAGAGGACCTGTATTGGCATTTAATCGCCGATAGTCAATTGTCAGACGCCACTTTCCGTTAGGTTTACGGACTGGCCACACTGGGGAATTATAGGGTGAGTGAGTTGGAACGATTATCCCTTGCTCCCGCAGCTCTGCTATTACCAGAGTGATCCCCTCCCTTGCACCTAACGGTAAGGCGTAAGGTTTCACATTAACAGTTTTAGAAGGAGGAAGCGCAGGCGCTTGCTGTAAAAGTCTTATAGAGGCAGTTGGGGACCCAAATTTCCATTCCCTTCCTTTTGAATCCACCCAAGCTTGTCCCTTCAATAGGTCAAGTCCCAGGATATTTGTGGGGAAATTTCCCAGGATCATAATAGCCTCTGTTGCAGTTTCATTCCCAGGTAACCAGCATTTCACCCGAGCAGTCGACTGTGGTTTAGAGTCCCCGAAAACATCTGTAACCCAGATCTGCTTTTTGTCAGCAATTATGCCATTCCGCTTGGCAACCTCAGTTTGGAGTGCTGAAATCTGAGCACCCGTATCTACTAGAAATGTAACTGGAGTTTTAAAGGGACCGAGCGGAAAGGTAATCAACAAGTCTCCTTTAGTATTCTCTGTGAGCCTCCTTACGTGGACCCACCCGCCATCCCCCGGCTCACTTACTGGGGATGGCGCATCCAGTTTCCCGACCCTAAATCAATCAAGTCCTCTGCAGGGGCAGTTGGTGTTTGAGAAGCAATTACCACCATCTCGTTAGTTTCCAGCTCTGTCCCTCCCTTTGCCCGAAAGGTCCGCTCGGTTGGGGGGGGCAGCTTTCTTTTGTCTTTCCAGGCTCGAATGAGCTTTTCTAAAACTGTAGTAGGCATACCATCCATTAACTCTCGGGGAATCCCCTGTCCAATTCCCTCAGTCCACAAGAGGTTTCTCTTTGCTCTTAAAACTTGCGGAGGGGAAGGAGGCGGATTTTCCTGCTGTTCCACTCTGCGTACCGAGGGCTTAGGTTTACCCGTTCCCCTGGTAAGGCCCATTCTCCGGCCATAATTTATTAAGTCCTGAGCTATCTCTCCCCAGGTCATGGCTTCTCCCCCCGCCCGTCTCCCCCCTCGCGGGGCTAATGCATTCCGCAAACGATCTTGTAATTGTACTGCATGTGATTTCAAAGAGTCCGGCAAGCCCCGAATCAGGGGAGTCATTTGATCAGGGTTAGCAATTAATAGCATCGGGGCAGGCTGCTGCGGAACCAAACGCCTGTCATGCATTAATTGGAGACAAGCAGCCTTCTGCAGACTTTCAGTCAAATGATTTACGGTTGGGGTCTCAATACATACTGGATCCCCCCTTTCCAAGGGGTCCAGACCCCCAGCCCAATAAGCAGCTCGTTCAGTTAACGACCACGGCTCTCTCTGGTCGTCAGTAACTAAGAAAACCCCTGGCCCCCAGTAACCCTGGGCCTCATCTTCTGATAACAAAATTCGGTCGCCACCAGTCAAAGATACCCTCCACACGTATTCAGTCTCAGTTTCCTGAGCTCGTCTGGTATATTTCTCCTGAATTTTCGCAAGCTCAGTCGCTGGATATGGTGTAGTTCGAATGGTGACCTGCGGAGCTCTTCCACCCTGACCCTCGGTGGTCTCCGTTTTAATTAATGGTCTTAAATCTGCCCCCTCATTTTCGGGGTAAAAAATTTCTCGGCTTATCTCTAAATCCTTTGTTGGATACAAGGGTCTGGCTGCTGCTTTTGCCAGACTCGTAACTCCCTGTTCACTATCCGGAACAGAGCCGAAATCTGTCCGGTTGCAGGTTTCTTGTTCTTTCCCCTCTTTTTCGGACCGTGAGATTTTTTCTCGGTCCAAGGCATCTAACAGAGCCATGTGAAATCGCTGAGAGGCGTTACGCTCATCAGCTAATTGGCTTTTCAGAACTTCAGTTTGCTCTTGCCAGAGTTTAGCTTTTTGTTCAGTAACTTTACGTTCCTCAACCAATTGATCCTGGAGAGCTTTTACCAGATCTTGTAAGGATTTGATCATTTCCCCTTCTAATTGTTTCTTAACATGTTTATCTTTTTGGGCTGCAGTCAGTGCTGCCCCTAATACAGCGCACACTACAGCTTTTCCTTTGCCTGGTCGCGACCCTTGCACCCCCGCAAGTGCACTGATATAGCTTGCCACTGCTTCAGGATTATGCCAATTATCGTGGGCCCAAACCTCTACTAAAGGAGGAGGACAAGCCTTATACTCCTTCAGTTTCTCAAAAATAGGGGAGCAGTCAAGCACCGACATTTCCTGGCCAGTCATGGCTTGCCACTGCTCGAACCTCTCCTGGCTTAGAGCTGAGAGGTCACTTCCCGATTCTCCCTGTCCTTATCGGATAGAGAATTGGTATCCCTCCGACCCTTTCCCAGCGTATAGCTGAGGGGCCAATTCCCAGTTCTCCCTGTCCGAGTTGGTCGGATAGAGAACCAGTATCTCATAAGACTTTCCGACACCGAAGGGGATCCTGCCGACTACGCCAATTTTAATGTCACGTCCCGCTCAGACGAGGGGGACAAGTGACTCAGATTCGCAAATCCCCAATGGAGCGGACAACAAGTCTCCAAGTCTAAACATTTATTAACTACTCACAATGTACTAATTGAACACACGATAGTTGTCTAAGTATATAGCAAGTTGTGGCAAGCAATATAATATGCCTTGCATTGCTTAATAGGAAAGGGAAAAGAGGGAGATAGAGGGAATGGGGAAATACAGATCACCGGTCTGGGTTTCTGCGCTGATCCTGCCGACAAGGGTTCCGGGAGGCACAGGAGACATCCGTCTTTTTCGCTGGTATCCGTCTTCTTCGCTTCACTGCACTCTCTCTCTCCCGGGCCGCGCGCCCCCCCCCCTCCCTTCTTGATTTATACCCACTTTCCTTGGGTCCATCCCCTAGGTCGACCCACATACCTACGTATCCCATGTACGGGGAGGGGTAAGGTGTTTCATGGGATGATGTAATTAGCATGATCATGTTAGCCCTCGTTAGCATATTGAGGGGTGTTAACTTTAATATGCATTTTGTGGATAATGAAGCAAAGGTCATTCACCGGACAGATGGCCCTTAAAGTTTTGGCCAGGTGCACCAGAGCAGAGCCGTCCTGTCTTCACAGGGCTCCCTCCTCCAGTCCCATCTTGTGTTATTCGGCCAGCCTTATCAGCTTCGACCTCCACAGAATGCACCCTGTGACTCATAGTTTTGTCTTGCGAGTGTTTGAGGCATTTCTTTGATCAGCCTCAACTTTTGCTTTCTCAGGCTGTTTTTCTTAGTTTCTCATAGCCCTGGTTTCTCGTCTCTCACACTTCCACCTTTCTCTTCCTCCTCTCTCTTCCTCCTCTCTCTTCCTCCTCTCTCTTCCTCATCTCTCCTCTTCCTCTCTCTTCCTCCTCTCTCTTCCTCCTCTTTCTTCCTCCTCTCTCCTCCTCCTCTCTCTTCCTCCTCTCTCTTCCTCCTCTATCTTCCTCCTCTCTCCTCCTCCTCTCTCATCCTCCTCTCTCTTCCTCCTCTCTCCTCTTCCTCTCTCTTCCTCCTCTCTCTTCCTTCTGTCTCTTCCTCCTCTCTCTTCCTCCTCTCTATTCCTGCTCTCTCTTCCTCCTCTCTTCCTTCTCTCTCTTCCTCCTCTCTCTTCCTTCTCTCTCCTCTTCCTCTCTATTCCTCCTCTCTCTTCCTCCTCTCTCTTCCTCATCTCTCTTCTTCCTCTCTCTTCCACTTCTTTCCTCCTCCTCTCTCTTCCTCCTCTCACTTCCTTCTCTCTCCTCTTCCTCACTATTCCTCCTCTCTCTTCCTCCTCTCTCCTCTTCCTCTCTATTCCTCCTCTCTCTTCCTCCTCTCTCTTCCTCCCCTTGTCCTCCTCTCACTTCCTTCTCTCTCCTCTTCCTCTCTATTCCTCCTCTCTCTTCCTCCTCTCTCTTCCTCCTCTCTCCTCCTCCTCTCTCTTCCTACCCTCTCTTCCTCCTCTCTCCTCTTCCTCTCTCTTCCTCCTCTCTCTTCCTCCTCTCTCTTCCTCCTCTCTCTTCTTCCTCTCTTCTCTACCTCTCTCTTCCTCCTCTCTCTTCCTCCTCTCTCTTCCTCCTCTCTCTTCCTCCTCTCTCCTCCTCCTCTCTCTTCCTCCTCTCTCCTCTTCCTCTCTCTTCCTCCTCTCTCTTCCTCCTCTCTCCTCTTCCTCTCTCTTCCTCCTCTCTCTTCCTCCTCTCTCTTCCTCTTCTCTCTTCCTCCTCTCTCCTCCTCCTCTCTCTTCCTACTCTCTCTTCCTCCTCTCTCCTCTTCCTCTCTCTTCCTCCTCTCTCTTCCTCCTCTCTCTTCCTCCTCTCTCTTCCTCCTGCCTTCTCTACCTCTCTCTACCTCCTCTCTCTTCCTCCTCTCTCTTCCTCCTCTCTCTTCCTCCTCTCTCCTCCTCCTCTCTCATCCTCCTCTCTCTTCCTCCTCTCTCCTCTTCCTCTCTCTTCCTCCTCTCTCTTCCTTCTCTCTCATCTTCCTCTCTATTTCTCCTCTCTCTTCCTCCTCTCTCTTCCTCACCTCTCTTCTTCCTCTCGCCTCCACCTCTCTCCTCTTCATCTCACTTCCTCCTCTCTCTTCCTCCTCCTCTCTCTTCCTACTCCCTCTTCCTCCTCTCTCCTCATTCTCTCTCTTCCTTATCTCTCCTCTTCCTCTCTATACCTCCTCTCTCTTCCTCCTCTCTCTTCCTCCTCTCTCCTCATCCTCTCTCTTCCTCCTCTCTCCTCCTTCTCTCTCTTCCTCCTCTCTCTTCCTCCTCTCTTTCCCTCCTCTCTCTTCCTCCTCTCTCCTCTTCCTCTCTATTCCTCCTCTCTCTTCCTCCTCTCTCTTCCTCATCTCTCTTCTTCCTCTCCTCTCCACCTATCTCCTCTTCCTCTCTCTTCCTCCTCTCTCTTCCTCCTCTCTCTTTTTCCTCTCTCTTCCTCCTCTTTCCTTTTCCTCTCTCTTCCTTCTCTCTCTTCCTCCTCTCTCTTCCTCCTCTCTCTTCCTCCTCTCTCTTCCTCCTCTCTATTCATCCTCTCTCTTCCTCCTCCTTCCTCCTCCTCTCTCTTCCTTCTCTCTCTTCCTCCTCTCTCCTCATCCTCTCTCTTCCTCCTCGCTCTTCCTCCTCTCTCTTCCTCCTCTCTCTTCCTCCTCTCTCCTCTTTCTCTCTATTGCTCCTCTCCCTCCTCTCTCTTCCTCATCTCTCTTTTCCTCTCTCCTCCACCTCTCTCCTCCTCCTCTCTCTTCCTCCTCTCTCTTCCTCCTCACTCTTCCTCCTCCCTCCTCCTCCTCTGTCTTCCTCCTCTCTCTTCCTCCTCTATCTTCCTCCTCTCTCTTCCTCCTCTCTCTTCATCCTCTCTCTTCCTCCTCCTTCCTCCTCCTCTCTCTTCCTTCTCTCTCTTCCTCCTCTCTCCTCATCCTCTCTCTTCCTCCTCGCTCTTCCTCCTCTCTCTTCCTCCTCTCTCTTCCTCCTCTCTCCTCTTCCTCTCTCTTCCTCCTCTCTCTTCCTCCTCTCTCTTCCTCCTCTCTCTTCCTCCTGCCTTCTCTACCTCTCTCTACCTCCTCTCTCTTCCTCCTCTCTCTTCCTCCTCTCTCTTCCTCCTCTCTCCTCCTCCTCTCTCATCCTCCTCTCTCTTCCTCCTCTCTCCTCTTCCTCTCTCTTCTCCTCTCTCTTCCTTCTCTCTCATCTTCCTCTCTATTTCTCTCTCTCTCTTCCTCCTCTCTCTTCCTCACCTCTCTTCTTCCTCTCGCCTCCACCTCTCTCCTCTTCATCTCACTTCCTCCTCTCTCTTCCTCCTCCTCTCTCTTCCTACTCCCTCTTCCTCCTCTCTCCTCATTCTCTCTCTTCCTTATCTCTCCTCTTCCTCTCTATACCTCCTCTCTCTTCCTCCTCTCTCTTCCTCCTCTCTCCTCATCCTCTCTCTTCCTCCTCTCTCCTCCTTCTCTCTCTTCCTCCTCTCTCTCTTCCTCCTCTCTTTCCCTCCTCTCTCTTCCTCCTCTCTCCTCTTCCTCTCTATTCCTCCTCTCTCTTCCTCCTCTCTCTTCCTCATCTCTCTTCTTCCTCTCCTCTCCACCTATCTCCTCTTCCTCTCTCTTCCTCCTCTCTCTTCCTCCTCTCTCTTTTTCCTCTCTCTTCCTCCTCTTTCCTTTTCCTCTCTCTTCCTTCTCTCTCTTCCTCCTCTCTCTTCCTCCTCTCTCTTCCTCCTCTCTCTTCCTCCTCTCTATTCATCCTCTCTCTTCCTCCTCCTTCCTCCTCCTCTCTCTTCCTTCTCTCTCTTCCTCCTCTCTCCTCATCCTCTCTCTTCCTCCTCGCTCTTCCTCCTCTCTCTTCCTCCTCTCTCTTCCTCCTCTCTCCTCTTTCTCTCTATTGCTCCTCTCCCTCCTCTCTCTTCCTCATCTCTCTTTTCCTCTCTCCTCCACCTCTCTCCTCCTCCTCTCTCTTCCTCCTCTCTCTTCCTCCTCACTCTTCCTCCTCCCTCCTCCTCCTCTGTCTTCCTCCTCTCTCTTCCTCCTCTATCTTCCTCCTCTCTCTTCCTCCTCTCTCTTCATCCTCTCTCTTCCTCCTCCTTCCTCCTCCTCTCTCTTCCTTCTCTCTCTTCCTCCTCTCTCCTCATCCTCTCTCTCTTCCTCCTCGCTCTTCCTCCTCTCTCTTCCTCCTCTCTCTTCCTCCTCTCTCCTCTTTCTCTCTATTGCTCCTCTCCCTCCTCTCTCTTCCTCATCTCTCTTTTCCTCTCTCCTCCACCTCTCTCCTCCTCCTCTCTCTTCCTCCTCTCTCTTCCTCCTCACTCTTCCTCCTCCCTCCTCCTCCTCTGTCTTCCTCCTCTCTCTTCCTCCTCTATCTTCCTCCTCTCTCTTCCTCCTCTCTCTTCATCCTCTCTCTTCCTCCTCCTTCCTCCTCCTCTCTCTTCCTTCTCTCTCTTCCTCCTCTTCTCCTCATCCTCTCTCTTCCTCCTCGCTCTTCCTCCTCTCTCTTCCTCCTCTCTCTTCCTCCTCTCTCCTCTTTCTCGCTATTGGCTCCTCTCCCTCCTCTCTCTTCCTCATCTCTCTTTTCCTCTCTCCTCCACCCTCTCTCCTCCTCCTCTCTCTCTTCCTCCTCTCTCTTCCTCCTCCCTCTTCCACGTCTCTCCTCCTCCCTCTCTTCCTCCTCTCTCTTCCTCCTCTCTCTTCCTCCTCTCTCCTCATCGTCTCTCTTCCTCACCTCTCTTCCTACTCTCTCTTCCTCCTGTCTCTTCCTCCTCTCTCTTCCTCCTCCTCTCTTTTCCTCATCTCTCTTCCTCCTCTCTCGTCATCCACTCTCTTCCTCCTCTCTCTTCCTCCTGTCTCTTCCTCCTCTCTCTTCCTCCTATATCTTCCTCCTCTCTCTTCCTCCTCTCTCTTCCTCCTCTCTCTTCCTACTCTCTCTTCCTCCTCTCTCCTCTTCCTCTCTCTCCTCCTCTCTCTTCCTCCTCTCTCTTCCTCCTCTCTCTTCCTCCTCTCTCTTCCTTCTCTCTCTTCCTCATCTCTCCTCATCCTCTCTCTTCCTCCTCTCTCTTCCTCCTCTCTCTTCCTCCTCTCTCTTCCTCCTCTCTCTTCCTCCTCTCTCCTCCTCCTCTATCTTCCTCCTCTCTCCTCTTCCTCCTCACTCCTCTTCCTCTCTCTTCTTCCTCTCTCTTCCTCCTCCTCTCTTCTCCTCATCTTTCTTCCTCCTCTCTCGTCATCCACTCTCTTCCTCCTCTCTCTTCCTCCTCTCTCTTCCTCCTCTCTCTTCCTCTTCTCTCTTCCTCCTCTCTCCTCCTCCTCTCTCTTCCTACTCTCTCTTCCTCCTCTCTCCTCTTCTTCTCTCTTCCTCCTCTCTCTTCCTCCTCTCTCTTCCTCCTCTCTCTTCCTCCTGCCTTCTCTACCTCTCTCTACCTCCTCTCTCTTCCTCCTCTCTCTTCCTCCTCTCTCTTCCTCCTCTCTCCTCCTCCCCTCTCATCCTCCTCTCTCTTCCTCCTCTCTCCTCTTCCTCTCTCTTCCTCCTCTCTCTTCTCTCCTCCTCTCTCTTCCTACTCCCTCTTCCTCCTCTCTCCTCATCCTCTCTCTTCCTCCTCTCTCCTCCTGCTCTCTCTTCCTCCTCTCTCTTCCTCCTCTCTTTCCCTCCTCTCTCTTCCTCCTCTCTCCTCTTCCTCTCTATCCTCCTCTCTCTTCCTCCTCTCTCTTCCTCATCTCTCTTCTTCCTCTCCTCTCCACCTATCTCCTCTTCCTCTCTCTTCCTCCTCTCTCTTCCTCCTCTCTCTTCTTCCTCTCTCTTCCTCCTCTTTCCTTTTCCCCTCTCTTCCTTCTCTCTGTTCCTCCTCTCTCTTCCTCACCTCTCTTCCTACTCTCTCTTCCTCCTCTCTCTTCCTCCTCTCTCTTCCTCCTCTCTCTTCCTCCTCTCTCTTCCTCCTCTCTCTTCCTCATCTCTTCTCCTCCTTTCTCTTCCTCCTCTCTCTTCCTCATTTCTCTTCTTCCTCTCTACTCCACCTCTCTCCTCTTCATCTCTCCTCCTCCTCTCTCTTCCACCTCTCTCCTCCTCCTCTCTCTACCTCATCTGTCTTCCTCCTCTCTCTCCCTCCTCTCTCTTCCTCCTCCACTCTCTTCATCCTCTCTCTTCCTCCTCTCTCTTCCTCCTCTCTCTTCCCCCTCGCTTATCCTCCTCTCTCGTCCTCATCTCTCCACTTCCTCTCTCCTCCTCCTCTCTCTACCTCATCAGTCTTCCTCCTCTCTCTCCCTCCTCTCTCTTCTTCCTCCACTCTCTTCCTCCTCTCTCTTCCTCCTCTCTCTTCCTCCTCTCTCTTCCCCCTGGCTTATCCTCCTCTCTCTTCCTCATCTCTCCACTTCCTCTCTCTTCATCCTCTCTCTTCCACCTCTCTCCTCCTCCTCTCTCTTCCTCCTCTCTCTTCCTCCTCTCTCTTCCTCCTCTCTCTTCCTCCTCTCTATTCATCCTCTCTCTTCCTCCTCCTTCCTCCTCCTCTCTCTTCCTTCTCTCTCTTCCTCCTCTCTCCTCATCCTCTCTCTTCCTCCTCGCTCTTCCTCCTCTCTATTCCTCCTCTCTCTTCCTCCTCTCTCCTCTTTCTCTCTATTGCTCCTCTCCCTCCTCTCTCTTCCTCATCTCTCTTTTCCTCTCTCCTCCACCTCTCTCCTCCTCCTCTCTCTTCCTCCTCTCTCTTCCTCCTCCCTCTTCCTCCTCCCTCCTCCTCTCTGTCTTCCTCCTCTCTCTTCCTCCTCTCTCATCTTCCTCTCTATTTCTCCTCTCTCTTCCTCCTCTCTCTTCCTCATCTCTCTTCTTCCTCTCGCCTCCACCTCTCTCCTCTTCATCTCACTTCCTCCTCTCTCTTCCTCCTCCTCTCTCTTCCTACTCCCTCTTCCTCCTCTCTCCTCATTCTCTCTCTTCCTTATCTCTCCTCTTCCTCTCTATACCTCCTCTCTCTTCCTCCTCTCTCTTCCTCCTCTCTCCTCATCCTCTCTCTTCCTCCTCTCTCCTCCTTCTCTCTCTTCCTCCTCTCTCTTCCTCCTCTCTTTCCCTCCTCTCTCTTCCACCTCTCTCCTCTTCCTCTCTATTCCTCCTCTCTCTTCCTCCTCTCTCTTCCTCCTGTCTCTTTTTCCTCTCTCTTCCTCCTCTTTCCTTTTGCTCTCTCTTCCTTCTCTCTCTTCCTCCTCTCTCTTCCTCCTCTCTCTTCCTCCTCTCTCTTCCTCCTCTCTATTCATCCTCTCTCTTCCTCCTCCTTCCTCCTCCTCTCTCTTCCTTCTCTCTCTTCCTCCTCTCTCCTCATCCTCTCTCTTCCTCCTCTCTCTTCCTCCTCTCTCTTCCTCCTCTCTCTTCCTCCTCTATCTTCCTCCTCTCTCTTCCTTCTCTCTCTTCCTCATCTCTCCTCATCCTCTCTCTTCCTCCTCTCTCTTCCTCCTCTCTCTTCCTCCTCTCTCTTCCTCCTCTCTCTTCCTCCTCTCTCCTCCTCCTCTATCTTCCTCCTCTCTCCTCTTCCTCCTCACTCCTCTTCCTCTCTCTTCTTCCTCTCTCTTCCTCCTCCTCTCTCCTCCTCATCTTTCTTCCTCCTCTCTCGTCATCCACTCTCTTCCTCCTCTCTCTTCCTCCTCTCTCTTCCTACTCTCTCTTCCTCCTCTCTCCTCTTCTTCTCTCTTCCTCCTCTCTCTTCCTCCTCTCTCTTCCTCCTCTCTCTTCCTCCTGTCTTCTCTACCTCTCTCTACCTCCTCTCTCTTCCTCCTCTCTCTTCCTCCTCTCTCTTCCTCCTCTCTCCTCCTCCTCTCTCATCCTCCTCTCTCTTCCTCCTCTCTCCTCTTCCTCTCTCTTCCTCCTCTCTCTTCCTCCTCTCTCATCTTCCTCTCTATTTCTCCTCTCTCTTCCTCCTCTCTCTTCCTCATCTCTCTTCTTCCTCTCGCCTCCACCTCTCTCCTCTTCATCTCACTTCCTCCTCTCTCTTCCTCCTCCTCTCTCTTCCTACTCCCTCTTCCTCCTCTCTCCTCATCCTCTCTCTTCCTCCTCTCTCCTCCTCCTCTCTCTTCCTCCTCTCTCTTCCTCCTCTCTTTCCCTCCTCTCTCTTCCTCCTCTCTCCTCTTCCTCTCTATTCCTCCTCTCTCTTCCTCCTCTCTCTTCCTCATCTCTCTTCTTCCTCTCCTCTCCACCTATCTCCTCTTCCTCTCTCTTCCTCCTCTCTCTTCCTCCTCTCTCTTTTTCCTCTCTCTTCCTCCTCTTTCCTTTTCCCCTCTCTTCCTTCTCTCTGTTCCTCCTCTCTCTTCCTCACCTCTCTTCCTACTCTCTCTTCCTCCTCTCTCTTCCTCCTCTCTCTTCCTCCTCTCTCTTCCTCCTCTCTCTTCCTCCTCTCTCTTCCTCCTCTCTCTTCCTCATCTCTTCTCCTCCTTTCTCTTCCTCCTCTCTCTTCCTCATTTCTCTTCTTCCTCTCTACTCCACCTCTCTCCTCTTCATCTCTCCTCCTCCTCTCTCTTCCACCTCTCTCCTCCTCCTCTCTCTACCTCATCTGTCTTCCTCCTCTCTCTCCCTCCTCTCTCTTCCTCCTCCACTCTCTTCCTCCTCTCTCTTCCTCCTCTCTCTTCCTCCTCTCTCTTCCCCCTCGCTTATCCTCCTCTCTCGTCCTCATCTCTCCACTTCCTCTCTCCTCCTCCTCTGTCTACCTCATCTGTCTTCCTCCTCTCTCTCCCTCCTCTCTCTTCTTCCTCCACTCTCTTCCTCCTCTCTCTTCCTCCTCTCTCTTCCCCCTGGCTTATCCTCCTCTCTCTTCCTCATCTCTCCACTTCCTCTCTCTTCATCCTCTCTCTTCCACCTCTCTCCTCCTCCTCTCTCTTCCTCCTCTCTCTTCCTCCTCTCTCTTCCTCATCTCTCTTCTACCTCTCCTCTCCACCTATCTCCTCTTCCTCTCTCTTCGTCCTCTCTCTTCCTCCTCTCTCTTTTTCCTCTCTCTTCCTCCTCTTTCCTTTTCCTCTCTCTTCCTTCTCTCTCTTCCTCCTCTCTCTTCCTCCTCTCTATTCATCCTCTCTCTTCCTCCTCCTTCCTCCTCCTCTCTCTTCCTTCTCTCTTCCTCCTCTCTCCTCATCCTCTCTCTTCCTCCTCGCTCTTCCTCCTCTCTCTTCCTCCTCTCTCTTCCTCCTCTCTCCTCTTTCTCTCTATTGCTCCTCTCCCTCCTCTCTCTTCCTCATCTCTCTTTTCCTCTCTCCTCCACGTCTCTCCTCCTCCTCTCTCTTCCTCCTCTCTCTTCCTCCTCACTCTTCCTCCTCCCTCCTCCTCCTCTATCTTCCTCCTCTCTCTTCCTCCTCTATCTTCCTCCTCTCTCTTCCTCCTCTCTCTTCCTCCTCTCTCTTCATCCTCTCTCTTCCTCCTCCTTCCTCCTCCTCTCTCTTCCTTCTCTCTCTTCCTCCTCTCTCCTCATCCTCTCTCTTCCTCCTCGCTCTTCCTCCTCTCTCTTCCTCCTCTCTCTTCCTCCTCTCTCCTCTTTCTCTCTATTGCTCCTCTCCCTCCTCTCTCTTCCTCATCTCTCTTTTCCTCTCTCCTCCTCCTCTCTCCTCCTCCTCTCTCTTCCTCCTCTCTCTTCCTCCTCCCTCTTCCACGTCTCTCCTCCTCCCTCTCTTCCTCCTCTCTCTTCCTCCTCTCTCTTCCTCCTCTCTCCTCATCCTCTCTCTTCCTCACCTCACTTCCTACTCTCTCTTCCTCCTGTCTCTTCCTCCTCTCTCTTCCTCCTCCTCTCTTTTCCTCATCTCTCTTCCTCCTCTCACGTCATCCACTCTCTTCCTCCTCTCTCTTCCTCCTGTCTCTTCCTCCTCTCTCTTCCTCCTATATCTTCCTCCTCTCTCTTCCTCCTCTCTCTTCCACCTCTCTCTTCCTACTCTCTCTTCCTCCTCTCTCCTCTTCCTCTCTCTTCCTCCTCTCTCTTCCTCCTCTCTCTCCCTCCTCTCTCTTCCTCCTCTCTTCTCTACCTCTCTCTTCCTCCTCTCTCTTCCTCCTCTCTCATCCTCCTCTCTCTTCCTCCTCTCTCCTCTTCCACTCTCTTCCTCCTCTCTCTTCCTCCTCTCTCATCTTCCTCTCTATTTCTCCTCTCTCTTCCTCCTCTCTCTTCCTCATCTCTCTTCTTCCTCTCCTCTACACCTCTCTCCTCTTCCTCTCTCTTCCTCCTCTCTCTTCCTCCTCTCACTTTTTCCTCTCTCTTCCTCCTCTGTCTTACTCCTCTCTCTTCCTCCTCTCTCTTGCTCCTCTCTCTTCCTCACCTCTCTTCCTACTCTCTCTTCCTACTCTCTCTTCCTCCTCCTCTCTTCTCCTCATCTCTCTTCCTCCTCTCTCGTCATCCACTCTCTTCCTCCTCTCTCTTCCTCCTCTCTCTTCCTCCTCTCTCTTCCTCCTATATCTTCCTCCTCTCTCTTCCTCCTCTCTCTTCCTCCTCTCTCTTCCTCTTCTCTCTTCCTCCTCTCTCCTCCTCCTCTCTCTTCCTACACTTTCTTCCTCCTCTCTCCTCTTCCTCTCTCTTCCTCCTCTCTCTTCCTCCTCTCTCTTCCTCCTCTCTCTTCCTCCTCTCTTCTCTACCTCTCTCTTCCTCCTCTCTCTTCCTCCTCTCTCTTCCTCCTCTCTCTTCCTCCTCTCTCCTCCTCCTCTCTCATCCTCCTCTCTCTTACTCCTCTCTCCTCTTCCTCTCTCTTCCTCCTCTCTCTTCCTCCTCTCTCATCTTCCTCTCTATTTCTCCTCTCTCTTCCTCCTCTCTCTTCCTCATCTCTCTTCTTCCTCTCGCCTCCACCTCTCTCCTCTTCCTCTCACTTCCTCCTCTCTCTTCCTCCTCCTCTCTGTTCCTACTCTCTCTTCCTCCTCTCTCCTCATTCTCTCTCTTCCTCCTCTCTAATCTTCCTCTCTCTTCCTCCTCTCTCTTCCTCCTCTCTCTTCCTCCTCTCTCCGCCTCCTATCTCTTCCTGCACTCTCTTCCTCCTCTCTCCTCATCCTCTCTCTTCGTCCTCTCTCCTCTTCCTCTCTCTTCCTCCTCTCTCTTCCTACTCTCTCTTCCTCCTCTCTCCTCCTCCTCTCTCTTCCTCCTCTCCCTTCCTCCTCTCTCTTCATCTTCTCTCCTCCTCCACTATCTTCCTCCTCTCTCTTCCTCCTCTCTCTTCATCTTCTCTCCTCCACCACTCTCTTCCTCCTCTCATTTCCTCCTCTCTCATTCCCCTCTCTCTTCCTTCTCTCTCCTCCTCATCTCTCTTCCTCCTCTCTCTTCCTCATCTCTCTTCCTCCTCTCTCCTCCTCCTCTCTCTTCCTACTCTCTCTTCCTCCTCTCTCTTCCTCGATTCTATTCCTGCTCTCTCTTCCTCCTCTCTTCCTGCTCTCTCTTGCTCGTCTCTCTTCCTCCTCTCTCCTCTTCCTCTCTCTTCCTCCTCTCTCTTCCTCCTCTATCTTCCTCTTCTCTCTTCCTCCTCTCTCTTCCTCCTCTCTCTTTCTCCTCTCTCTTCCTCATCTCTCCTCTTCCTCTCTCTTCCTCCTCTCTCTTCCACCTCTCTCCTCCACCTCTCTCCTCCTCCTTTCTCTTCCTCCTCTCTCTTCCTCATCTCTCTTCTTCCTCTCTCCTCCTCCTCTCTCCTCCACCTCTCTCCTCTTCCTCTCTCTTCCTCCTCTCTCTTCCTCCTCTCTCTTCCTCCTCTCTCTTCCTCCTCTATCTTCCTCCTCTCTCTTCCTTCTCTCTCTTCCTCATCTCTCCTCATCCTCTCTCTTCCTCCTCTCTCTTCCTCCTCTCTCTTCCTCCTCTCTCTTCCTCCTCTCTCTTCCTCCTCTCTCCTCCTCCTCTATCTTCCTCCTCTCTCCTCTTCCTCCTCACTCCTCTTCCTCTCTCTTCTTCCTCTCTCTTCCTTCTCCTCTCTTCTCCTCATCTTTCTTCCTCCTCTCTCGTCATCCACTCTCTTCCTCCTCTCTCTTCCTCCTCTCTCTTCCTCCTCTCTCTTCCTCTTCTCTCTTCCTCCTCTCCCCTCCTCCTCTCTCTTCCTACTCTCTCTTCCTCCTCTCTCCTCTTCTTCTCTCTTCCTCCTCTCTCTTCCTCCTCTCTCTTCCTCCTCTCTCTTCCTCCTGCCTTCTCTACCTCTCTCTACCTCCTCTCTCTTCCTCCTCTCTCTTCCTCCTCTCTCTTCCTCCTCTCTCCTCCTCCTCTCTCATCCTCCTCTCTCTTCCTCCTCTCTCCTCTTCCTCTCTCTTCCTCCTCTCTCTTCCTCCTCTCTCATCTTCCTCTCTATTTCTCCTCTCTCTTCCTCCTCTCTCTTCCTCATCTCTCTTCTTCCTCTCGCCTCCACCTCTCTCCTCTTCATCTCACTTCCTCCTCTCTCTTCCTCCTCCTCTCTCTTCCTACTCCCTCTTCCTCCTCTCTCCTCATCCTCTCTCTTCCTCCTCTCTCCTCCTCCTCTCTCTTCCTCCTCTCTCTTCCTCCTCTCTTTCCCTCCTCTCTCTTCCTCCTCTCTCCTCTTCCTCTCTATTCCTCCTCTCTCTTCCTCCTCTCTCTTCCTCATCTCTCTTCTTCCTCTCCTCTCCACCTATCTCCTCTTCCTCTCTCTTCCTCCTCTCTCTTCCTCCTCTCTCTTTTTCCTCTCTCTTCCTCCTCTTTCCTTTTCCCCTCTCTTCCTTCTCTCTGTTCCTCCTCTCTCTTCCTCACCTCTCTTCCTACTCTCTCTTCCTCCTCTCTCTTCCTCCTCTCTCTTCCTCCTCTCTCTTCCTCCTCTCTCTTCCTCCTCTCTCTTCCTCCTCTCTCTTCCTCATCTCTTCTCCTCCTTTCTCTTCCTCCTCTCTCTTCCTCATTTCTCTTCTTCCTCTCTACTCCACCTCTCTCCTCTTCATCTCTCCTCCTCCTCTCTCTTCCACCTCTCTCCTCCTCCTCTCTCTACCTCATCTGTCTTCCTCCTCTCTCTCCCTCCTCTCTCTTCCTTCTCCTCTCTCTTCCTCCTCTCTCTTCCTCCTCTCTCTTCCTCCTCTCTCTTCCCCCTCGCTTATCCTCCTCTCTCGTCCTCATCTCTCCACTTCCTCTCTCCTCCTCCTCTCTCTACCTCATCTGTCTTCCTCCTCTCTCTCCCTCCTCTCTCTTCTTCCTCCACTCTCTTCCTCCTCTCTCTTCCTCCTCTCTCTTCCTCCTCTCTCTTCCCCCTGGCTTATCCTCCTCTCTCTTCCTCATCTCTCCACTTCCTCTCTCTTCATCCTCTCTCTTCCACCTCTCTCCTCCTCCTCTCTCTTCCTCATCTCTCTTCTTCCTCTCCTCTCCACCTATCTCCTCTTCCTCTCTCTTCCTCCTCTCTCTTCCTCCTCTCTCTTTTTCCTCTCTCTTCCTCCTCTTTCCTTTTCCCCTCTCTTCCTTCTCTCTGTTCCTCCTCTCTCTTCCTCACCTCTCTTCCTACTCTCTCTTCCTCCTCTCTCTTCCTCCTCTCTCTTCCTCCTCTCTCTTCCTCCTCTCTCTTCCTCCTCTCTCTTCCTCCTCTCTCTTCCTCATCTCTTCTCCTCCTTTCTCTTCCTCCTCTCTCTTCCTCATTTCTCTTCTTCCTCTCTACTCCACCTCTCTCCTCTTCATCTCTCCTCCTCCTCTCTCTTCCACCTCTCTCCTCCTCCTCTCTCTACCTCATCTGTCTTCCTCCTCTCTCTCCCTCCTCTCTCTTCCTTCTCCTCTCTCTTCCTCCTCTCTCTTCCTCCTCTCTCTTCCTCCTCTCTCTTCCCCCTCGCTTATCCTCCTCTCTCGTCCTCATCTCTCCACTTCCTCTCTCCTCCTCCTCTCTCTACCTCATCTGTCTTCCTCCTCTCTCTCCCTCCTCTCTCTTCTTCCTCCACTCTCTTCCTCCTCTCTCTTCCTCCTCTCTCTTCCTCCTCTCTCTTCCCCCTGGCTTATCCTCCTCTCTCTTCCTCATCTCTCCACTTCCTCTCTCTTCATCCTCTCTCTTCCACCTCTCTCCTCCTCCTCTCTCTTCCTCCTCTCTCTTCCTCCTCTCTCTTCCTCCTCTCTCTTCCTCCTCTCTATTCATCCTCTCTCTTCCTCCTCCTTCCTCCTCCTCTCTCTTCCTTCTCTCTCTTCCTCCTCTCTCCTCATCCTCTCTCTTCCTCCTCGCTCTTCCTCCTCTCTCTTCCTCCTGTCTCTTCCTCCTCTCTCCTCTTTCTCTCTATTGCTCCTCTCCCTCCTCTCTCTTCCTCATCTCTCTTTTCCTCTCTCCTCCACCTCTCTCCTCCTCCTCTCTCTTCCTCCTCTCTCTTCCTCCTCCCTCTTCCTCCTCCCTCCTCCTCTCTGTCTTCCTCCTCTCTCCTCCTCCTCTCTCTTCCTCCTCTCTCCTCATCCTCTCTCTTCCTCACCTCTCTTTCTACTCTCTCTTCCTCCTCTCTCTTCCTCCTAGCTCTTCCTCCTCCTCTCTTTTCCTCATCTCTCTTCCTCCTCTCTCGTCATCCACTCTCTTCCTCCTCTCTCTTCCTCCTCTCTCTTCCTCCCCTCTCTTCCTCCTCTCTTCTCTACCTCTCTCTTCCTCCTCTCTCTTCCTCCTCTCTCATCCTCCTCTCTCTTCCTCCTCTCTCCTCTTCCACTCTCTTCCTCCTCTCTCTTCCTCCTCTCTCATCTTCCTCTCTATTTCTCCTCTCTCTTCCACCTCTCTCTTCCTCCTCTCTGCTCCTCCTCTCTCCTCTTCCTCTCTCTTCCTACTCTCTCTTCCTCCTCTCTCTTCCTCTTCTCTCTTCCTCCTCTCTATTCTTCCTCTCTCTTCCTCCTCTCGCTTCCTATTCTCTCCTCTCTCTCTCTTCCTCTTCTCTCTTCCTCCTCACTCTTCCTCCTCTCTCTTCGTCCTCTCTCTTCCTCCTCTCTCTTTTTCCTCTATCTTCCTCCTCTCTCTTTCTCCTCTCTCATCCTCGTCTCTCTTCCTCCTCTCTCATCTTCCTCTCTCCTCTTCCTCTCTCTTGCTCCACTCTCTTCCTCCTCTCTCTACCTCCTTTCTCTTCCTCCTCTCTCTTCCTCCTCTCTCCTCTTCCTGTCTCTTCCTCCTCTCTCTTCCTCCTCTCTCTTCCTCCTCTCTCCTCTTCCTCTCTCTTCCTCCTCTCTCTTCCTCCTCTCTCTTCTTCCTCTCTCTTCCTCCTCTCTCTTCCACCGCTATCTTCCTCCTCTCTCCTCTTCCTCTATCCTCTTCCACTCTCTTCCTCCTCTCTCTTCCTCCTCTCTCTTCCTCCTCTCTCTTCCTTTTCTCTCCTCTTCCTCTCTCTTCTTCCTCTCTCTTCCTCCTCTCTCTTCCTCCACTCTCTTCCAACACAATCTTCCTCCTCTCTCTTCTTCCTCTCTCTTCCTCGTCTCTCTTCCTCCTCTCTCTTCCTCCTCTCTCCTCTTCCTCTCTCTTCCTCCTCTCTCTTCCTCCTCTCTCTTCCTCCTCTCTCTTCCTCCTCTCTCTTCCTTTTCTCTCATCTTCCTCTCTCTTCTTCCTCTCTCTTCCTCCTCTCTCTTCCTCCACTCTCTTCCAACACAATCTTCCTCCTCTCTCTTCTTCCTCTCTCTTCCTCGTCTCTCTTCCTCCTCTCTCTTCCTCCTCTCTCCTCTTCCTCTCTCTTCCTCCTCTCTCTTCCTCCTCTCTCTTCCTCCTCTCTCTTCCTCCTCACTCTTGCTCCTCTCTCATCCTCGTCTCTCTTCCTCCTCACTCTTCTTCCTATCGCTTCCTCCTCTCTCCTCCTCGTCTGTCTTCCTCCTCTCTTTTCCTCCACTCTCTTCCAACACAATCTTCCTCCTCTCTCCTCTTCTTCTCTCTTCCTCCTCTATCTTCCTCCTCTCTCTTCCTCCTCTCAATTCCTCCTCTCTCCTCTTCCTCTCCTTTATCACTCTTCCTCCTCCTCTCTCTTCCTCCTCTCTCTTCCTCCCCTCTCTTCCTTCTCTCTCCTCTTCCTCTGTCTTCCTCCTCTCTCTTCTTCCTCTCTCTTCCTCCTCTCTCTTCCCCCTCTCTCTTCTTCCTCTCTCTTCCTCCTCTCTCTTCCTTCTCTCTCTTCCTCCTCTCTCTTCCTCCTCTCTCATCCTCGTCTCTCTTCCTCCTCTCTCTTCCTCCTCTCTCCTCTTCCTCTCACTTCCTCCTCTCTCTTCCTCCTCTCTCATCCTCGGCTCTCTTCATCCTCTCTCTTCCTCCTCTCTCCTCTTCATCTCGCTTTCTCCTCTCTCTTCCTCCTCTCTCATCCTCGTCTCTCTTCCTCCTCTCTCTTTCTACTCTCTCCTCTTCCTCTCTCTTCCTCCTCTCTCTTCCTCCTCTCTCTTCCTCCTCTCTCTTCCTCCTCTCTCCTCTTCCTCTATCTTCCTCCTCTCTCTTCCACCTCTCTCTTCCTCCTCTCTGCTCCTCCTCTCTCTTTTTCCTCTCTCTTCCTCCTCTCTCTTCCTCCTCTCTCCTCTTCCTCTCGCTTCCTCCTCTCTTTTCCTCCTCTCTAATCCTCGTCTCTCTTCCTCCTCTCTCATCCTCCTCTCTCCTCTTCCTCTTTCTTCCTCCTCTCACTTCCTCCTCTCTCTTCCTCCTCTCTCTTCCTCCTCTCTCCTCTTCCTGTCTCTTCCTCCTCTCTCTTCCTCCTCTCTCTTCCTCCTCTCTCCTCTTCCTCTATCTTCCTCCTCTCTCTTCCTCCTCTCTCTTCCTCCTCTCTCTTCCTCCTCTCTCTTCCTCCTCTCTCCTCCTCCTCTCTCCTCCTCCTCTCTCTTCCTCCTGTCTCTTACTCCTCTCTCTTCCTCCTCTCCCTTCTTCCTCTCACTTCCGCCTCTCTCTTCCTCCTCTCTCCTCCTCCTCTCCCCTCTTCCTCTCTCTTCCTCCTCACTCTTCCTCCGCTCTCTTCCTCCTCTCTACTCCTCCTCTCTCTTCATCCTCTCTCTTCCTCCTCTCTCCTCTTCCTCTCTCTTCCTCCTCTCTCTTCCTCCTCTCTCTTCCTCTTCTCTTCCTCTCTCTTCCTCCTCACTCTTGCTCCTCTCTCATCCTCGTCTCTCTTCCTCCTCTCTCTTCCCCCTCTCTCTTCCTCCTCTAACCTCCTCATCTCTCTTCTTCCTCTCTCTTCCTCCTCTCTCTTCCTCATCTCTCTTCCTCCTCTCTCTTTTTCCTCTATCTTCCTCCTCTCTTTTCCTCCTCTCTAATCCTCCTCTCTCTTCCTCCTCTCCCTTCCTCCTCTCTCCTCTTCCTCTCTCTTCCTCCTCTCTCTTCTTCCTCTCAATTCCTCCTCTCTCCTCTTCCTCTCTCTGCCTCCTCTCTCTTCCTCCTCTCTCTTCCTCTTCTCTCCTCTTCCTCTCTCTTCCTCCTCTCTCTTCCTCCACTCTCTTCCAACACAATCTTCCTCCTCTCTCCTCTTCTTCTCTCTTCCTCCTCTCTCTTCCTCCTCTCTCTTCGTCCTCTCAATTCCTCCTCTCTTCTCTTCCTCTCTCTTCTTTATGTCTCTTCCTCCTCTCTCTTCCTCCTCTCTGCTCTTCCTTTCTCTTCCTTCTCTCTCTTCCTCCTCTCTCTTTTTCATCTCTCCTACTCCTCCTCTCTTCTCTTCCTCTCTCTTCCTCCTCTCTCTTCCTCCTCTCTCTTCCTACTCTCTCTTCCTGCTCTCTCTTCTTCCTCTCTCTTCCGCCTCTCTCTTCCTCCTCTCTCCTCCTCCTCTCCCCTCTTCCTCTCTCTTCCTCCTCACTCCTCCTCCGCTCTCTTCCTCCTCTCTCCTCCTCCTCTCTCTTCCTCCTCTCTCTTCCTCCTCTCTCTTCCTCCTCTCTCTTCCTCCTCTCTCCTCCTCCTCTCTCCTCCTCCTCTCTCTTCCTCCTGTCTCTTCCTCCTCTCTCTTCCTCCTCTCTCTTCTTCCTCTCGCTTCCGCCTCTCTCTTCCTCCTCTCTCCTCCTCCTCTCTCCTCTTCCTCTCTCTTCCTCCTCTCTCTTCCTCCTCTCTCTTCTTCCTCTCTCTTCCTCCTCTCTCTTCCACCGCTATCTTCCTCCTCTCTCCTCTTCCTCTATCCTCTTCCACTCTCTTCCTCCTCTCTCTTCCTCCTCTCTCTTCCTCCTCTCTCTTCCTTTTCTCTCCTCTTCCTCTCTCTTCTTCCTCTCTCTTCCTCCTCTCTCTTCCTCCACTCTCTTCCAACACAATCTTCCTCCTCTCTCTTCTTCCTCTCTCTTCCTCCTCTCTCTTCCTCATCTCTCTTCCTCCTCTCTCTTCCTCCTCTCTCATCCTCGTCTCTCTTCCTCCTCTTTCTTCCTCCTCTCTCCTCTTCCTCTATCCTCTTCCTCTCTCTTCCTCCTCTCTCTTCCTCCTCTCTCTTCCTCCTCTCTCTTCCTCCTCACTCTTGCTCCTCTCTCATCCTCGTCTCTCTTCCTCCTCACTCTTCTTCCTATCGCTTCCTCCTCTCTCCTCCTCGTCTGTCTTCCTCCTCTCTTTTCCTCCACTCTCTTCCAACACAATCTTCCTCCTCTCTCCTCTTCTTCTCTCTTCCTCCTCTATCTTCCTCCTCTCTCTTCCTCCTCTCAATTCCTCCTCTCTCCTCTTCCTCTCCTTTATCACTCTTCCTCCTCCCTCCTCCTCCTCTCTCTTCCTCCTCTCTCTTCCTCCCCTCTCTTCCTTCTCTCTCCTCTTCCTCTGTCTTCCTCCTCTCTCTTCTTCCTCTCTCTTCCTCCTCTCTCTTCCCCCTCTCTCTTCTTCCTCTCTCTTCCTCCACTCTCTTCCTTCTCTCTCTTCCTCCTCTCTCTTCCTCCTCTCTCATCCTCGTCTCTCTTCCTCCTCTCTCTTCCTCCTCTCTCCTCTTCCTCTCTCTTCCTCCTCTCTCTTCCTCCTCTCTCATCCTCGGCTCTCTTCATCCTCTCTCTTCCTCCTCTCTCCTCTTCATCTCGCTTTCTCCTCTCTCTTCCTCCTCTCTCATCCTCGTCTCTCTTCCTCCTCTCTCTTTCTACTCTCTCCTCTTCCTCTCTCTTCCTCCTCTCTCTTCCTCCTCTCTCTTCCTCCTCTCTCCTCTTCCTCTATCTTCCTCCTCTCTCTTCCACCTCTCTCTTCCTCCTCTCTGCTCCTCCTCTCTCTTTTTCCTCTCTCTTCCTCCTCTCTCTTCCTCCTCTCTCCTCTTCCTCTCGCTTCCTCCTCTCTTTTCCTCCTCTCTAATCCTCGTCTCTCTTCCTCCTCTCTCATCCTCCTCTCTCCTCTTCCTCTTTCTTCCTCCTCTCACTTCCTCCTCTCTCTTCCTCCTCTCTCTTCCTCCTCTCTCCTCTTCCTGTCTCTTCCTCCTCTCTCTTCCTCCTCTCTCTTCCTCCTCTCTCCTCTTCCTCTATCTTCCTCCTCTCTCTTCCTCCTCTCTCTTCCTCCTCTCTCTTCCTCCTCTCTCTTCCTCCTCTCTCCTCTTCCACTCTCTTCCTCCTCTCTCTTCCTCCTCTCTCATCTTCCTCTCTATTTCTCCTCTCTCTTCCACCTCTCTCTTCCTCCTCTCTGCTCCTCCTCTCTCCTCTTCCTCTCTCTTCCTACTCTCTCTTCCTCCTCTCTCTTCCTCTTCTCTCTTCCTCCTCTCTATTCTTCCTCTCTCTTCCTCCTCTCGCTTCCTCTTCTCTCCTCTCTCTCTCTTCCTCTTCTCTCTTCCTCCTCACTCTTCCTCCTCTCTCTTCGTCCTCTCTCTTCCTCCTCTCTCTTTTTCCTCTATCTTCCTCCTCTCTCTTTCTCCTCTCTCATCCTCGTCTCTCTTCCTCCTCTCTCATCCTCCTCTCTCCTCTTCCTCTCTCTTGCTCCACTCTCTTCCTCCTCTCTCTACCTCCTTTCTCTTCCTCCTCTCTCTTCCTCCTCTCTCCTCTTCCTGTCTCTTCCTCCTCTCTCTTCCTCCTCTCTCTTCCTCCTCTCTCCTCTTCCTCTCTCTTCCTCCTCTCTCTTCCTCCTCTCTCTTCTTCCTCTCTCTTCCTCCTCTCTCTTCCACCGCTATCTTCCTCCTCTCTCCTCTTCCTCTATCCTCTTCCACTCTCTTCCTCCTCTCTCTTCCTCCTCTCTCTTCCTCCTCTCTCTTCCTTTTCTCTCCTCTTCCTCTCTCTTCTTCCTCTCTCTTCCTCCTCTCTCTTCCTCCACTCTCTTCCAACACAATCTTCCTCCTCTCTCTTCTTCCTCTCTCTTCCTCCTCTCTCTTCCTCATCTCTCTTCCTCCTCTCTCTTCCTCCTCTCTCATCCTCGTCTCTCTTCCTCCTCTTTCTTCCTCCTCTCTCCTCTTCCTCTATCCTCTTCCTCTCTCTTCCTCCTCTCTCTTCCTCCTCTCTCTTCCTCCTCTCTCTTCCTATTCTGGCCTCTTCCTCTCTCTTCCTCCTCACTCTTGCTCCTCTCTCATCCTCGTCTCTCTTCCTCCTCACTCTTCTTCCTATCGCTTCCTCCTCTCTCCTCCTCGTCTGTCTTCCTCCTCTCTTTTCCTCCACTCTCTTCCAACACAATCTTCCTCCTCTCTCCTCTTCTTCTCTCTTCCTCCTCTATCTTCCTCCTCTCTCTTCCTCCTCTCAATTCCTCCTCTCTCCTCTTCCTCTCCTTTATCACTCTTCCTCCTCCCTCGTCCTCCTGTCTCTTCCTCCTCTCTCTTCCTCCCCTCTCTTCCTTCTCTCTCCTCTTCCTCTGTCTTCCTCCTCTCTCTTCTTCCTCTCTCTTCCTCCTCTCTCTTCCTTCTCTCTCTTCCTCCTCTCTCTTCCTTCTCTCTCATCCTCGTCTCTCTTCCTCCTCTCTCTTCCTCCTCTCTCCTCTTCCTCTCTCTTCCTCCTCTCTCTTCCTCCTCTCTCATCCTCGGCTCTCTTCATCCTCTCTCTTCCTCCTCTCTCCTATTCCTCTCGCTTTCTCCTCTCTCTTCCTCCTCTCTCATCCTCGTCTCTCTTCCTCCTCTCTCTTTCTACTCTCTCCTCTTCCTCTCTCTTCCTCCTCTCTCTTCCTCCTCTCTCTTCCTCCTCTCTCTTCCTCCTCTCTCCTCTTCCTCTCGCTTCCTCCTCTCTTTTCCTCCTCTCTAATCCTCGTCTCTCTTCCTCCTCTCTCATCCTCCTCTCTCCTCTTCCTCTCTCTTCCTCCTCTCACTTCCTCCTCTCTCTTCCTCCTCTCTCTTCCTCCTCTCTCCTCTTCCTGTCTCTTCCTCCTCTCTCTTCCTCCTCTCTCTTCCTCCTCTCTCCTCTTCCTCTATCTTCCTCCTCTCTCTTCCTCCTCTCTCTTCCTCCTCTCTCTTCCTCCTCTCTCTTCCTCCTCTCTCCTCCTCCTCTCTCTTCCTCCTGTCTCTTACTCCTCTCTCTTCCTCCTCTCCCTTCTTCCTCTCACTTCCGCCTCTCTCTTCCTCCTCTCTCCTCCTCCTCTCCCCTCTTCCTCTCTCTTCCTCCTCACTCTTCCTCCGCTCTCTTCCTCCTCTCTACTCCTCCTCTCTCTTCATCCTCTCTCTTCCTCCTCTCTCATCTTCCTCTCTCTTCCTCCTCTCTCTTCCTCCTCTCTCTTCCTCTTCTCTTCCTCTCTCTTCCTCCTCACTCTTGCTCCTCTCTCATCCTCGTCTCTCTTCCTCCTCTCTCTTCCCCCTCTCTCTTCCTCCTCTAACCTCCTCATCTCTCTTCTTCCTCTCTCTTCCTCCTCTCTCTTCCTCATCTCTCTTCCTCCTCTCTCTTTTTCCTCTATCTTCCTCCTCTCTTTTCCTCCTCTCTAATCCTCCTCTCTCTTCCTCCTCTCCCTTCCTCCTCTCTCCTCTTCCTGTCTCTTCCTCCTCTCTCTTCCTCCTCTCAATTCCTCCTCTCTCCTCTTCCTCTCTCTGCCTCCTCTCTCTTCCTCCTCTCTCTTCCTCTTCTCTCCTCTTCCTGTCTCTTCCTCCTCTCTCTTCCTCCTCTCTCTTCCTCCTCTCTCTTCCTCCTCTCTCTTCCTCCTCTCTCTTCCTCCACTCTCTTCCAAAACAATCTTCCTCCTCTCTCCTCTTCTTCTCTCTTCCTCCTCTCTCTTCCTCCTCTCTCTTCGTCCTCTCAATTCCTCCTCTCTTCTCTTCCTCTCTCTTCTTTATGTCTCTTCCTCCTCTCTCTTCCTCCTCTCTGCTCTTCCTTTCTCTTCCTTCTCTCTCTTCCTCCTCTCTCTTTTTCATCTCTCCTACTCCTCCTCTCTTCTCTTCCTCTCTCTTCCTCCTCTCTCTTCCTCCTCTCTCTTCCTACTCTCTCTTCCTGCTCTCTCTTCTTCCTCTCTCTTCCGCCTCTCTCTTCCTCCTCTCTCCTCCTCCTCTCCCCTCTTCCTCTCTCTTCCTCCTCACTCCTCCTCCGCTCTCTTCCTCCTCTCTCCTCCTCCTCTCTCTTCCTCCTCTCTCTTCCTCCTCTCTCTTCCTCCTCTCTCCTCCTCCTCTCTCCTCCTCCTCTCTCTTCCTCCTGTCTCTTCCTCCTCTCTCTTCTTCCTCTCTCTTCTTCCTCTCGCTTCCGCCTCTCTCTTCCTCCTCTCTACTCCTCCTCTCCCCTCTTCCTCTCTCTTCCTCCTCACTCTTCCTCCGTTCTCTTCCTCCTCTCTCCTCCTCCTCTCTCTTCATCCTCTCTCTTCCTCCTCTCTCTTCCTCTTCTCTCCTCTTCCTCTCTCTTCCTCCTCACTCTTGCTCCTCTCTTATCCTCGTCTCTCTTCCTCCTCTCTCTTCCCCCTCTCTCTTCCTGCTCTACCCTCCTCATCTCTCTTCTTCCTCTCTCTTCCTCCTCTCTCTTCCTCCTCTCTCTTCCTCCTCTCTCTTTTTCCTCTATCTTCCTCCTCTCTTTTCCTCCTCTCTAATCCTCGTCTCTCTTCCTCCTCTCTCCTCTTCCTCTCTCTTCCTCCTCTCTCTTCCTCCTCTCTCATCTTCCTCTATTTCTCCTCTCTCCTCTTCCTCTCTCTTCCTCCTCTCTCTTCTCCTCTCTCTTCCTCCTCTCTCTTCCTCCTCTCTCTTCCTCCTCTCTCTTCCTCCTCTCTCTTCCTCCTCTCTCTTCCTTCTCTCTCTTCCTCCTCTCTCTTCCTCCTCTCTCATCCTCGTCTCTCTTCCTCCTCTCTCTTCCTCCTCTCTCCTCTTCCACTCTCTTCCTCCTCTCTCTTCCTCCTCTCTCATCCTCGTCTCTCTTCCTCCTCTCTCTTCCTCCTCCCTGTTCCTCCTCTCTCTTCCTCTTCTCTCCTCTTCCTGTCTCTTCCTCCTCTCTCTTCCTCCTCTCTCTTCCTCCTCTCTCTTCCTCCACTCTCTTCCAACACAACCTTCCTCCTCTCTCCTCTTCTTCTCTCTTCCTCCTCTCTCTTCCTCCTCTCTCTTCGTCCTCTCAATTCCTCCTCTCTCCTCTTCCTCTCTCTTCTTTATGTCTCTTCCTCCTGTCTCTTCCTCCTCTCTGCTCTTCCTTTCTCTTCATTCTGTCTCTTCCTCCTCTATCTTTTTCATCTCTCCTACTCCTCCTCTCTTCTCTTCCTCTCTCTTCCTCCTCTCTCTTCCTCCTCTCTCTTCCTACTCTCTCTTCCTCCTCTCTCTTCTTCCTCTCGCTTCCGCCTCTCTCTTCCTCCTCTCTCCTCCTCCTCTCCCCTCTTCCCCTCTCTTCCTCCTCTCTCTTCATCCTCTCTCTTCCTCCTCTCTCCTCTTCCTCTCTCTTCCTCCTCTCTCTTCCTCTTCTCTATTCCTCTTCTCTCCTCTTCCTCTCTCTTCCTCCTCACTCTTGCTTCTCTCTCATCCTCGTCTCTCTTCCTCCTCTCTCTTCCCCCTCTCTCTTCCTCCACTAACATCCTCATCTCTGTTCTTCCTCTCTCTTCCTCCTCTCTCTTCCTCCTCTCTCTTCCTCCTCTCTCTTTTTCCTCTATCTTCCTCCTCTCTTTTCCTCCTCTCTAATCCTCGTCTCTCTTCCTCCTCTCTCTACCTCCTCTCTCCTCTTCCTCTATCTTCCTCCTCTCAATTCCTCCTCTCTCCTCTTCCTCTCCTTTATCCCTCTTCCTCCTCCTTCGTCCTCCTCTCTCTTCCTCCTCTCTCTTCCTCCCCTCTCTTCCTTCTCTCTCCTCTTCCTCTATCTTCCTCCTCTCTCCTCCTCCTCTCCCCTCTTCCTCTCTCTTCCTCCTCACTCTTCCTCCGCTCTCTTCCTCCTGTCTCTTCCTCCTATCTCTTCCTCCCCTCTCTTCCTTCTCTCTCCTCTTCCTCTATCTTCCTCCTCTCTCCTCCTCCTCTCCCCTCTTCCTCCTCTTCCTCCTCACTCTTCCTCCGCTCTCTTCCTCCTCTCTCTTCCTCCTCTTTCTTCCTCCTCTCTCCTCCTCCTCTCCCCTCTTCCTCCTCTTCCTCCTCTCTCTTCCTCCACTCTCTCTCCAAGACAATCTTCCTCCTCTCTCCTCTTCTTCTCTCTTCCTCCTCTTTCTTCCTCCTCTCTCTTCCTCCCCTCTCCTCCTTCTCTCTCCTCTTCCTCTCTCTTCCTCCTCTCTCTTCCTCCTCTCTCTTCCTGCTCTCTCTTCCTCCTCTCTCCTCCTCCTCTCTCTTCCTCCTCTCTCCTCCTCCTCTCTCTTCCTCCTCTCTCTTCCTCCTCTCTCCTCTCATCTCTCTTCATCCTCTCTCTTCTTCCTGTCTCTTCCTCCTCTCTCTTCCTCCCCTCTCCTCCTTCTCTCTCCTCTTCCTCTCTCTTCCTCCTCTCTCTTCCTCCTCTCTCTTCCTGCTCTCTCTTCCTCCTCTCTCCTCCTCCTCTCTCTTCCTCCTCTCTCCTCCTCCTCACTCTTCCTCCGCTCTCTTCCTCCTCTCTCTTCCTCCTCTCTCCTCTTCCTCTTTATTCCTCCTCTCTCTTCCTCCTCTCTCTTCCTCCTCTCTCTTCCTCTTCTCTCCTCTTCCTCTCTCTTCGTCCTCACTCTTCCTCCTCTCTCTTCCTCCTCACTCTTGCTCCTCTCTTCTCTTCCTCTTTATTCCTCCTCTCTCTTCCTCCTCTCTCTTCCTCTTCTCTCTTCCGCCCCTCTCCTCTTCCTCTCTCTTCCTCCTCACTCTTCCTCCTCTCTCTTCCTCTTCTCTCCTCTTCCTGTCTCTTCCTCCTCTCTCTTCCTCCTCTCTCCTCTTCCTCTCTCTTCCTCCTCACTCTTGCTCCTCTCTCATCCTCGTCTCTCTTCCTCCTCTCTCTTCCTCCTCTCTCTTCCTCCACTAACCTCCTCATCTCTCTTCCTCCTCACTCTTCCTCCTCTCTATTCCTCCTCTCTCTTTCTCCTCTATCCTCCTCCTCACTCCTCTTCCTCTACCTTCCTCCTCTCTCATCCTCCTCTCTCATCCTCCTCTCTCTTCCTCCTCTCTCTTCCTCCTCTCTCCTCTTCTACTCTCTTCCTCCTCACTCTTCCTCCTCTCTTTTCCTCTTCTCTCCTCTTCCTGTCTCTTCCTCCTCTCTCTTCCTCCTCTCCCTTCCTCCACTCTCTTCCAAAACAATCTTCCTCCTCTCTCCTCTTCTTCTCTCTTCCTCCTCTCTCTTCCTCCTCTCTGATCTTCCTCTCTCTTCCTCCTCTCTCTTCTTCCTCTCTCTTCCTCCTCTCTCTTCCACCGCTATCTTCCTCCTCTCTCTTCCTCTTCTCTCCTCTTCCTCTGTCTTCGTCCTCACTCTTCCTCCTCTCTCTTCCTCCTCTCTCTTCCTCCTCTCTCCTCCTCATCTCTCTTCCTCCTCACACTTGCTCCTCTCTCTTCCTCCTCTCTCCTCCTCCTCACTCGTCTTCCTCTATCTTCCTCCTCTCTCATCCTCCACTCTCATCCTCCTCTCTCTTCCTACTCTCTCTTCCTCCTCTCTCCTCTTCCTCTCTCTTCCTCCTCTCTCTACCTCCTCTCTCTTCCTCCACTCTCTTCCTCGTTTCTCCTCATCCTCTGTCCTCTTCCTCTCTCATCCGCCTCTCTCTTCCTCCTCTCTCTTGTTCCTCTCTCTTCCTCATCTCTCTTCCTCCTCTCTCTTCCTCCTCTCTCATCCTCGTCTCTCTTCCTCCTCTCTCTTCCTCTTCTCTCCTCTTCCTCTCTCTTCGTCCTCACTCTTCCTCCTCTCTCTTCCTCCTCTTTCTTCCTCCTCCTTCCTCCTCATCTCTCTTCCTCCTCACTCTTGCTCCTGTCTCTTCCTCCTCTCTCCTCCTCCTCACTCCTCTTCCTCTATCTTCCTCCTCTCTCATCCTCCTCTCTCTTCATCATCTCTCTTCCTCCTCTCTCCTCTTCCTGTCTCTTCCTCCTTTCTCCTCTTCATCTATCCTCTTCCTCTCTCTTCCTCCTCTCGCTTCCTCCTCTCTCTTCCTCTTCTCTCCTCTTCCTGTCTCTTCCTCCTCTCTCTTCCTCCTCTCTCTTCCTCCACTCTCTTCCAACACAATCTTCCTCCTCTCTCCTCTTCTTCTCTCTTACTCCTCTTTCTTCCTCCTCTCTCTTCCTCCCCTCTCCTCCTTCTCTCTCCTCTTCCTCTCTCTTCCTCCTCTCTCTTCCTCCTCTCTCTTCCTGCTCTCTGTTCCTCCTCTCTCTTCCTCTTCTCTCTTCCTCCTCTCTCCTCCTCCTCTCTCTTCCTCCTCTCTCCTCCTCCTCTCTCTTCCTCCTCTCTCTTCCTCCTCTCTCCTCCATCTCTCTTCCTCCTCTCTCTTCTTCCTGTCTCTTCCTCCTCTCTCCTCTCATCTCTCTTCCTCCTCTCTCTTCCTCCTCTCTCTTCCTCCTCTCTCTTCCTCCTCTCTCTTTTTCCTCTATGTTCCTCCTCTTTCTTCCTCCTCTCTAATCCTCGTCTCTCTTCCTCCTCTCTCATCCTCCTCTCTTCTATTCCTCTCTCTTCCTCCTCTAGCTTCCTCCTCTCTCTTCCTACTCTCTCTTCCTCCTCTCTCTTCTTCCTCTCTCTTCCGCCTCTCTCTTCCTCCTCTCTCCTCCTCCTCTCCCCTCTTCCTCTCTCTTCCTCCTCACTCTTCCTCCGCTCTCTTCCTCCTCTCTCTTCCTCCTCTCTCCTCTTCCTCTTTATTCCTCCTCTCTCTTCCTCCTCTCTCTTCCTCCTCTCTCTTCCTCCTCTCTCTTCCTCTTCTCTCCTCTTCCTCTCTCTTCGTCCTCACTCTTCATCCTCTCTCTTCATCCTCACTCTTGCTCCTCTCTCATCCTCGTCTCTCTTCCTCCTCTCTCTTCCCCCTTTCTCTTCCTCCTCTAAGCTCCTCATCTCTCTTCCTCCTCACTCTTCCTCCTCTCTCTTCCTCCTCTCTCTTTCTCCTATATCCTCCTCCTCACTCCTCTTCCTCTATCTTCCTCCTCTCTCATCCTCCTCTCTCATCCTCCTCTCTCTTCCTCTTCTCTCTTCCTCCTCTCTCCCCTTCTTCTCTCTTCCTCCTCTCTCTTCCTCCTCTCTGCTCTTCCTCTCTCTTCCTCCTATCTCTTCCTCCTCTCTCTTCCTCCTCTATCTTCCTTCTCACTCCTCTTCCTCTATCTTCCTCATCTCTCATCCTCCACTCTCATCCTCCTCTCTCTTCCTCCTCTCTCTTCCTCCTCTCTCTCCTCCTCTCTCTTCCTCGTTTCTCCTCATCCTCTGTCCTCTTCCTCTCTCCTCCTCCTCTCTCTTCCTCCTATCTCTTGTTCCTCTCTCTTCCGCCTCTCTCTTCCTCCTCTCTCTTCGTCCTCTCTCATCCTCGTCTCTCTTCCTCCTCTCTCTTCCTCCTCTCTCCTCTTCCTCTATCTTCCTCCTCTCTCATCCTCCTCTCTCATCCTCCTCTCTCTTCCTCATCTCTCTTCCTTCTCTCTCCTCTTCTGTCTCTTCCTCCTTTCTCCTCCTCCTCTGTCCTCTTCCTCTCTCTTCCTCCTCTCTCTTCCTCCTCTCTCTTCTTCCTCTCTCTTCCTCCTCTCTCTTCCACCTCTCTCTTCCTCCTCTCTCCTCTTCCTCTATCCTCTTCCTCTATATTCCTCCTCTCTCTTCCTCCTCTCTCTTCCTCCTCTCTCTTCCTCCTCTCTCTTCCTCCACTCTCTTTCTAACACAATCTTCCTCCTCTCTCCTCTTCTTCTCTCTTCCTCCTCTTTCTTCCTCCTCTCTCGTCCTCCTCTCAATTCCTCCTACCTGCTCTTCCTTTCCCTTCCTTCTCTCTCTTCCTCCTCTCTCTTTTTCATCTCTCCTCCTCCTCCTCTCTTCTCTTCCTATCTCTTCCTCCTCTCTCTTCCGCCTGTCTCTTCCTCCTCTCTCTTCCTCCTCTCTCATCTTCCTCTCTCTTCCTCCTCACTCTTGCTCCTCTCTCTTCCTCCTCTCTCCTCCTCCTCTCTCTTCCTCCTCTCTCTTCCTCCTCTCTCTTCCAACTCTCTCTTCCTCTTCTCTCTTCCTCCACTCTCCTCTTCCTCTCTTTTCCTCCTATCTCTTCCTCCTCTCTCTTCCTCCTCTCCCTTCCTCCTCCCTCTTCCTCCCCTCTCCTCCTTCTCTCTCCTCTTCCTCTCTCTTCCTCGTCTCTCTTCCTCCTCTCTCATCCTCGTCTCTCTTCCTCCTCTCTCTTCCTCCTCTCTCCTCTTCCTCTCTCTTCCTCCTCTCTCTTCCTCCTCTCTGTTCCACCTCTCTATTCCTCCTCTCTGCTCCTCCTCTCTCGTTTTCCTCTCTCTTCCTCCTCTCTCTTCCTCCACTCTCTTCCTCCTCTCTCTTCCTCTTCTCTCTTACTCCTCTCTCTTCTTCCTCTCTCTTCCACCTCTCGCTTCCTCTTCTCTCCTCTCTCTCTCTTCCTCTTCTCTCTTCCTTCTCTCTCTTCCTCCTCTCTCCTCTTCCTCTCTCTTATTCCTCACTCTTGCTCCTCTCTCATCCTCCTCTCTCTTCCTCCTCTCTCTTCCTCCTCTCTCTTCCTCCTCTCTCCTCTTCCTCTCTCTTCCTCCTCTCTCTTCCTCCTCTCTCTTCTTCCTCTGTCTTCCTCCTCCTCCTCCTCCTCTCTTTTCCTCCTCTCTCTTCCTCCTCTCTCTTCCTCCTCTCTCTTCCTCCTCTCTCTTCCTCCTGTCTCCTCTTCCTCTCTCCTCTTCCTCTCTCTTCCTCCTCTCTCTTCCTCTCTCTTCCTCCTCTCTCTTCCTCCTCTCTCTTCCTCCACTCTCTTCCAACACATTCTTCCTCCTCTCTCCTCTTCTTCTCTCTTCCTCCTCTCTCTTCCTCCTCTCTCTTCCTCCTCTCTCTTCCTCCTCTCAATTCCTCCTCTCTCCTCTTCCTCTCTCTGCCTCCTCTCTCTTCCTCCTCTCTCTTCCTCCTCTCTCTTACTCCTCTCTCTTCCTCCTCTCTCCTCCTCCTCTCTCCCCCTCCTCTTTCTTCCTCCTGTCTCTTCCTCCTCTCTCTTCCTCCTCTCCTTCCTCCTCTCTCTTCCTCTTCTCTCCTCTTCCTCTCTCTTCCTCCTCACTCTTGCTCCTCCCTCATCCTCGTCTCTCTTCCTCCTCTCTCTTCCTCCTCTCTCTTCCTCCTCTCTCTTCCTCCTCTATCCTCCTCATCTCTCTTCCTACTCACTCTTGCTCCTGTCTCTTCCTCCTCTCTCTTCCTCCTCTCTCCTCTTCCTCTATCTTCCTCCTCTCTCATCCTCCTCTCTCATCCTCCTCTCTCTTCCTCATCTCTCTTCCTTCTCTCTCCTCTTCCTGTCTCTTCCTCCTTTCTCCTCCTCCTCTGTCCTCTTCCTCTCTCTTCCTCCTCTCTCTTCCTCCTCTCTCTTCTTCCTCTCTCTTCCTCCTCTCTCTTCCACCTCTCTCTTCCTCCTCTCTCCTCTTCCTCTATCCTCTTCCTCTATATTCCTCCTCTCTCTTCCTCCTCTCTCTTCCTCCTCTCTCTTCCTCCTCTCTCTTCCTCCACTCTCTTCTAACACAATCTTCCTCCTCTCTCCTCTTCTTCTCTCTTCCTCCTCTTTCTTCCTCCTCTCTCGTCCTCCTCTCAATTCCTCCTACCTGCTCTTCCTTTCCCTTCCTTCTCTCTCTTCCTCCTCTCTCTTTTTCATCTCTCCTCCTCCTCCTCTCTTCTCTTCCTATCTCTTCCTCCTCTCTCTTCCGCCTGTCTCTTCCTCCTCTCTCTTCCTCCTCTCTCATCTTCCTCTCTCTTCCTCCTCACTCTTGCTCCTCTCTCTTCCTCCTCTCTCCTCCTCCTCTCTCTTCCTCCTCTCTCTTCCTCCTCTCTCTTCCAACTCTCTCTTCCTCTTCTCTCTTCCTCCTCTCTCCTCTTCCTCTCTTTTCCTCCTATCTCTTCCTCCTCTCTCTTCCTCCTCTCCCTTCCTCCTCCCTCTTCCTCCCCTCTCCTCCTTCTCTCTCCTCTTCCTCTCTCTTCCTCGTCTCTCTTCCTCCTCTCTCATCCTCGTCTCTCTTCCTCCTCTCTCTTCCTCCTCTCTCCTCTTCCTCTCTCTTCCTCCTCTCTCTTCCTCCTCTCTGTTCCACCTCTCTATTCCTCCTCTCTGCTCCTCCTCTCTCGTTTTCCTCTCTCTTCCTCCTCTCTCTTCCTCCACTCTCTTCCTCCTCTCTCTTCCTCTTCTCTCTTACTCCTCTCTCTTCTTCCTCTCTCTTCCACCTCTCGCTTCCTCTTCTCTCCTCTCTCTCTCTTCCTCTTCTCTCTTCCTTCTCTCTCTTCCTCCTCTCTCCTCTTCCTCTCTCTTATTCCTCACTCTTGCTCCTCTCTCATCCTCCTCTCTCTTCCTCCTCTCTCTTCCTCCTCTCTCTTCCTCCTCTCTCCTCTTCCTCTCTCTTCCTCCTCTCTCTTCCTCCTCTCTCTTCTTCCTCTGTCTTCCTCCTCCTCCTCCTCCTCTCTTTTCCTCCTCTCTCTTCCTCATCTCTCTTCCTCCTCTCTCTTCCTCCTCTCTCTTCCTCCTGTCTCCTCTTCCTCTCTCCTCTTCCTCTCTCTTCCTCCTCTCTCTTCCTCTCTCTTCCTCCTCTCTCTTCCTCCTCTCTCTTCCTCCACTCTCTTCCAACACATTCTTCCTCCTCTCTCCTCTTCTTCTCTCTTCCTCCTCTCTCTTCCTCCTCTCTCTTCCTCCTCTCTCTTCCTCCTCTCAATTCCTCCTCTCTCCTCTTCCTCTCTCTGCCTCCTCTCTCTTCCTCCTCTCTCTTCCTCCTCTCTCTTACTCCTCTCTCTTCCTCCTCTCTCCTCCTCCTCTCTCCCCCTCCTCTTTCTTCCTCCTGTCTCTTCCTCCTCTCTCTTCCTCCTCTCCTTCCTCCTCTCTCTTCCTCTTCTCTCCTCTTCCTCTCTCTTCCTCCTCACTCTTGCTCCTCCCTCATCCTCGTCTCTCTTCCTCCTCTCTCTTCCTCCTCTCTCTTCCTCCTCTCTCTTCCTCCTCTATCCTCCTCATCTCTCTTCCTACTCACTCTTGCTCCTGTCTCTTCCTCCTCTCTCCTCCTCCTCACCCCTCTTCCTCTATCTTCCTCCTCTCTCATCCTCCTCTCTCATCCTCCTCTCTCTTCCTCATCTCTCTTCCTCCTCTCTCCTCTTCCTCTCTCTTCCTCCTTTCTCTTCCTCCTCTCTCTTCCTCCACTCTCTTCTAACACATTCTTCCTCCTCTCTCCTCTTCTTCTATCTTCCTCCTCTCTCTTCCTCCTCTCTCTTCCTCCTCTCTCTTCCTCCTCTCAATTCCTCCTCTCTCCTCTTCCTCTCTCTTCCTCCTCTCTCTTCCTCCTCTCTCTTCCTCCTCTCTCTTCCTCCACTCTCTTCCAACACAATCTTCCTCCTCTCTCCTCTTCTTCTCTCTTCCTCCTCTCTCTTCCTCCTCTATCTTCGTCCTCTCAGTTCCTCCTCTCTCTTCTTCCTCTCTCTTCCGCCTATCTCTTCCTCCTCTCTCCTCCTCCTCTACTCTTCCTCCGCTCTCTTCCTCCTCTCTCCTCCTCCTCTCTCTTCCTCCTCTCTCATCCTCATCTCTCTTCCTCCTCTCTCAACCTCCTCTCTCCTCTTCCTCTCTCTTCCTCCACTCTATTCCTCATCTCTTCCAAGTCTCTCTTCCTCCTCTCTCCTCTTCCTCTATCCTCTTCCTCTCTCTTCCTCTTCTCTCTTCCTCCTCTCTCCTCTTCATCTCTCTTCCTCCTCTCTCTTCCTCTTCTCTCCTCTTCCTCTCTCTTCCTCCTCACTCTTCCTCCTCTCTCTTCCTCCTCTCTCTTCCTCCTCCTTCCTCCTCATCTCTCTTCCTCCTCACTCTTGCTCCTGTCTCTTCCTCCTCTCTCCTCCTCCTCACTCCTCTTCCTCTATCTTCCTCCTCTCTCATCCTCCTCTCTCATCCTCCTCTCTCTTCCTCATCTCTCTTCCTCCTCTCTCCTCTTCCTGTCTCTTCCTCCTTTCTCCGCCTCCTCTGTCCTCTTACTCTCTCTTACTCCTCTCTCTTCCTCCTCTCTCTTCTTCCTCTCTCTTCCTCCTCTCTCTTCCTCCTCTCTCTTCCTCTTCTCTCCTCTTCCTCTCTCTTCCTCCTCTCTCTTCCTCCACTCTCTTCCAACACAATCTTCCTCCTCTCTCCTCTTCTTCTCTCTTCCTCCTCTTTCTTCCTCCTCTCTCTTCCTCCCCTCTCCTCCTTCTCTCTCCTCTTCCTCTCTCTTCCTCCTCTCTCTTCCTCCTCTCTCTTCCTGCTCTCTCTTCCTCCTCTCTCTTCCTCTTCTCTCTTCCTCCTCTCTCCTCCTCCTCTCTCTTCCTCCTCTCTCCTCCTCCTCTCTCTTCCTCCTCTCTCTTCCTCCTCTCTCCTCTCATCTCTATTCCTCCTCTCTCTTCTTCCTGTCTCTTCCTCCTCTCTCCTCTTATCTCTCTTCCTCCTCTCTCTTCCTCCTCTCTCTTCCTCCTCTGTCTTCCTCCTCTCTCTTTTTCCTCTATCTTCCTCCTCTCTCTTCCTCCTCTCTAATCCTCGTCTGTCTTCCTCCTCTCTCATCCTCCTCACTTCTCTTCCTCTCTCTTCCTCCTCTAGCTTCCTCCTCTCTCTTCCTACTCTCTCTTCCTCCTATCTCTTCTTCCTCTCTCTTCCGCCTCTCTCTTCCTCCTCTCTCCTCCTCCTCTCCCCTCTTCCTCTCTCTTCCTCCTCACTCTTCCTCCGCTCTCTTCCTCCTCTCTCCTCCTCCTCTCTCTTCCTCCTCTCTCTTCCTCCTCTCTCCTCTTCCTCTTTATTCCTCCTCTCTCTTCCTCCTCTCTCTTCCTCTTCTCTCCTCTTCCTCTCTCTTCCTCCTCACTCTTGCTCCTCTCTCATCCTCGTCTCTCTTCCTCCTCTCTCTTCCACCGCTATCTTCCTCCTCTCTCCTCTTCCTCTATCCTCTTCCACTCTCTTCCTCCTCTCTCTTCCTCCTCTCTCTTCCTCCTCTCTCATCCTCGTCTCTCTTCCTCTTCTCTCTTCCTCCTCTCTCCTCTTCATCTCTCTTCCTCCTCTCTCATCCTCTTCTCTCCTCTTCCTCTCTCTTCCTCCTCACTCTTCCTCCTCTCTCTTCCTCCTCTAACCTCCTCATCTCTCTTCCTCCTCACTCTTCCTCCTCTCTCTTACTCCTCTCTCTTTCTCCTCTATCCTCCTCCTCACTCCTCTTCCTCTACCTTCCTCCTCTCTCATCCTCCTCTCTCATCCTCCTCTCTCTTCCTCCTCTCTCTTCCTCCTCTGTCCTCTTCTACTCTCTTCCTCCTCACTCTTCCTCCTCTCTCTTCCTCTTCTCTCCTCTTCCTGTCTCCTCCTCCTCTCTCTTCCTCCTCTCTCTTCCTTCTCTCCCTTCCTCCACTCTCTTCCAAAACAATCTTCCTCCTCTCTCCTCTTCTTCTCTCTTCCTCCTCTCTCTTCCTCCTCTCTCCTCTTCCTCTCTCTTCCTCCACTCTCTTCTTCCTCTCTCTTCCTCCTCTCTCTTCCACCGCTCTCTTCCTCCTCTCTCCTCTTCCTCTATCCTCTTCCACTCTCTTCCTCCTCTCTCTTCCTCCTCTCTCTTCCTCCTCTCTCATCCTCGTCTCTCTTCCTCTTCTCTCTTCCTCCTCTCTCCTCTTCATCTCTCTTCCTCCTCTCTCTTCCTCTTCTCTCCTCTTCCTCTCTCTTCCTCCTCACTCTTCCTCCTCTCTCTTCCTCCTCTCTCTTCCTCCTCCTTCCTCCTCATCTCTCTTCCTCCTCACTCTTGCTCCTGTCTCTTCCTCCTCTCTCCTCCTCCTCACTCCTCTTCCTCTATCTTCCTCCTCTCTCATCCTCCTCTCTCATCCTCCTCTCTCTTCCTCATCTCTCTTCCTCCTCTCTCCTCTTCCTGTCTCTTCCTCCTTTCTCCTCCTCCTCTGTCCTCTTCCTCTCTCTTCCTCCTCTCTCTTCCTCCTCTCTCTTCTTCCTCTCTCTTCCTCCTCTCTCTTCCTCCTCACTCCTCTTCCTCTATCTTCCTCCTCTCTCATCCTCCACTCTCATCCTCCTCTCTCTTCCTCCTCTCTCTTCCTCCTCTCTCCTCTTCCATTCTCTTCCTCCTCTCTCTTCCTCGTCTCTCTTCCTCCTCTCTCTTCCTCGTTTCTCCCCATCCTCTGTCCTCTTCCTCTCTCCTCCTCCTCTCTCCTCTTCCTCTCTCTTCCTCCTCTCTCTTTCTCCTCTCTCTTCCTCCTCTCTCTTCCTCGTTTCTCCTCATCCTCTGTCCTCTTCCTCTCTCCTCCTCCTCTCTCTTCCTCCTATCTCTTGTTCCTCTCTCTTCCGCCTCTCTCTTCCTCCTCTCTCTTCGTCCTCTCTCATCCTCGTCTCTCTTCCTCCTCTCTCTTCCTCCTCTCTCCTCTTCCTCACTCTTCCTCCTCTCTCTTCCTCCTCTCTCTTCCTCCTCCTTCCTCCTCATCTCTCTTCCTCCTCACTCTTGCTCATGTCTCTTCCTCCTCTCTCCTCCTCCTCACTCCTCTTCCTCTATCTTCCTCCTCTCTCATCCTCCTCTCTCATCCTCCTCTCTCTTCCTCATCTCTCTTCCTCCTCTCTCCTCTTCCTGTCTCTTCCTCCTTTCTCCTCCTCCTCTGTCCTCTTCCTCTCTCTTCCTCCTCTCTCTTCCTCCTCTCTCTTCTTCCTCTCTCTTCCTCCTCTCTCTTCCTCCTCTCTCTTCCTCCACTCTCTTCTAACACAATCTTCCTCCTCTCTCCTCTTCTTCTCTCTTCCTCCTCTTTCTTCCTCCTCTCTCGTCCTCCTCTCAATTCCTCCTACCTGCTCTTCCTTTCCCTTCCTTCTCTCTCTTCCTCCTCTCTCTTTTTCATCTCTCCTCCTCCTCCTCTCTTCTCTTCCTATCTCTTCCTCCTCTCTCTTCCGCCTGTCTCTTCCTCCTCTCTCTTCCTCCTCTCTCATCTTCCTCTCTCTTCCTCCTCACTCTTGCTCCTCTCTCTTCCTCCTCTCTCCTCCTCCTCTCTCTTCCTCCTCTCTCTTCCTCCTCTCTCTTCCACCTCTCTCTTCCTCTTCTCTCTTCCTCCTCTCTCCTCTTCCTCTCTTTTCCTCCTATCTCTTCCTCCTCTCTCTTCCTCCTCTCCCTTCCTCCTCCCTCTTCCTCCCCTCTCCTCCTTCTCTCTCCTCTTCCTCTCTCTTCCTCGTCTCTCTTCCTCCTCTCTCATCCTCGTCTCTCTTCCTCCTCTCTCTTCCTCCTCTCTCCTCTTCCTCTCTCTTCCTCCTCTCTCTTCCTCCTCTCTGTTCCACCTCTCTATTCCTCCTCTCTGCTCCTCCTCTCTCGTTTTCCTCTCTCTTCCTCCTCTCTCTTCCTCCACTCTCTTCCTCCTCTCTCTTCCTCTTCTCTCTTACTCCTCTCTCTTCTTCCTCACTCTTCCACCTCTCGCTTCCTCTTCTCTCCTCTCTCTCTCTTCCTCTTCTCTCTTCCTTCTCTCTCTTCCTCCTCTCTCCTCTTCCTCTCTCTTATTCCTCACTCTTGCTCCTCTCTCATCCTCGTCTCTCTTCCTCCTCTCTCTTCCTCCTCTCTCCTCTTCCTCTCTCTTCCTCCTCTCTCTTCCTCCTCTCTCTTCTTCCTCTCTCTTCCTCCTCCTCCTCCTCCTCTCTTTTCCTCCTCTCTCTTCCTCCTCTCTCTTCCTCCTCTCTCTTCCTCCTGTCTCCTCTTCCTCTCTCCTCTTCCTCTCTCTTCCTCCTCTCTCTTCCTCTCTCTTCCTCCTCTCTCTTCCTCCTCTCTCTTCCTCCACTCTCTTCCAACACATTCTTCCTCCTCTCTCCTCTTCTTCTCTCTTCCTCCTCTCTCTTCCTCCTCTCTCTTCCTCCTCTCTCTTCCTCCTCTCAATTCCTCCTCTCTCCTCTTCCTCTCTCTGCCTCCTCTCTCTTCCTCCTCTCTCTTCCTCCTCTCTCTTACTCCTCTCTCTTCCTCCTCTCTCCTCCTCCTCTCTCCTCCTCCTCTTTCTTCCTCCTGTCTCTTCCTCCTCTCTCTTCCTCCTCTCTCTTCCTCCTCTCTCTTCCTCTTCTCTCCTCTTCCTCTCTCTTCCTCCTCACTCTTGCTCCTCTCTCATCCTCGTCTCTCTTCCTCCTCTCTCTTCCTCCTCTCTCTTCCTCTTCTCTCCTCTTCCTGTCTCCTCCTCCTCTCTCTTCCTCCTCTCTCTTCCTTCTCTCCCTTCCTCCACTCTCTTCCAAAACAATCTTCCTCCTCTCTCCTCTTCTTCTCTCTTCCTCCTCTCTCTTCCTCCTCTCTCCTCTTCCTCTCTATTCCTCCACTCTCTTCTTCCTCTCTCTTCCTCCTCTCTCTTCCACCGCTATCTTCCTCCTCTCTCCTCTTCCTCTATCCTCTTCCACTCTCTTCCTCCTCTCTCTTCCTCCTCTCTCTTCCTCCTCTCTCATCCTCGTCTCTCTTCCTCTTCTCTCTTCCTCCTCTCTCCTCTTCATCTCTCTTCCTCCTCTCTCTTCCTCTTCTCTCCTCTTCCTCTCTCTTCCTCCTCACTCTTCCTCCTCTCTCTTCCTCCTCTCTCTTCCTCCTCCTTCCTCCTCATCTCTCTTCCTCCTCACTCTTGCTCCTGTCTCTTCCTCCTCTCTCCTCCTCCTCACTCCTCTTCCTCTATCTTCCTCCTCTCTCATCCTCCTCTCTCATCCTCCTCTCTCTTCCTCATCTCTCTTCCTCCTCTCTCCTCTTCCTGTCTCTTCCTCCTTTCTCCTCCTCCTCTGTCCTCTTCCTCTCTCTTCCTCCTCTCTCTTCCTCCTCTCTCTTCTTCCTCTCTCTTCCTCCTCTCTCTTCCTCCTCTCTCTTCCTCTTCTCTCCTCTTCCTGTCTCTTCCTCCTCTCTCTTCCTCCTCTCTCTTCCTCCTCTCTCTTCCTCCACTCTCTTCCAACACAATCTTCCTCCTCTCTCCTCTTCTTCTCTCTTCCTCCTCTTTCTTCCTCCTCTCTCTTCCTCCCCTCTCCTCCTTCTCTCTCCTCTTCCTCTCTCTTCCTCCTCTCTCTTCCTCCTCTCTCTTCCTGCTCTCTCTTCCTCCTCTCTCTTCCTCTTCTCTCTTCCTCCTCTCTCCTCCTCCTCTCTCTTCCTCCTCTCTCCTCCTCCTCTCTCTTCCTCCTCTCTCTTCCTCCTCTCTCCTCTCATCTCTACTCCTCCTCTCTCTTCTTTCTGTCTCTTCCTCCTCTCTCCTCTCATCTCTCTTCCTCCACTCTCTTCCTCCTCTCTCTTCCTCCTCTCTCTTCCTCCTCTCTCTTTTTCCTCTATCTTCCTCCTCTCTCTTCCTCCTCTCTAATCCTCGTCTGTCTTCCTCCTCTCTCATCCTCCTCTCTTCTCTTCCTCTCTCTTCCTCCTCTAGCTTCCTCCTCTCTCTTCCTACACTCTCTTCCTCCTCTCTCTTCTTCCTCTCTCTTCCGCCTCTCTCTTCCTCCTCTCTCCTCCTCCTCTCCCCTCTTCCTCTCTCTTCCTCCTCACTCTTCCTCCGCTCTCTTCCTCCTCTCTCCTCCTCCTCTCTCTTCCTCCTCTATCTTCCTCCTCTCTCCTCTTCCTCTTTATTCCTCCTCTCTCTTCCTCCTCTCTCTTCCTCTTCTCTCCTCTTCCTCTCTCTTCCTCCTCACTCTTGCTCCTCTCTCATCCTCGTCTCTCTTCCTCCTCTCTCTTCCCCCTCTCTCTTGCTCCTCTAACCTCCTCATCTCTCTTCCTCCTCACTCTTCCTCCTCTCTCTTCCTCCTCTCTCTTTCTCCTCTATCCTCCTCCTCACTCCTCTTCCTCTATCTTCCTCCTCTCTCATCCTCCTCTCTCCTCTTCTTCTCTCTTCTCCACTCTCTTCCTCCTCTCTGCTCTTCCTCTCTCTTACTCCTCTCTCTTCCTCCTCTCTCTTCCTCCTCTCTCTTCCTCTTCTCTCCTCTTCCTCTCTCTTCGTCCTCACTCTTCCTCCTCTCTCGTCCTCCTCACTCTTGCTCCTCTCTCATCCTCGTCTCTCTTCCTCCTCTCTCTTCCCCCTCTCTCTTCCTCCTCTAACCTCCTCATCTCTCTTCCTCCTCACTCTTCCTCCTCTCTCTTCTTCCTCTCTCTTTCTCCTCTATCCTCCTCCTCACTCTTCTTCCTCTATCTTCCTCCTCTCTCATCCTCCTCTCTCATCCTCCTCTCCCTTCCTCTTCTCTCTTCCTCCTCTCTGCTCTTCCTCTCTCTTCCTCCTCACTCTTCCTCCTCTCTCTTCCTCTTCTCTCCTCTTCCTGTCTCTTCCTCCTCTCTCTTCCTCCTCTCTCTTCCTCCTCTCCCTTCCTCCACTCTCTTCCAAAACAATCTTCCCCCTCTCTCCTCTTCTTCTCTCTTCCTCCTCTCTCTTCCTCCTCTCTCCTCTTCCTCTCTCTTCCTCCTCTCTCTTCCTCCTCTCTCTTCCTCTTCGCTCCTCTTCCTCTCTCTTCGTCCTCACTCTTCCTCCTCTCTCTTCCTCCTCTCTCTTCCGCCTCTCTCCTCCTCATCTCTCTTCCTCCTCACTCTTGCTCCTCTCTCTTCCTCCTCTCTCCTCCTCGTCACTCCTCTTCCTCTATCTTCCTCCTCTCTCATCCTCCACTTTCAACCTCCTCTCTCTTCCTCCTCTCTCTTCCTCCTCTCTCTTCCTCCTCTCTCTTCCTCGTTTCTCCGCATCCTCTCTCCTCTTCCTCTCTCCTCCTCCTCTCTCCTCTTCCTCTCTCTTCCTCCTCTCTCTTCCTCCTCTCTCTTCCTCCTCTCTCTTCCTCGTTTCTCCTCATCCTCTGTCCTCTTCCTCTCTCCTCCTCCTCTCTCTTCCTCCCCTCTCATCCTCGTCTCTCTTCCTCCTCTCTCTTCCTGCTCTCTCCTCTTCCTCACTCTTCCTCCTCTCTCTTCCTCCTCTCTCTTCCTCCTCCTTCCTCCTCATCTCTCTTCCTCCTCACTCTTGCTCCTGTCTCTTCCTCCTCTCTCCTCCTCCTCACTCCTCTTCTTCTATCTTCCTCCTCTATCATCCTCCTCTCTCATCCTCCTCTCTCTTCCTCCTCTCTCTTCCTCCTCTCTCATCCTCGTCTCTCTTCCTCTTCTCTCTTCCTCCTCTCTCCTCTTCATCTCTCTTCCTCCTCTCTCTTCCTCTTCTCTCCTCTTCCTCTCTCTTCCTCCTCACTCTTCCTCCTCTCTCTTCCTCCTCTCTCTTCCTCCTCCTTCCTCCTCATCTCTCTTCCTCCTCACTCTTGCTCCTGTCTCTTCCTCCTCTCTCCTCCTCCTCACTCCTCTTCCTCTATCTTCCTCCTCTCTCATCCTCCTCTCTCATCCTCCTCTCTCTTCCTCATCTCTCTTCCTCCTCTCTCCTCTTTCTGTCTCTTCCTCCTTTCTCCTCCTCCTCTGTCCTCTTCCTCTCTCTTCCTCCTCTCTCTTCCTCCTCTCTCTTCTTCCTCTCTCTTCCTCCTCTCTCTTCCTCCTCACTCCTCTTCCTCTATCTTCCTCCTCTCTCATCCTCCACTCTCATCCTCCTCTCTCTTCCTCCTCTCTCTTCCTCCTCTCTCCTCTTCCATTCTCTTCCTCCTCTCTCTTCCTCGTCTCTCTTCCTCCTCTCTCTTCCTCGTTTCTCCCCATCCTCTGTCCTCTTCCTCTCTCCTCCTCCTCTCTCCTCCTCCTCTCTCTTCCTCCTCTCTCTTCCTCCTCTCTCCTCTTCCTCTTTATTCCTCCTCTCTCTTCCTCCTCTCTCTTCCTCTTCTCTCCTCTTCCTCTCTCTTCCTCCTCACTCTTGCTCCTCTCTCATCCTCGTCTCTCTTCCTCCTCTCTCTTCCACCGCTATCTTCCTCCTCTCTCCTCTTCCTCTATCCTCTTCCACTCTCTTCCTCCTCTCTCTTCCTCCTCTCTCTTCCTCCTCTCTCATCCTCGTCTCTCTTCCTCTTCTCTCTTCCTCCTCTCTCCTCTTCATCTCTCTTCCTCCTCTCTCATCCTCTTCTCTCCTCTTCCTCTCTCTTCCTCCTCACTCTTCCTCCTCTCTCTTCCTCCTCTAACCTCCTCATCTCTCTTCCTCCTCACTCTTCCTCCTCTCTCTTACTCCTCTCTCTTTCTCCTCTATCCTCCTCCTCACTCCTCTTCCTCTACCTTCCTCCTCTCTCATCCTCCTCTCTCATCCTCCTCTCTCTTCCTCCTCTCTCTTCCTCCTCTGTCCTCTTCTACTCTCTTCCTCCTCACTCTTCCTCCTCTCTCTTCCTCTTCTCTCCTCTTCCTGTCTCCTCCTCCTCTCTCTTCCTCCTCTCTCTTCCTTCTCTCCCTTCCTCCACTCTCTTCCAAAACAATCTTCCTCCTCTCTCCTCTTCTTCTCTCTTCCTCCTCTCTCTTCCTCCTCTCTCCTCTTCCTCTCTCTTCCTCCACTCTCTTCTTCCTCTCTCTTCCTCCTCTCTCTTCCACCGCTCTCTTCCTCCTCTCTCCTCTTCCTCTATCCTCTTCCACTCTCTTCCTCCTCTCTCTTCCTCCTCTCTCTTCCTCCTCTCTCATCCTCGTCTCTCTTCCTCTTCTCTCTTCCTCCTCTCTCCTCTTCATCTCTCTTCCTCCTCTCTCTTCCTCTTCTCTCCTCTTCCTCTCTCTTCCTCCTCACTCTTCCTCCTCTCTCTTCCTCCTCTCTCTTCCTCCTCCTTCCTCCTCATCTCTCTTCCTCCTCACTCTTGCTCCTGTCTCTTCCTCCTCTCTCCTCCTCCTCACTCCTCTTCCTCTATCTTCCTCCTCTCTCATCCTCCTCTCTCATCCTCCTCTCTCTTCCTCATCTCTCTTCCTCCTCTCTCCTCTTCCTGTCTCTTCCTCCTTTCTCCTCCTCCTCTGTCCTCTTCCTCTCTCTTCCTCCTCTCTCTTCCTCCTCTCTCTTCTTCCTCTCTCTTCCTCCTCTCTCTTCCTCCTCACTCCTCTTCCTCTATCTTCCTCCTCTCTCATCCTCCACTCTCATCCTCCTCTCTCTTCCTCCTCTCTCTTCCTCCTCTCTCCTCTTCCATTCTCTTCCTCCTCTCTCTTCCTCGTCTCTCTTCCTCCTCTCTCTTCCTCGTTTCTCCCCATCCTCTGTCCTCTTCCTCTCTCCTCCTCCTCTCTCCTCTTCCTCTCTCTTCCTCCTCTCTCTTTCTCCTCTCTCTTCCTCCTCTCTCTTCCTCGTTTCTCCTCATCCTCTGTCCTCTTCCTCTCTCCTCCTCCTCTCTCTTCCTCCTATCTCTTGTTCCTCTCTCTTCCGCCTCTCTCTTCCTCCTCTCTCTTCGTCCTCTCTCATCCTCGTCTCTCTTCCTCCTCTCTCTTCCTCCTCTCTCCTCTTCCTCACTCTTCCTCCTCTCTCTTCCTCCTCTCTCTTCCTCCTCCTTCCTCCTCATCTCTCTTCCTCCTCACTCTTGCTCATGTCTCTTCCTCCTCTCTCCTCCTCCTCACTCCTCTTCCTCTATCTTCCTCCTCTCTCATCCTCCTCTCTCATCCTCCTCTCTCTTCCTCATCTCTCTTCCTCCTCTCTCCTCTTCCTGTCTCTTCCTCCTTTCTCCTCCTCCTCTGTCCTCTTCCTCTCTCTTCCTCCTCTCTCTTCCTCCTCTCTCTTCTTCCTCTCTCTTCCTCCTCTCTCTTCCTCCTCTCTCTTCCTCCACTCTCTTCTAACACAATCTTCCTCCTCTCTCCTCTTCTTCTCTCTTCCTCCTCTTTCTTCCTCCTCTCTCGTCCTCCTCTCAATTCCTCCTACCTGCTCTTCCTTTCCCTTCCTTCTCTCTCTTCCTCCTCTCTCTTTTTCATCTCTCCTCCTCCTCCTCTCTTCTCTTCCTATCTCTTCCTCCTCTCTCTTCCGCCTGTCTCTTCCTCCTCTCTCTTCCTCCTCTCTCATCTTCCTCTCTCTTCCTCCTCACTCTTGCTCCTCTCTCTTCCTCCTCTCTCCTCCTCCTCTCTCTTCCTCCTCTCTCTTCCTCCTCTCTCTTCCACCTCTCTCTTCCTCTTCTCTCTTCCTCCTCTCTCCTCTTCCTCTCTTTTCCTCCTATCTCTTCCTCCTCTCTCTTCCTCCTCTCCCTTCCTCCTCCCTCTTCCTCCCCTCTCCTCCTTCTCTCTCCTCTTCCTCTCTCTTCCTCGTCTCTCTTCCTCCTCTCTCATCCTCGTCTCTCTTCCTCCTCTCTCTTCCTCCTCTCTCCTCTTCCTCTCTCTTCCTCCTCTCTCTTCCTCCTCTCTGTTCCACCTCTCTATTCCTCCTCTCTGCTCCTCCTCTCTCGTTTTCCTCTCTCTTCCTCCTCTCTCTTCCTCCACTCTCTTCCTCCTCTCTCTTCCTCTTCTCTCTTACTCCTCTCTCTTCTTCCTCACTCTTCCACCTCTCGCTTCCTCTTCTCTCCTCTCTCTCTCTTCCTCTTCTCTCTTCCTTCTCTCTCTTCCTCCTCTCTCCTCTTCCTCTCTCTTATTCCTCACTCTTGCTCCTCTCTCATCCTCGTCTCTCTTCCTCCTCTCTCTTCCTCCTCTCTCCTCTTCCTCTCTCTTCCTCCTCTCTCTTCCTCCTCTCTCTTCTTCCTCTCTCTTCCTCCTCCTCCTCCTCCTCTCTTTTCCTCCTCTCTCTTCCTCCTCTCTCTTCCTCCTCTCTCTTCCTCCTGTCTCCTCTTCCTCTCTCCTCTTCCTCTCTCTTCCTCCTCTCTCTTCCTCTCTCTTCCTCCTCTCTCTTCCTCCTCTCTCTTCCTCCACTCTCTTCCAACACATTCTTCCTCCTCTCTCCTCTTCTTCTCTCTTCCTCCTCTCTCTTCCTCCTCTCTCTTCCTCCTCTCTCTTCCTCCTCTCAATTCCTCCTCTCTCCTCTTCCTCTCTCTGCCTCCTCTCTCTTCCTCCTCTCTCTTCCTCCTCTCTCTTACTCCTCTCTCTTCCTCCTCTCTCCTCCTCCTCTCTCCTCCTCCTCTTTCTTCCTCCTGTCTCTTCCTCCTCTCTCTTCCTCCTCTCTCTTCCTCCTCTCTCTTCCTCTTCTCTCCTCTTCCTCTCTCTTCCTCCTCACTCTTGCTCCTCTCTCATCCTCGTCTCTCTTCCTCCTCTCTCTTCCTCCTCTCTCTTCCTCTTCTCTCCTCTTCCTGTCTCCTCCTCCTCTCTCTTCCTCCTCTCTCTTCCTTCTCTCCCTTCCTCCACTCTCTTCCAAAACAATCTTCCTCCTCTCTCCTCTTCTTCTCTCTTCCTCCTCTCTCTTCCTCCTCTCTCCTCTTCCTCTCTATTCCTCCACTCTCTTCTTCCTCTCTCTTCCTCCTCTCTCTTCCACCGCTATCTTCCTCCTCTCTCCTCTTCCTCTATCCTCTTCCACTCTCTTCCTCCTCTCTCTTCCTCCTCTCTCTTCCTCCTCTCTCATCCTCGTCTCTCTTCCTCTTCTCTCTTCCTCCTCTCTCCTCTTCATCTCTCTTCCTCCTCTCTCTTCCTCTTCTCTCCTCTTCCTCTCTCTTCTTCCTCACTCTTCCTCCTCTCTCTTCCTCCTCTCTCTTCCTCCTCCTTCCTCCTCATCTCTCTTCCTCCTCACTCTTGCTCCTGTCTCTTCCTCCTCTCTCCTCCTCCTCACTCCTCTTCCTCTATCTTCCTCCTCTCTCATCCTCCTCTCTCATCCTCCTCTCTCTTCCTCATCTCTCTTCCTCCTCTCTCCTCTTCCTGTCTCTTCCTCCTTTCTCCTCCTCCTCTGTCCTCTTCCTCTCTCTTCCTCCTCTCTCTTCCTCCTCTCTCTTCTTCCTCTCTCTTCCTCCTCTCTCTTCCTCCTCTCTCTTCCTCTTCTCTCCTCTTCCTGTCTCTTCCTCCTCTCTCTTCCTCCTCTCTCTTCCTCCTCTCTCTTCCTCCACTCTCTTCCAACACAATCTTCCTCCTCTCTCCTCTTCTTCTCTCTTCCTCCTCTTTCTTCCTCCTCTCTCTTCCTCCCCTCTCCTCCTTCTCTCTCCTCTTCCTCTCTCTTCCTCCTCTCTCTTCCTCCTCTCTCTTCCTGCTCTCTCTTCCTCCTCTCTCTTCCTCTTCTCTCTTCCTCCTCTCTCCTCCTCCTCTCTCTTCCTCCTCTCTCCTCCTCCTCTCTCTTCCTCCTCTCTCTTCCTCCTCTCTCCTCTCATCTCTACTCCTCCTCTCTCTTCTTTCTGTCTCTTCCTCCTCTCTCCTCTCATCTCTCTTCCTCCACTCTCTTCCTCCTCTCTCTTCCTCCTCTCTCTTCCTCCTCTCTCTTTTTCCTCTATCTTCCTCCTCTCTCTTCCTCCTCTCTAATCCTCGTCTGTCTTCCTCCTCTCTCATCCTCCTCTCTTCTCTTCCTCTCTCTTCCTCCTCTAGCTTCCTCCTCTCTCTTCCTACACTCTCTTCCTCCTCTCTCTTCTTCCTCTCTCTTCCGCCTCTCTCTTCCTCCTCTCTCCTCCTCCTCTCCCCTCTTCCTCTCTCTTCCTCCTCACTCTTCCTCCGCTCTCTTCCTCCTCTCTCCTCCTCCTCTCTCTTCCTCCTCTCTCTTCCTCCTCTCTCCTCTTCCTCTTTATTCCTCCTCTCTCTTCCTCCTCTCTCTTCCTCTTCTCTCCTCTTCCTCTCTCTTCCTCCTCACTCTTGCTCCTCTCTCATCCTCGTCTCTCTTCCTCCTCTCTCTTCCCCCTCTCTCTTGCTCCTCTAACCTCCTCATCTCTCTTCCTCCTCACTCTTCCTCCTCTCTCTTCCTCCTCTCTCTTTCTCCTCTATCCTCCTCCTCACTCCTCTTCCTCTATCTTCCTCCTCTCTCATCCTCCTCTCTCCTCTTCTTCTCTCTTCTCCACTCTCTTCCTCCTCTCTGCTCTTCCTCTCTCTTACTCCTCTCTCTTCCTCCTCTCTCTTCCTCCTCTCTCTTCCTCTTCTCTCCTCTTCCTCTCTCTTCGTCCTCACTCTTCCTCCTCTCTCGTCCTCCTCACTCTTGCTCCTCTCTCATCCTCGTCTCTCTTCCTCCTCTCTCTTCCCCCTCTCTCTTCCTCCTCTAACCTCCTCATCTCTCTTCCTCCTCACTCTTCCTCCTCTCTCTTCTTCCTCTCTCTTTCTCCTCTATCCTCCTCCTCACTCTTCTTCCTCTATCTTCCTCCTCTCTCATCCTCCTCTCTCATCCTCCTCTCCCTTCCTCTTCTCTCTTCCTCCTCTCTGCTCTTCCTCTCTCTTCCTCCTCACTCTTCCTCCTCTCTCTTCCTCTTCTCTCCTCTTCCTGTCTCTTCCTCCTCTCTCTTCCTCCTCTCTCTTCCTCCTCTCCCTTCCTCCACTCTCTTCCAAAACAATCTTCCCCCTCTCTCCTCTTCTTCTCTCTTCCTCCTCTCTCTTCCTCCTCTCTCCTCTTCCTCTCTCTTCCTCCTCTCTCTTCCTCCTCTCTCTTCCTCTTCGCTCCTCTTCCTCTCTCTTCGTCCTCACTCTTCCTCCTCTCTCTTCCTCCTCTCTCTTCCGCCTCTCTCCTCCTCATCTCTCTTCCTCCTCACTCTTGCTCCTCTCTCTTCCTCCTCTCTCCTCCTCGTCACTCCTCTTCCTCTATCTTCCTCCTCTCTCATCCTCCACTTTCAACCTCCTCTCTCTTCCTCCTCTCTCTTCCTCCTCTCTCTTCCTCCTCTCTCTTCCTCGTTTCTCCGCATCCTCTCTCCTCTTCCTCTCTCCTCCTCCTCTCTCCTCTTCCTCTCTCTTCCTCCTCTCTCTTCCTCCTCTCTCTTCCTCCTCTCTCTTCCTCGTTTCTCCTCATCCTCTGTCCTCTTCCTCTCTCCTCCTCCTCTCTCTTCCTCCCCTCTCATCCTCGTCTCTCTTCCTCCTCTCTCTTCCTGCTCTCTCCTCTTCCTCACTCTTCCTCCTCTCTCTTCCTCCTCTCTCTTCCTCCTCCTTCCTCCTCATCTCTCTTCCTCCTCACTCTTGCTCCTGTCTCTTCCTCCTCTCTCCTCCTCCTCACTCCTCTTCTTCTATCTTCCTCCTCTATCATCCTCCTCTCTCATCCTCCTCTCTCTTCCTCCTCTCTCTTCCTCCTCTCTCATCCTCGTCTCTCTTCCTCTTCTCTCTTCCTCCTCTCTCCTCTTCATCTCTCTTCCTCCTCTCTCTTCCTCTTCTCTCCTCTTCCTCTCTCTTCCTCCTCACTCTTCCTCCTCTCTCTTCCTCCTCTCTCTTCCTCCTCCTTCCTCCTCATCTCTCTTCCTCCTCACTCTTGCTCCTGTCTCTTCCTCCTCTCTCCTCCTCCTCACTCCTCTTCCTCTATCTTCCTCCTCTCTCATCCTCCTCTCTCATCCTCCTCTCTCTTCCTCATCTCTCTTCCTCCTCTCTCCTCTTTCTGTCTCTTCCTCCTTTCTCCTCCTCCTCTGTCCTCTTCCTCTCTCTTCCTCCTCTCTCTTCCTCCTCTCTCTTCTTCCTCTCTTCCTCCTCTCTCTTCCTCCTCACTCCTCTTCCTCTATCTTCCTCCTCTCTCATCCTCCACTCTCATCCTCCTCTCTCTTCCTCCTCTCTCTTCCTCCTCTCTCCTCTTCCATTCTCTTCCTCCTCTCTCTTCCTCGTCTCTCTTCCTCCTCTCTCTTCCTCGTTTCTCCCCATCCTCTGTCCTCTTCCTCTCTCCTCCTCCTCTCTCCTCTTCCTCTCTCTTCCTCCTCTCTCTTTCTCCTCTCTCTTCCTCCTCTCTCTTCCTCGTTTCTCCTCCTCCTCTGTCCTCTTCCTCTCTCTTCCTCCTCTCTCTTCCTCCTCTCTCTTCTTCCTCTCTCTTCCTCCTCTCTCTTCCTCCTCTCTCTTCCTCCACTCTCTTCTAACACAATCTTCCTCCTCTCTCCTCTTCTTCTCTCTTCCTCCTCTTTCTTCCTCCTCTCTCGTCCTCCTCTCAATTCCTCCTACCTGCTCTTCCTTTCCCTTCCTTCTCTCTCTTCCTCCTCTCTCTTTTTCATCTCTCCTCCTCCTCCTCTCTTCTCTTCCTATCTCTTCCTCCTCTCTCTTCCGCCTGTCTCTTCCTCCTCTCTCTTCCTCCTCTCTCATCTTCCTCTCTCTTCCTCCTCACTCTTGCTCCTCTCTCTTCCTCCTCTCTCCTCCTCCTCTCTCTTCCTCCTCTCTCTTCCTCCTCTCTCTTCCACCTCTCTCTTCCTCTTCTCTCTTCCTCCTCTCTCCTCTTCCTCTCTTTTCCTCCTATCTCTTCCTCCTCTCTCTTCCTCCTCTCCCTTCCTCCTCCCTCTTCCTCCCCTCTCCTCCTTCTCTCTCCTCTTCCTCTCTCTTCCTCGTCTCTCTTCCTCCTCTCTCATCCTCGTCTCTCTTCCTCCTCTCTCTTCCTCCTCTCTCCTCTTCCTCTCTCTTCCTCCTCTCTCTTCCTCCTCTCTGTTCCACCTCTCTATTCCTCCTCTCTGCTCCTCCTCTCTCGTTTTCCTCTCTCTTCCTCCTCTCTCTTCCTCCACTCTCTTCCTCCTCTCTCTTCCTCTTCTCTCTTACTCCTCTCTCTTCTTCCTCACTCTTCCACCTCTCGCTTCCTCTTCTCTCCTCTCTCTCTCTTCCTCTTCTCTCTTCCTTCTCTCTCTTCCTCCTCTCTCCTCTTCCTCTCTCTTATTCCTCACTCTTGCTCCTCTCTCATCCTCGTCTCTCTTCCTCCTCTCTCTTCCTCCTCTCTCCTCTTCCTCTCTCTTCCTCCTCTCTCTTCCTCCTCTCTCTTCTTCCTCTCTCTTCCTCCTCCTCCTCCTCCTCTCTTTTCCTCCTCTCTCTTCCTCCTCTCTCTTCCTCCTCTCTCTTCCTCCTGTCTCCTCTTCCTCTCTCCTCTTCCTCTCTCTTCCTCCTCTCTCTTCCTCTCTCTTCCTCCTCTCTCTTCCTCCTCTCTCTTCCTCCACTCTCTTCCAACACATTCTTCCTCCTCTCTCCTCTTCTTCTCTCTTCCTCCTCTCTCTTCCTCCTCTCTCTTCCTCCTCTCTCTTCCTCCTCTCAATTCCTCCTCTCTCCTCTTCCTCTCTCTGCCTCCTCTCTCTTCCTCCTCTCTCTTCCTCCTCTCTCTTACTCCTCTCTCTTCCTCCTCTCTCCTCCTCCTCTCTCCTCCTCCTCTTTCTTCCTCCTCTCTCTTCCTCCTCTCTCTTCCTCTTCTCTCCTCTTCCTCTCTCTTCCTCCTCACTCTTGCTCCTCTCTCATCCTCGTCTCTCTTCCTCCTCTCTCTTCCTCCTCTCTCTTCCTCCTCTAACCTCCTCATCTCTCTTCCTCCTCTCTCTTCCTCCTCTCTCTTCCTCCTCTCTCTTCCTCTTCTCTCCTCTTCCTGTCTCCTCCTCCTCTCTCTTCCTCCTCTCTCTTCCTTCTCTCCCTTCCTCCACTCTCTTCCAAAACAATCTTCCTCCTCTCTCATCTTCTTCTCTCTTCCTCCTCTCTCTTCCTCCTCTCTCCTCTTCCTCTCTATTCCTCCACTCTCTTCTTCCTCTCTCTTCCTCCTCTCTCTTCCACCGCTATCTTCCTCCTCTCTCCTCTTCCTCTATCCTCTTCCACTCTCTTCCTCCTCTCTCTTCCTCCTCTCTCTTCCTCCTCTCTCATCCTCGTCTCTCTTCCTCTTCTCTCTTCCTCCTCTCTCCTCTTCATCTCTCTTCCTCCTCTCTCTTCCTCTTCTCTCCTCTTCCTCTCTCTTCCTCCTCACTCTTCCTCCTCTCTCTTCCTCCTCTCTCTTCCTCCTCCTTCCTCCTCATCTCTCTTCCTCCTCACTCTTGCTCCTGTCTCTTCCTCCTCTCTCCTCCTCCTCACTCCTCTTCCTCTATCTTCCTCCTCTCTCATCCTCCTCTCTCATCCTCCTCTCTCTTCCTCATCTCTCTTCCTCCTCTCTCCTCTTCCTGTCTCTTCCTCCTTTCTCCTCCTCCTCTGTCCTCTTCCTCTCTCTTCCTCCTCTCTCTTCCTCCTCTCTCTTCTTCCTCTCTCTTCCTCCTCTCTCTTCCTCCTCTCTCTTCCTCTTCTCTCCTCTTCCTGTCTCTTCCTCCTCTCTCTTCCTCCTCTCTCTTCCTCCTCTCTCTTCCTCCACTCTCTTCCAACACAATCTTCCTCCTCTCTCCTCGTCTTCTCTCTTCCTCCTCTTTCTTCCTCCTCTCTCTTCCTCCCCTCTCCTCCTTCTCTCTCCTCTTCCTCTCTCTTCCTCCTCTCTCTTCCTCCTCTCTCTTCCTGCACTCTCTTCCTCCTCTCTCTTCCTCTTCTCTCTTCCTCCTCTCTCCTCCTCCTCTCTCTTCCTCCTCTCTCCTCCTCCTCTCTCTTCCTCCTCTCTCTTCCTCCTCTCTCCTCTCATCTCTACTCCTCCTCTCTCTTCTTTCTGTCTCTTCCTCCTCTCTCCTCTCATCTCTCTTCCTCCACTCTCTTCCTCCTCTCTCTTCCTCCTCTCTCTTCCTCCTCTCTCTTTTTCCTCTATCTTCCTCCTCTCTCTTCCTCCTCTCTAATCCTCGTCTGTCTTCCTCCTCTCTCATCCTCCTCTCTTCTCTTCCTCTCTCTTCCTCCTCTAGCTTCCTCCTCTCTCTTCCTACACTCTCTTCCTCCTCTCTCTTCTTCCTCTCTCTTCCGCCTCTCTCTTCCTCCTCTCTCCTCCTCCTCTCCCCTCTTCCTCTCTCTTCCTCCTCACTCTTCCTCCGCTCTCTTCCTCCTCTCTCCTCCTCCTCTCTCTTCCTCCTCTCTCTTCCTCCTCTCTCCTCTTCCTCTTTATTCCTCCTCTCTCTTCCTCCTCTCTCTTCCTCTTCTCTCCTCTTCCTCTCTCTTCCTCCTCACTCTTGCTCCTCTCTCATCCTCGTCTCTCTTCCTCCTCTCTCTTCCCCCTCTCTCTTGCTCCTCTAACCTCCTCATCTCTCTTCCTCCTCACTCTTCCTCCTCTCTCTTCCTCCTCTCTCTTTCTCCTCTATCCTCCTCCTCACTCCTCTTCCTCTATCTTCCTCCTCTCTCATCCTCCTCTCTCCTCTTCTTCTCTCTTCTCCACTCTCTTCCTCCTCTCTGCTCTTCCTCTCTCTTACTCCTCTCTCTTACTCCTCTCTCTTCCTCCTCTCTCTTCCTCTTCTCTCCTCTTCCTCTCTCTTCGTCCTCACTCTTCCTCCTCTCTCGTCCTCCTCACTCTTGCTCCTCTCTCATCCTCGTCTCTCTTCCTCCTCTCTCTTCCCCCTCTCTCTTCCTCCTCTAACCTCCTCATCTCTCTTCCTCCTCACTCTTCCTCCTCTCTCTTCTTCCTCTCTCTTTCTCCTCTATCCTCCTCCTCACTCTTCTTCCTCTATCTTCCTCCTCTCTCATCCTCCTCTCTCATCCTCCTCTCCCTTCCTCTTCTCTCTTCCTCCTCTCTGCTCTTCCTCTCTCTTCCTCCTCACTCTTCCTCCTCTCTCTTCCTCTTCTCTCCTCTTCCTGTCTCTTCCTCCTCTCTCTTCCTCCTCTCTCTTCCTCCTCTCCCTTCCTCCACTCTCTTCCAAAACAATCTTCCCCCTCTCTCCTCTTCTTCTCTCTTCCTCCTCTCTCTTCCTCCTCTCTCCTCTTCCTCTCTCTTCCTCCTCTCTCTTCCTCCTCTCTCTTCCTCTTCGCTCCTCTTCCTCTCTCTTCGTCCTCACTCTTCCTCCTCTCTCTTCCTCCTCTCTCTTCCGCCTCTCTCCTCCTCATCTCTCTTCCTCCTCACTCTTGCTCCTCTCTCTTCCTCCTCTCTCCTCCTCGTCACTCCTCTTCCTCTATCTTCCTCCTATCTCATCCTCCACTTTCAACCTCCTCTCTCTTCCTCCTCTCTCTTCCTCCTCTCTCTTCCTCCTCTCTCTTCCTCGTTTCTCCGCATCCTCTCTCCTCTTCCTCTCTCCTCCTCCTCTCTCCTCTTCCTCTCTCTTCCTCCTCTCTCTTCCTCCTCTCTCTTCCTCCTCTCTCTTCCTCGTTTCTCCTCATCCTCTGTCCTCTTCCTCTCTCCTCCTCCTCTCTCTTCCTCCCCTCTCATCCTCGTCTCTCTTCCTCCTCTCTCTTCCTGCTCTCTCCTCTTCCTCACTCTTCCTCCTCTCTCTTCCTCCTCTCTCTTCCTCCTCCTTCCTCCTCATCTCTCTTCCTCCTCACTCTTGCTCCTGTCTCTTCCTCCTCTCTCCTCCTCCTCACTCCTCTTCTTCTATCTTCCTCCTCTATCATCCTCCTCTCTCATCCTCCTCTCTCTTCCTCCTCTCTCTTCCTCCTCTCTCTTCCTCCTCTCTCTTCCAACACAATCTTCCTCCTCTCTCCTCTTCTTCTCTCTTTCTCCTCTCTCTTCCTCCTCTCTCGTCCTCATCTCAATTCCTCCTACCTGCTCTTACTTTCCCTTCCTTCTCTCTCTTCCTCCTCTCTCTTTTTCATCTCTCCTCTCCTCCTCTCTTCTCTTCCTATCTCTTCCTCCTCTCTCTTCTGCCTCTCTCTTCCTCCTCTCTCTTCCTCCTCTCTCGTCTTTCTCTCTCTTCCTACTCACTCTTGCTCCTCTCTCTTCCTCCTCTCTCCTCCTCCTCTCTCTTCCTCCTCTCTCTTCCTCCTCTCTCTTCCTCTTCTCTCTTCCTCCTCTCTCTTCTTCCTCTCTCTCCCACCTCTCGCTTCCTCTTCTCTCCTCTCTCTCTCTTCCTCTTCTCTCTTCCTTCTCTCTCTTCCTCCTCTCTCCTCTTCCTCTCTCTTATTCCTCACTCTTGCTCCTCTCTCATCCTCGTCTCTCATCCTCCTCTCTCTTCCTCCTCTCTCTTCCTCCTCTCTCCTCTTCCTCTCTCTTCCTCCTCTCTCTTCCTCCTCTCTCTTCCACCTCTGTATTCCTCCTCTCTGCTCCTCCTCTCTCCTTTTCCTCTCTCTTCCTCCTCTCTCTTCCTCCACTCTCTTCCTCCTCACTCTTCCTCTTCTCTCTTACTCCTCTCACTTCTTCCTCTCTCTTCCACCTCTCGCTTCCTCTACTCTCCTCTCTCTCTCTTCCTCTTCTCTCTTCCTTCTCTCTCTTCCTCCTCTCTCCTCTTCCTCTCTCTTATTCCTCACTCTTGCTCCTCTCTCATCCTCTTCTCTCTTCCTCCTCTCTCTTCCTCCTCTCTCTTCTTCCTCTCTCTTCCTCCTCCTCCTCCTCCTCTCTTTTCCTCCTCTCTCTTCCTCCTCTCTCTTCCTCCTCTCTCTTCCTCCTCTCTCTTCCTCCTGTCTCCTCTTCCTCTCCCCTCTTCCTCTCTCTTCCTCCTCTCTCTTCCTCCTCTCTCCTCTCATCTCTATTCCTCCTCTCTCTTCTTCCTGTCTCTTCCTCCTCTCTCTGCTCTCATCTCTCTTCCTCCTCTCTCTTCCTCCTCTCTCTTCCTCCTCTCTCTTCCTCCTCTCTCTTTTTCCTCTATCTTCCTCCTCTCTCTTCCTCCTCTCTAATCCTCGTCTGTCTTCCTCCTCTCTCATCCTCCTCTCTTCTCTTCCTCTCTCTTCCTCCTCTAGCTTCCCCCTCTCTCTTCCTACTCTCTCTTCCTCCTCTCTCTTCTTACTCTCTCTTCCGCCTCTCTCTTCCTCCTCTCTCCTCCTCCTCTCCCCTCTTCCTCTCTCTTCCTCCTCACTCTTCCTCCGCTCTCTTCCTCCTCTCTCCTCCTCCTCTCTCTTCCTCCTCTCTCTTCCTCCTCTCTCCTCTTCCTCTTTATTACTCCTCTCTCTTCCTCCTCTCTCTTCCTCTTCTCTCCTCTTCCTCTCTCTTCCTCCTCACTCTTGCTCTTCTCTCATCCTCGTCTCTCTTCCTCCTCTCTCTTCCCCCTCTCTCTTGCTCCTCTAACCTCCTCATCTCTCTTCCTCCTCACTCTTCCTCCTCTCTCTTCCTCCTCTCTCTTTCTCCTCTATCCTCCTCCTCACTCCTCTTCCTCTATCTTCCTCCTCTCTCATCCTCCTCTCTCCTCTTCTTCTCTCTTCCTCCACTCTCTTCCTCCTCTCTGCTCTTCCTCTCTCTTCCTCCTCTCTCTTCCTCATCTCTCTTCCTCCTCTCTCTTCCTCTTCTCTCCTCTTCCTCTCTCTTCGTCCTCACTCTTCCTCCTCTCTCTTCCTCCTCACACTTGCTCCTCTCTCATCCTCGTCTCTCTTCCTCCTCTCTCTTCCTCCTCTCTCTCTTCCTCCTCTAACCTCCTCATCTCTCTTCCTCCTCACTCTTCCTCCTCTCTCTTCCTCCTCTCTCTTTCTCCTCTATCCTCCTCCTCACTCTTCTTCCTCTATCTTCCTCCTCTCTCATCCTCCTCTCTCATCCTCCTCTCTCTTCCTCTTCTCTCTTCCTCCTCTCTCCTCTTCCTCTCTCTTCCTCCTCACTCTTCCTCCTCTCTCTTCCTCTTCTCTCCTCTTCCTGTCTCTTCCTCCTCTCTCTTCCTCCTCTCTCTTCCTCCTCTCCCTTCCTCCAATCTCTTCCAAAACTATCTTCCTCCTCTCTCCTCTTCTTCTCTCTTCCTCCTCCCTTTTCCTCCTCTCTGCTCTTCCTCTCTCTTCCTCCTCTCTCTTCCTCCTCTCTCTTCCTCTTCTCTCCTCTTCCTCTCTCTTCGTCCTCACTCTTCCTCCTCTCTCTTCCTCCTCTCTCTTCCGCCTCTCTCCTCCTCATCTCTCTTCTTCCTCACTCTTGCTCCTCTCTCTTCCTCCTCTCTCCTCCTCCTCACTCCTCTTCCTCTATCTTCCTCCTCTCTCATCCTCCACTTTCATCCTCCTCTCTCTTCCTCCTCTCTCTTCCTCCTCTCTCCTCTTCCTCTCTCTTCCTCCTCTCTCTTCCTCCGCTCTCTTCCTCCTCTCTCTTCCTCATTTCTCCGCATCCTCTCTCCTCTTCCTCTCTCCTCCTCCTCTCTCCTCTTCCTCTCTCTTCCTCCTCTCTCTTCCTCCTCTCTCTTCCTCCTCTCTCTTCCTCGTTTCTCCTCATCCTCTGTCCTCTTCCTCTCTCCTCCTCCTCTCTCTTCCTCCCCTCTCATCCTCGTCTCTCTTCCTCCTCTCTCTTCCTGCTCTCTCCTCTTCCTCACTCTTCCTCCTCTCTCTTCCTCCTCTCTCTTCCTCCTCCTTCCTCCTCATCTCTCTTCCTCCTCACTCTTGCTCCTGTCTCTTCCTCCTCCCTCCTCCTCCTCACTCCTCTTCCTCTATCTTCCTCCTCTCTCATCCTCCTCTCTCATCCTCCTCTCTCTTCCTCCTCTCTCTTCCTCCACTCTCTTCCAACACAATCTTCCTCCTCTCTCCTCTTCTTCTCTCATTCTCCTCTCTCTTCCTCCTCTCTCGTCCTCCTCCCAGTTCCTCCTACCTGCTCTTCCTTTCACTTCCTTCTCTCTCTTCCTCCTCTCTCTTTTTCATCTCTCCTCTCCTCCTCTCTACTCTTCCTATCTCTTCCTCCTCTCTCTTCTGCCTCTCTCTTCCTCCTCTCTCTTCCTCCTCTCTCGTCTTCCTCTCTCTTCCTCCTCACTCTTGCTCCTCTCTCTTCCTCCTCTCTCCTCCTCCTCTCTCTTCCTCCTCTCTCTTCCTCCTCTCTCTTCCTCCTCTCTCTTCCTCTTCTCTCTTCCTCCTCTCTCCTCTTCCTCTCTTTTCCTCCTATCTCTTCCTCCTCTCTCTTACTCCTCTCCCTTCCTCCTCCCTCTTCCTCCACTCTCCTCCTTCTCTCTCCTCTTCCTCTCTCTTCCTCGTCTCTCCTCTTCCTCTCTCTTCCTCGTCTCTCTTCCTCCTCTCTCATCCTCGTCTCTCTTCCTCCTCTCTCTTCCTCCTCTCTCCTCTTCCTGTCTCTTCCTCCTCTCTCTTCCTCCTCTCTCTTCCACCTCTCTATTCCTCCTCTCTGCTCCTCCTCTCTCCTTTTCCTCTCTCTTCCTCCACTCTCTTCCTCCACTCTCTTCCTCCTCTCTCTTCCTTTTCTCTCTTACTCCTCTCTCTTCTTCCTCTCTCTTCCACCTCTCGCTTCCTCTTCTCTCCTCTCTCTCTCTTCCTCTTCTCTCTTCCTTCTCTCTCTTCCTCCTCTCTCCTCTTCCTCTCTCTTATTCCTCACTCTTGCTCCTCTCTCATCCTCATCTCTCATCCTTCTCTCTCTTCCTCCTCTCTCTTCCTCCTCTCTCCTCTTCCTCTCTCTTCCTCCTCTCTCTTCCTCCTCTCTCTTCCACCTCTCTATTCCTCCTCTCTGCTCCTCCTCTCTCCTTTTCCTCTCTCTTCCTCCTCTCTCCTCCTCCTCACTCCTCTTCCTCTATCTTCCTCCTCTCTCATCCTCCACTTTCATCCTCCTCTCTCTTCCTCCTCTCTCTTCCTCCTCTCTCCTCTTCCTCTCTCTTCCTCCTCTCTCTTCCTCCTCTCTCTTCCTCCTCTCTCTTCCTCATTTCTCCGCATCCTCTCTCCTCTTCCTCTCTCCTCCTCCTCTCTCCTCTTCCTCTCTCTTCCTCCTCTCTCTTCCTCCTCTCTCTTCCTCCTCTCTCTTCCTCGTTTCTCCTCATCCTCTGTCCTCTTCCTCTCTCCTCCTCCTCTCTCTTCCTCCCCTCTCATCCTCGTCTCTCTTCCTCCTCTCTCTTCCTGCTCTCTCCTCTTCCTCACTCTTCCTCCTCTCTCTTCCTCCTCTCTCTTCCTCCTCCTTCCTCCTCATCTCTCTTCCTCCTCACTCTTGCTCCTGTCTCTTCCTCCTCCCTCCTCCTCCTCACTCCTCTTCCTCTATCTTCCTCCACTCTCATCCTCCTCTCTCATCCTCCTCTCTCTTCCTCCTCTCTCTTCCTCCACTCTCTTCCAACACAATCTTCCTCCTCTCTCCTCTTCTTCTCTCATTCTCCTCTCTCTTCCTCCTCTCTCGTCCTCCTCCCAGTTCCTCCTACCTGCTCTTCCTTTCACTTCCTTCTCTCTCTTCCTCCTCTCTCTTTTTCATCTCTCCTCTCCTCCTCTCTACTCTTCCTATCTCTTCCTCCTCTCTCTTCTGCCTCTCTCTTCCTCCTCTCTCTTCCTCCTCTCTCGTCTTCCTCTCTCTTCCTCCTCACTCTTGCTCCTCTCTCTTCCTCCTCTCTCCTCCTCCTCTCTCTTCCTCCTCTCTCTTCCTCCTCTCTCTTCCTCCTCTCTCTTCCTCTTCTCTCTTCCTCCTCTCTCCTCTTCCTCTCTTTTCCTCCTATCTCTTCCTCCTCTCTCTTACTCCTCTCCCTTCCTCCTCCCTCTTCCTCCACTCTCCTCCTTCTCTCTCCTCTTCCTCTCTCTTCCTCGTCTCTCCTCTTCCTCTCTCTTCATCGTCTCTCTTCCTCCTCTCTCATCCTCGTCTCTCTTCCTCCTCTCTCTTCCTCCTCTCTCCTCTTCCTGTCTCTTCCTCCTCTCTCTTCCTCCTCTCTCTTCCACCTCTCTATTCCTCCTCTCTGCTCCTCCTCTCTCCTTTTCCTCTCTCTTCCTCCTCTCTCTTCCTCCACTCTCTTCCTCCTCTCTCTTCCTTTTCTCTCTTACTCCTCTCTCTTCTTCCTCTCTCTTCCACCTCTCGCTTCCTCTTCTCTCCTCTCTCTCTCTTCCTCTTCTCTCTTCCTTCTCTCTCTTCCTCCTCTCTCCTCTTCCTCTCTCTTATTCCTCACTCTTGCTCCTCTCTCATCCTCATCTCTCATCCTTCTCTCTCTTCCTCCTCTCTCTTCCTCCTCTCTCCTCTTCCTCTCTCTTCCTCCTCTCTCTTCCTCCTCTCTCTTCCACCTCTCTATTCCTCCTCTCTGCTCCTCCTCTCTCCTTTTCCTCTCTCTTCCTCCTCTCTCTTCCTCCACTCTCTTCCTCCTCTCTCTTCCTCTTCTCTCTTACTCCTCTCTCTTCTTCCTCTCTCTTCCACCTCTCGCTTCCTCTTCTCTCCTCTCTCTCTCTTCCTCTTCTCTCTTCCTTCTCTCTCTTCCTCCTCTCTCCTCTTCCTCTCTCTTATTCCTCACTCTTGCTCCTCTCTCATCCTCATCTCTCATCCTTCTCTCTCTTCCTCCTCTCTCTTCCTCCTCTCTCCTCTTCCTCTCTCTTCCTCCTCTCTCTTCCTCCTCTCTCTTCCACCTCTCTATTCCTCCTCTCTGCTCCTCCTCTCTCCTTTTCCTCTCTCTTCCTCCTCTCTCTTCCTCCACTCTCTTCCTCCTCTCTCTTCCTCTTCTCTCTTACTCCTCTCTCTTCTTCCTCTCTCTTCCACCTCTCGCTTCCTCTTCTCTCCTCTCTCTCTCTTCCTCTTCTCTCTTCCTCCTCTCTCTTCCTCCTCTCTCTTCTTCCTCTCTCTTCCGCCTCTCTCTTCCTCCTCTCTCTTCCTCCTGTCTCCTCTTCCTCTCTCCTCTTCCTCTCTCTTCCTCCTCTCTCTTCCTCTCTCTTCCTCCTCTCTCTTCCTCCTCTCTCTTCCTCCACTCTCTTCCAACACATTCTTCCTCCTCTCTCCTATTCTTCTATCTTCCTCCTCTCTCTTCCTCCTCTCTCTTCCTCCTCTCTCTTCCTCCTCTCAATTAATCCTCTCTCCTCTTCCTCTCTCTTCCTCCTCTCTCTTCCTCCTCTCTCTTCCTCCTCTCTCTTCCTCCTCTCTCTTCCTCCTCTCTCCTCCTCCTCTCTCCTCCTCCTCTTTCTTCCTCCTGTCTCTTCCTCCTCTCTCTTCCTCCTCTCTCTTCCTCCTCTCTCTTCCTCTTCTCTCCTCTTCCTCTCTCTTCCTCCTCACTCTTGCTCCTCTCTCATCCTCGTCTCTCTTCCTCCTCTCTCTTCCTCCTCTCTCTTCCTCCTCTCTCTTCCTCCTCTATCCTCCTCATCTCTCTTCCTACTCACTCTTGCTCCTGTCTCTTCCTACTCTCTCCTCCTCCTCACACCTCTTCCTCTATCTTCCTCCTCTCTCTTCCTCCTCTCTCTTCCTCCTCTCAATTCCTCCTCTCTCCTCTTCCTCTCTCTGCCTCCTCTCTCTTCCTCCTCTCTCTTCCTCCTCTCTCTTCCTCCTCTCTCCTCCTCCTTTCTCCTCCTCCTCTTTCTTCCTCCTGTCTCTTCCTCCTCTCTCTTCCTCCTCTCTCTTCCTCCTCTCTCTTCCTCTTGTCTCCTCTTCCTCTCTCTTCCTCCTCACTCTTGCTCCTCTCTCATCCTCGTCTCTCATAATCCTCTCTCTTCCACCTCTCTATTCCTCCTCTCTGCTCCTCCTCTCTCCTTTTCCTCTCTCTTCCTCCTCTCTCTTCCTCTTCTCTCTTACTCCTCTCACTTCTTCCTCTCTCTTCCACCTCTCGCTTCCTCTACTCTCCTCTCTCTCTCTTCCTCTTCTCTCTTCCTTCTCTCTCTTCCTCCTCTCTCCTCTTCCTCTCTCTTATTCCTCACTCTTGCTCCTCTCTCATCCTCTTCTCTCTTCCTCCTCTCTCTTCCTCCTCTCTCTTCTTCCTCTCTCTTCCTCCTCCTCCTCCTTCTCTCGTTTCCTCATCTCTCTTCCTCCTCTCTCTTCCTCCTCTCTCTTCCTCCTCTCTCTTCCTCCTGTCTCCTCATCCTCTTTCCTCTTCCTCTCTCTTCCTCCTCTCTCTTCCTCCTCTCTCCTCTCATCTCTATTCCTCCTCTCTCTTCTTCCTGTCTCTTCCCCCTCTCTCCTCTCATCTCTCTTCCTCCTCTCTCTTCCTCCTCTCTCTTCCTCCTCTCTCTTCCTCCTCTCTCTTTTTCCTCTATCTTCCTCCTCTCTCTTCCTCCTCTCTAATCCTCGTCTGTCTTCCTCCTCTCTCATCCTCCTCTCTCATCCTCTTCACTCTTCCTCTTCTCTCTTCCTCCCCTCTCCTCTTCCTCTCTCTTCCTCCTCACTCTTCCTCCTCTCTCTTCCTCTTCTCTCCTCTTCCTCTCTCTTCGTCCTCACTCTTCATCCTCTCTCTTCCTCCTCACTCTTGCTCCTCTCTCATCCTCGTCTCTCTTCCTCCTCTCTCTTCCCCCTTTCTCTTCCTCCTCTAACCTCCTCATCTCTCTTCCTCCTCACTCTTCCTCCTCTCTCTTCCTCCTCTCTCTTTCTCCTCTATCCTCCTCCTCACTCCTCTTCCTCTATCTTCCTCCTCTCTCATCCTCCTCTCTCATCCTCCTCTCTCTTCCTCTTCTCTCTTCCTCCTCTCTCCTCTTCCTCTCTCTTCCTCCTCTCTCTTCCTCCTCTATCTTCCTCCTCTCCCTTCCTCCACTCTCTTCCAAAACAATCTTCCTCCTCTCTCCCCTTCTTCTCTCTTCCTCCTCTCTCTTCCTCCTCTCTGCTCTTCCTCCCTCTTCCTCCTATCTCTTCCTCCTCTCTCTTCCTCCTCTCTCTTCCTCCTCACACCTCTTCCTCTATCTTCCTCCTCTCTCATCCTCCACTCTCATCCTCCTCTCTCTTCCTCCACTCTCTTCCTCCTCTCTCGTCTTCCATTCTCTTCCTCCTCTCTCTTCCTCCTCTCTCTTCCTCCTCTCTCTTCCTCTTTTCTCCCCATCCTCTGTCCTCTTCCTCTCTCCTCCTCCTCTCTCCTCTTCCTCTCTCTTCCTCCTCTCTCTTCCTCCTCTCTCTTCCTCCTCTCTCTTCCTCGTTTCTCCTCATCCTCTGTCCTCTTCCTCTCTCCTCCTCCTCTCTTTTCCTCCTATCTCTTGTTCCTCTCTCTTCCGCCTCTCTCTTCCTCCTCTCCCTTCGTCCTCTCTCATCCTCGTCTCTCTTCCTCTTCTCTCCTCTTCCTCTCTCTTCCTCCTCACTCTTGCTCCTCTCTCATCCTCGTCTCTCTTCCTCCTCTCTCTTCCTCCTCTCTCTTCCTCCTCTCTCTTCCTCCTCTATCCTCCTCATCTCTCTTCCTACTCACTCTTGCTCCTGTCTCTTCCTCCTCTCTCCTCCTCCTCACACCTCTTCCTCTATCTTCCTCCTCTCTCTTCCTCCTCTCTCTTCCTCCTCTCAATTCCTCCTCTCTCCTCTTCCTCTCTCTGCCTCCTCTCTCTTCCTCCTCTCTCTTCCTCCTCTCTCTTCCTCCTCTCTCCTCCTCCTTTCTCCTCCTCCTCTTTCTTCCTCCTGTCTCTTCCTCCTCTCTCTTCCTCCTCTCTCTTCCTCCTCTCTCTTCCTCTTGTCTCCTCTTCCTCTCTCTTCCTCCTCACTCTTGCTCCTCTCTCATCCTCGTCTCTCATCCTCCTCTCTCTTCCTCCTCTCTCTTCCTCCTCTTTCCTCTTCCTCTCTCTTCCTCCTCTCTCTTCCTCCTCTCTCTTCCACCTCTCTATTCCTCCTCTCTGCTCCTCCTCTCTCCTTTTCCTCTCTCTTCCTCCTCTCTCTTCCTCCACTCTCTTCCTCCTCTCTCTTCCTCTTCTCTCTTACTCCTCTCACTTCTTCCTCTCTCTTCCACCTCTCGCTTCCTCTACTCTCCTCTCTCTCTCTTCCTCTTCTCTCTTCCTTCTCTCTCTTCCTCCTCTCTCCTCTTCCTCTCTCTTATTCCTCACTCTTGCTCCTCTCTCATCCTCTTCTCTCTTCCTCCTCTCTCTTCCTCCTCTCTCTTCTTCCTCTCTCTTCCTCCTCCTCCTCCTTCTCTCGTTTCCTCATCTCTCTTCCTCCTCTCTCTTCCTCCTCTCTCTTCCTCCACTCTCTTCCTCCTCTCTCTTCCTCTTCTCTCTTACTCCTCTCTCTTCTTCCTCTCTCTTCCACCTCTCGCTTCCTCTTCTCTCCTCTCTCTCTCTTCCTCTTCTCTCTTCCTTCTCTCTCTTCCTCCTCTCTCCTCTTCCTCTCTCTTATTCCTCACTCTTGCTCCTCTCTCATCCTCGTCTCTCTTCCTCCTCTCTCTTCCTCCTCTCTCTTCTTCCTCTCTCTTCCGCCTCTCTCTTCCTCCTCTCTCTTCCTCCTGTCTCCTCTTCCTCTCTCCTCTTCCTCTCTCTTCCTCCTCTCTCTTCCTCTCTCTTCCTCCTCTCTCTTCCTCCTCTCTCTTCCTCCACTCTCTTCCAACACATTCTTCCTCCTCTCTCCTATTCTTCTATCTTCCTCCTCTCTCTTCCTCCTCTCTCTTCCTCCTCTCTCTTCCTCCTCTCAATTAATCCTCTCTCCTCTTCCTCTCTCTTCCTCCTCTCTCTTCCTCCTCTCTCTTCCTCCTCTCTCTTCCTCCTCTCTCTTCCTCCTCTCTCCTCCTCCTCTCTCCTCCTCCTCTTTCTTCCTCCTGTCTCTTCCTCCTCTCTCTTCCTCCTCTCTCTTCCTCCTCTCTCTTCCTCTTCTCTCCTCTTCCTCTCTCTTCCTCCTCACTCTTGCTCCTCTCTCATCCTCGTCTCTCTTCCTCCTCTCTCTTCCTCCTCTCTCTTCCTCCTCTCTCTTCCTCCTCTATCCTCCTCATCTCTCTTCCTACTCACTCTTGCTCCTGTCTCTTCCTACTCTCTCCTCCTCCTCACACCTCTTCCTCTATCTTCCTCCTCTCTCTTCCTCCTCTCTCTTCCTCCTCTCAATTCCTCCTCTCTCCTCTTCCTCTCTCTGCCTCCTCTCTCTTCCTCCTCTCTCTTCCTCCTCTCTCTTCCTCCTCTCTCCTCCTCCTTTCTCCTCCTCCTCTTTCTTCCTCCTGTCTCTTCCTCCTCTCTCTTTCTCCTCTCTCTTCCTCCTCTCTCTTCCTCTTGTCTCCTCTTCCTCTCTCTTCCTCCTCACTCTTGCTCCTCTCTCATCCTCGTCTCTCATAATCCTCTCTCTTCCTCCTCTCTCTTCCTCCTCTCTCCTCTTCCTCTCTCTTCCTCCTCTCTCTTCCTCCTCTCTCTTCCACCTCTCTATTCCTCCTCTCTGCTCCTCCTCTCTCCTTTTCCTCTCTCTTCCTCCTCTCTCTTCCTCTTCTCTCTTACTCCTCTCACTTCTTCCTCTCTCTTCCACCTCTCGCTTCCTCTACTCTCCTCTCTCTCTCTTCCTCTTCTCTCTTCCTTCTCTCTCTTCCTCCTCTCTCCTCTTCCTCTCTCTTATTCCTCACTCTTGCTCCTCTCTCATCCTCTTCTCTCTTCCTCCTCTCTCTTCCTCCTCTCTCTTCTTCCTCTCTCTTCCTCCTCCTCCTCCTTCTCTCGTTTCCTCATCTCTCTTCCTCCTCTCTCTTCCTCCTCTCTCTTCCTCCTCTCTCTTCCTCCTGTCTCCTCATCCTCTTTCCTCTTCCTCTCTCTTCCTCCTCTCTCTTCCTCCTCTCTCCTCTCATCTCTATTCCTCCTCTCTCTTCTTCCTGTCTCTTCCCCCTCTCTCCTCTCATCTCTCTTCCTCCTCTCTCTTCCTCCTCTCTCTTCCTCCTCTCTCTTCCTCCTCTCTCTTTTTCCTCTATCTTCCTCCTCTCTCTTCCTCCTCTCTAATCCTCGTCTGTCTTCCTCCTCTCTCATCCTCCTCTCTCATCCTCTTCTCTCTTCCTCTTCTCTCTTCCTCCCCTCTCCTCTTCCTCTCTCTTCCTCCTCACTCTTCCTCCTCTCTCTTCCTCTTCTCTCCTCTTCCTCTCTCTTCGTCCTCACTCTTCATCCTCTCTCTTCCTCCTCACTCTTGCTCCTCTCTCATCCTCGTCTCTCTTCCTCCTCTCTCTTCCCCCTTTCTCTTCCTCCTCTAACCTCCTCATCTCTCTTCCTCCTCACTCTTCCTCCTCTCTCTTCCTCCTCTCTCTTTCTCCTCTATCCTCCTCCTCACTCCTCTTCCTCTATCTTCCTCCTCTCTCATCCTCCTCTCTCATCCTCCTCTCTCTTCCTCTTCTCTCTTCTTCCTCTCTCCTCTTCCTCTCTCTTCCTCCTCTCTCTTCCTCCTCTATCTTCCTCCTCTCCCTTCCTCCACTCTCTTCCAAAACAATCTTCCTCCTCTCTCCCCTTCTTCTCTCTTCCTCCTCTCTCTTCCTCCTCTCTGCTCTTCCTCCCTCTTCCTCCTATCTCTTCCTCCTCTCTCTTCCTCCTCTCTCTTCCTCCTCACACCTCTTCCTCTATCTTCCTCCTCTCTCATCCTCCACTCTCATCCTCCTCTCTCTTCCTCCCCTCTCTTCCTCCTCTCTCGTCTTCCATTCTCTTCCTCCTCTCTCTTCCTCCTCTCTCTTCCTCCTCCCTCTTCCTCTTTTCTCCCCATCCTCTGTCCTCTTCCTCTCTCCTCCTCCTCTCTCCTCTTCCTCTCTCTTCCTCCTCTCTCTTCCTCCTCTCTCTTCCTCCTCTCTCTTCCTCGTTTCTCCTCATCCTCTGTCCTCTTCCTCTCTCCTCCTCCTCTCTTTTCCTCCTATCTCTTGTTCCTCTCTCTTCCGCCTCTCTCTTCCTCCTCTCCCTTCGTCCTCTCTCATCCTCGTCTCTCTTCCTCTTCTCTCCTCTTCCTCTCTCTTCCTCCTCACTCTTGCTCCTCTCTCATCCTCGTCTCTCTTCCTCCTCTCTCTTCCTCCTCTCTCTTCCTCCTCTCTCTTCCTCCTCTATCCTCCTCATCTCTCTTCCTACTCACTCTTGCTCCTGTCTCTTCCTCCTCTCTCCTCCTCCTCACACCTCTTCCTCTATCTTCCTCCTCTCTCTTCCTCCTCTCTCTTCCTCCTCTCAATTCCTCCTCTCTCCTCTTCCTCTCTCTGCCTCCTCTCTCTTCCTCCTCTCTCTTCCTCCTCTCTCTTCCTCCTCTCTCCTCCTCCTTTCTCCTCCTCCTCTTTCTTCCTCCTGTCTCTTCCTCCTCTCTCTTCCTCCTCTCTCTTCCTCCTCTCTCTTCCTCTTGTCTCCTCTTCCTCTCTCTTCCTCCTCACTCTTGCTCCTCTCTCATCCTCGTCTCTCATCCTCCTCTCTCTTCCTCCTCTCTCTTCCTCCTCTTTCCTCTTCCTCTCTCTTCCTCCTCTCTCTTCCTCCTCTCTCTTCCACCTCTCTATTCCTCCTCTCTGCTCCTCCTCTCTCCTTTTCCTCTCTCTTCCTCCTCTCTCTTCCTCCACTCTCTTCCTCCTCTCTCTTCCTCTTCTCTCTTACTCCTCTCACTTCTTCCTCTCTCTTCCACCTCTCGCTTCCTCTACTCTCCTCTCTCTCTCTTCCTCTTCTCTCTTCCTTCTCTCTCTTCCTCCTCTCTCCTCTTCCTCTCTCTTATTCCTCACTCTTGCTCCTCTCTCATCCTCTTCTCTCTTCCTCCTCTCTCTTCCTCCTCTCTCTTCTTCCTCTCTCTTCCTCCTCCTCCTCCTTCTCTCGTTTCCTCCTCTCTCTTCCTCCTCTCTCTTCCTCCTCTCTCTTCCTCCTGTCTCCTCATCCTCTCTCCTCTTCCTCTCTCTTCCTCTTCTCTCTTCCTCCTCTCTCCTCTCATCTCTATTCCTCCTCTCTCTTCTTCCTGTCTCTTCCTCCTCTCTCCTCTCATCTCTCTTCCTCCTCTCTCTTCCTCCTCTCTCTTCCTCCTCTCTCTTCCTCCTCTCTCTTTTTCCTCTATCTTCCTCCTCTCTCTTCCTCCTCTCTAATCCTCGTCTGTATTCCTCCTCTCTCATCCTCCTCTCTTCTCTTCCTCTCTCTTCCTCCTCTAGCTTCCTCCTTTCTCTTCCTACTCTCTCTTCCGCCTCTCTCTTCCTCCTCTCTCCTCCTCCTCTCTCCTATTCCTCTCTCTTCCTCCTCACTCTTCCTCCGCTCTCTTCCTCCTCTCTCCTCCTCCTCGCTCTTCCTCCTCTCTCTTCCTCCTCTCTCCTCTTCCTCTTTATTCCTCCTCTCTCTTCCTCCTCTCTCTTCCTCTTCTCTCCTCTTCCTCTCTCTTCCTCCTCACTCTTGCTCCTCTCTCATCCTCGTCTCTCTTCCTCGTCTCTCTTCCCCCTCTCTCTTGCTCCTCTAACCTCCTCATCTCTCTTCCTCCTCACTCTTCCTCCTCTCTCTTCCTCCTCTCTCTTTCTCCTCTATCCTCCTCCTCACTCCTCTTCCTCTATCTTCCTCCTCTCTCATCCTCCTCTCTCCTCTTCTTCTCTCTTCCTCCACTCTCTTCCTCCTCTCTGCTCTTCCTCTCTCTTCCTCCTCTCTCTTCCTCCTCTCTCTTCCTCCTCTCTCTTCCTCTTCTCTCCTCTTCCTCTCTCTTCGTCCTCACTCTTCCTCCTCTCTCTTCCTCCTCACTCTTGCTCCTCTCTCATACTCGTCTCTCTTCCTCCTCTCTCTTCCCCCTCTCTCTTCCTCCTCTAACCTCTTCATCTCTGTTCCTCCTCACTCTTCCTCCTCACTCTTCCTCCTCTCTCTTCCTCCTCTCTCTTTCTCCTCTATCCTCCTCCTCACTCCTCTTCCTCTGTCTTCCTCCTCTCTCATCCTCTTCTCTCTTCCTCTTCTCTCTTCCTCCCCTCTCCTCTTCCTCTCTCTTCCTCCTCACTCTTCCTCCTCTCTCTTCCTCTTCTCTCCTCTTCCTCTCTCTTCGTCCTCACTCTTCATCCTCTCTCTTCCTCCTCACTCTTGCTCCTCTCTCATCCTCGTCTCTCTTCCTCCTCTCTCTTCCCCCTTTCTCTTCCTCCTCTAACCTCCTCATCTCTCTTCCTCCTCACTCTTCCTCCTCTCTCTTCCTCCTCTCTCTTTCTCCTCTATCCTCCTCCTCACTCCTCTTCCTCTATCTTCCTCCTCTCTCATCCTCCTCTCTCATCCTCCTCTCTCTTCCTCTTCTCTCTTCCTCCTCTCTCCTCTTCCTCTCTCTTCCTCCTCTCTCTTCCTCCTCTATCTTCCTCCTCTCCCTTCCTCCACTCTCTTCCAAAACAATCTTCCTCCTCTCTCCCCTTCTTCTCTCTTCCTCCTCTCTCTTCCTCCTCTCTGCTCTTCCTCTCTCTTCCTCCTATCTCTTCCTCCTCTCTCTTCCTCCTCTCTCTTCCTCCTCACTCCTCTTCCTCTATCTTCCTCCTCTCTCATCCTCCACTCTCATCCTCCTCTCTCTTCCTCCACTCTCTTCCTCCTCTCTCCTCTTCCATTCTCTTCCTCCTCTCTCTTCCTCCTCTCTCTTCCTCCTCTCTCTTCCTCTTTTCTCCCCATCCTCTGTCCTCTTCCTCTCTCCTCCTCCTCTCTCCTCTTCCTCTCTCTTCCTCCTCTCTCTTCCTCCTCTCTCTTCCTCCTCTCTCTTCCTCGTTTCTCCTCATCCTCTGTCCTCTTCCTCTCTCCTCCTCCTCTCTCTTCCTCCTATCTCTTGTTCCTCTCTCTTCCGCCTCTCTCTTCCTCCTCTCCCTTCGTCCTCTCTCCTCTTCCTCACTCTTCCTCCTCTCTCTTCCTCCTCTCTCTTCCTCCTTCTTCCTCCTCATCTCTCTTCCTCCTCACTCTTTCTCCTGTCTCTTCCTCCTCTCTCCTCCTCCTCACTCCTCTTCCTCTATCTACCTCCTCTCTCATCCTCCTCTCTCATCCTCCTCTCTCTTCCTCATCTCTCTTCCTCCTCTCTCCTCTTCCTGTCTCTTCCTCCTTTCTCCTCCTCCTCTGTCCTCTTCCTCTCTCTTCCTCCTCTATCTTCCTCCTCTCTCTTCTTCCTCTCTCTTCCTCCTCTCTCTTCCACCTCTCTCTTCCTCCTCTCTCCTCTTCCTCTATCCTCTTCCTCTATCTTCCTCCTCTCTCTTCCTCCTCTCTCTTCCTCTTCTCTCCTCTTCCTGTCTCTTCCTCCTCTCTCTTCCTCCTCTCTCTTCCTCCTCTCTCTTCCTCCACTCTCTTCTAACACAATCTTCCTCCTCTCTCCTCTTCTTCTCTCTTTCTCCTCTCTCTTCCTCCTCTCTCGTCCTCCTCTCAATTCCTCCTACCTGCTCTTCCTTTCCCTTCCTTCTGTCTCTTCCTCCTCTCGCTTTTTCATCTCTCCTCCTCCTCCTCTCTTCTCTTCCTATCTCTTCCTCCTCTCTCTTCCGCCTGTCTCTTCCTCCTCTCTCTTCCTCCTCTCTCGTCTTCCTCTCTCTTCCTCCTCACTCTTGCTCCTCTCTCTTCCTCCTCTCTCCTCCTCCTCTCTCTTCCTCCTCTATCTTCCTCCTCTCTCTTCCACCTCTCTCTTCCTCTTCTCTCTTCCTCCTCTCTCATCCTCCTCTCTCATCCTCCTCTCTCTTCCTCATCTCTCTTCCTCCTCTCTCCTCTTCCTGTCTCTTCCTCCTTTCTCACCCTCCTCTCTCCTCTTCCTCTCTCTTCCTCCTTTCTCATCCTCCTCTCTCTTCCTCCACTCTCTTCCAACACATTCTTCTTCCTCTCTCCTCTTCTTCTCTCTTCCTCCTCTCTCTTCCTCCTCTCTCTTCCTCCTCTCTCTTCCTCCTCTCAATTCCTCCTCTCTCCTCTTCCTCTCTCTTCCTCCTCTCTCTTCCTCCTCTCTCTTCCTCCTCTCTCTTCCTCCACTCTCTTCCAACACATTCTTCCTCCTCTCTCCTCTTCTTCTCTCTTCTTCCTCTCTCTTCCGCCTCTCTCTTCCTTCTCTCTCCTCCTCCTCTCCCCTCTTCCTCTCTCTTCCTCCTCTACTCTTCCTCCGCTCTCTTCCTCCTCTCTCCTCCTCCTCTCTTTTCCTCCTCTCTCATCCTCGTCTCTCTTCCTCCTCTCTCAACCTCCTCTCTCCTCTTCCTCTCTCTTCCTCCACTCTATTCCTCCTCTCTTCCAAGTCTCTCTTCCTCCTCTCTCCTCTTCCTCTATCCTCTTCCTCTCTCTTCCTCCTCTCTCTTCCTCCTCTCTCTTCTTCCTCTCTGTTCCTCCTCTCTCTTCCTCCTCTCTCTTCCTCCTGTCTCCTCTTCCTCTCTCCTCTTCCTCTCTCTTCCTCCTCTCTCTTCCTCTCTCTTCCTCCTCTCTCTTCCTCCTCTCTCTTCCTCCACTCTCTTCCAACACATTCTTCCTCCTCTCTCCTATTCTTCTATCTTCCTCCTCTCTCTTCTTCCTCTCTCTTCCTCCTCTCTCTTCCTCCTCTCTCTTCCTCCTCTCTCCTCCTCCTCTCTCCTCCTCCTCTTTCTTCCTCCTGTCTCTTCCTCCTCTCTCTTCCTCCTCTCTCTTCCTCCTCTCTCTTCCTCTTCTCTCCTCTTCCTCTCTCTTCCTCCTCACTCTTGCTCCTCTCTCATCCTCGTCTCTCTTCCTCCTCTCTCTTCCTCCTCTCTCTTCCTCCTCTATCCTCCTCATCTCTCTTCCTACTCACTCTTGCTCCTGTCTCTTCCTCCTCTCTCCTCCTCCTCACTCCTCTTCCTCTATCTTCCTCCTCTCTCTTCCTCCTCTCTCTTCCTCCTCTCAATTCCTCCTCTCTCCTCTTCCTCTCTCTGCCTCCTCTCTCTTCCTCCTCTCTCTTCCTCCTCTCTCTTCCTCCTCTCTCCTCCTCCTCTCTCCTCCTCCTCTTTCTTCCTCCTCTCTCTTCCTCCTCTCTCTTCCTCCTCTCTCTTCCTCCTCTCTCTTCCTCTTCTCTCCTCTTCCTCTCTCTTCCTCCTCACTCTTGCTCCTCTCTCATCCTCGTCTCTCATCCTCCTCTCTCTTCCTCCTCTCTCTTCCTCCTCTCTCCTCTTCCTCTCTCTTCCTCCTCTCTCTTCCTCCTCTCTCCTCCTCCTCTCTCCTCCTCCTCTTTCTTCCTCCTGTCTCATCCTCCTCTCTCTTCCTCCTCTCTCTTCCTCCTCTCTCTTCCTCTTCTCTCCTCTTCCTCTCTCTTCCTCCTCACTCTTGCTCCTCTCTCATCCTCGTCTCTCTTCCTCCTCTCTCTTCCTCCTCTCTCTTCCTCCTCTCTCTTCCTCCTCTATCCTCCTCATCTCTCTTCCTACTCACTCTTGCTCCTGTCTCTTCCTCCTCTCTCCTCCTCCTCACTCCTCTTCCTCTATCTTCCTCCTCTCTCTTCCTCCTCTCTCTTCCTCCTCTCAATTCCTCCTCTCTCCTCTTCCTCTCTCTGCCTCCTCTCTCTTCCTCCTCTCTCTTCCTCCTCTCTCTTCCTCCTCTCTCCTCCTCCTCTCTCCTCCTCCTCTTTCTTCCTCCTCTCTCTTCCTCCTCTCTCTTCCTCCTCTCTCTTCCTCCTCTCTCTTCCTCTTCTCTCCTCTTCCTCTCTCTTCCTCCTCACTCTTGCTCCTCTCTCATCCTCGTCTCTCATCCTCCTCTCTCTTCCTCCTCTCTCTTCCTCCTCTCTCCTCTTCCTCTCTCTTCCTCCTCTCTCTTCCTCCTCTCTCTTCCACCTCTCTATTCCTCCTCTCTGCTCCTCCTCTCTCCTTTTCCTCTCTCTTCCTCCTCTCTCTTCCTCCACTCTCTTCCTCCTCTCTCTTCCTCTTCTCTCTTACTCCTCTCACTTCTTCCTCTCTCTTCCACCTCTCGCTTCCTCTACTCTCCTCTCTCTCTCTTCCTCTTCTCTCTTCCTTCTCTCTCTTCCTCCTCTCTCCTCTTCCTCTCTCTTATTCCTCACTCTTGCTCCTCTCTCATCCTCTTCTCTCTTCCTCCTCTCTCTTCCTCCTCTCTCTTCTTCCTCTCTCTTCCTCCTCCTCCTCCTTCTCTCGTTTCCTCCTCTCTCTTCCTCCTCTCTCTTCCTCCTCTCTCTTCCTCCTCTCTCTTCCTCCTGTCTCCTCTTCCTCTCTCCTCTTCCTCTCTCTTCCTCCTCTCTCTTCCTCCTCTCTCCTCTCATCTCTCTTCCTCCTCTCTCTTCCTCCTCTCTCTTCCTCCTCTCTCTTCCTCCTCTCTCTTTTTCCTCTATCTTCCTCCTCTCTCTTCCTCCTCTCTAATCCTCGTCTGTCTTCCTCCTCTCTCATCCTCCTCTCTTCTCTTCCTCTCTCTTCCTCCTCTCGCTTCCTCCTCTCTCTTCCTCTTCTCTCCTCTTCCTGTCTCTTCCTCCTCTCTCTTCCTCCTCTCTCTTCCTCCTCTCTCTTCCTCCTCTCTCCTCTTCCTCTTTATTCCTCACTCTCTTCCTCCTCTCTCTTCCTCCTCTCTCTTCCTCCTCTCTCTTCCTCTTCTCTCCTCTTCCTCTCTCTTCGTCCTCACTCTTCATCCTCTCTCTTCCTCCTCACTCTTGCTCCTCTCTCATCCTCGTCTCTCTTCCTCCTCTCTCTTCTCCCCCTTTCTCTTCCTCCTCTAACCTCATCTCTCTTCCTCCTCACTCTTCCTCCTCTCTCTTCCTCCTCTCTCTTTCTCCTCTATCCTCCTCCTCACTCCTCTCCTCTATCTTCCTCCTCTCTCATCCTCCTCTCTCATCCTCCTCTCTCTTCCTCTTCTCTCTTCCTCCTCTCTCCTCTTCCTCTCTCTTCCTCCTCTCTCTTCCTCCTCTATCTTCCTCCTCTCCCTTCCTCCACTCTCTTCCAAAACAATCTTCGTCCTCTCTCCCCTTCTTCTCTCTCCTCCTCTCTCTTCCTCCTATCTCTTCCTCCTCTCTCTTCCTCCTCTCTCTTCCTCCTCACTCCTCTTCCTCTATCTTCCTCCTCTCTCATCCTCCACTCTAATCCTCCTCTCTCCTCCTCCTCTCTCTTCCTCGTCTCTCCTCTTCCATTCTCTTCCTCCTCTCTCTTCCTCCTCTCTCTTCCTCCTCTCTCTTCCTCGTTTCTCCCCATCCTCTGTCCTCTTCCTCTCTCCTCCTCCTCTCTCCTCTTCCTCTCTCTTCCTCCTCTCTCTTCCTCCTCTCTCTTCCTCCTCTCTCTTCCTCGTTTCTCCTCATCCTCTGTCCTCTTCCTCTCTCCTCCTCCTCTCTCTTCCTCCTATCTCTTGTTCCTCTCTCTTCCGCCTCTCTCTTCCTCCTCTCTCTTCGTCCTCTCTCATCCTCGTCTCTCTTCCTCCTCTCTCTTCCTCCTCTCTCCTCTTCCTCACTCTTCCTGCTCTCTCTTCCTCCTCTCTCTTCCTCCTTCTTCCTCCTCATCTCTCTTCCTCCTCACTCTTGCTCCTGTCTCTTCCTCCTCTCTCCTCCTCCTCACTCCTCTTCCTCTATCTTCCTCCTCTCTCATCCTCCACTCTCATCCTCCTCTCTCTTCCTCATCTCTCTTCCTCCTCTCTCCTCTTCCTGTCTCTTCCTCCTTTCTCCTCCTCCTCTGTCCTCTTCCTCTCTCTTCCTCTCTCTCTTCCTCCTTTCTCTTCTTCCTCTCTCTTCCTCCTCTCTCTTCCACCTCTCTCTTCCTCCTCTCTCCTCTTCCTCTATCCTCTTCCTCTATCTTCCTCCTCTCTCTTCCTCCTCTCTCTTCCTCTTCTCTCCTCTTCCTGTCTCTTCCTCCTCTCTCTTCCTCCTCTCTCTTCCTCCTCTCTCTTCCTCCTCTCTCTTCCTCTTCTCTCCTCTTCCTCTCTCTTCGTCCTCACTCTTCATCCTCTCTCTTCCTCCTCACTCTTGCTCCTCTCTCATCCTCGTCTCTCTTCCTCCTCTCTCTTCCCCCTTTCTCTTCCTCCTCTAACCTCCTCATCTCTCTTCCTCCTCACTCTTCCTCCTCTCTCTTCCTCCTCTCTCTTTCTCCTCTATCCTCCTCCTCACTCCTCTTCCTCTATCTTCCTCCTCTCTCATCCTCCTCTCTCATCCTCCTCTCTCTTCCTCTTCTCTCTTCTCCTCTCTCCTCTTCCTCTCTCTTCCTCCTCTCTCTTCCTCCTCTATCTTCCTCCTCTCCCTTCCTCCACTCTCTTCCAAAACAATCTTCCTCCTCTCTCCCCTTCTTCTCTCTTCCTCCTCTCTCTTCCTCCTATCTCTTCCTCCTCTCTCTTCCTCCTCTCTCTTCCTCCTCACTCCTCTTCCTCTATCTTCCTCCTCTCTCATCCTCCACTCTAATCCTCCTCTCTCCTCCTCCTCTCTCTTCCTCGTCTCTCCTCTTCCATTCTCTTCCTCCTCTCTCTTCCTCCTCTCTCTTCCTCCTCTCTCTTCCTCGTTTCTCCCCATCCTCTGTCCTCTTCCTCTCTCCTCCTCCTCTCTCCTCTTCCTCTCTCTTCCTCCTCTCTCTTCCTCCTCTCTCTTCCTCCTCTCTCTTCCTCGTTTCTCCTCATCCTCTGTCCTCTTCCTCTCTCCTCCTCCTCTCTCTTCCTCCTATCTCTTGTTCCTCTCTCTTCCGCCTCTCTCTTCCTCCTCTCTCTTCGTCCTCTCTCATCCTCGTCTCTCTTCCTCCTCTCTCTTCCTCCTCTCTCCTCTTCCTCACTCTTCCTGCTCTCTCTTCCTCCTCTCTCTTCCTCCTTCTTCCTCCTCATCTCTCTTCCTCCTCACTCTTGCTCCTGTCTCTTCCTCCTCTCTCCTCCTCCTCACTCCTCTTCCTCTATCTTCCTCCTCTCTCATCCTCCACTCTCATCCTCCTCTCTCTTCCTCATCTCTCTTCCTCCTCTCTCCTCTTCCTGTCTCTTCCTCCTTTCTCCTCCTCCTCTGTCCTCTTCCTCTCTCTTCCTCCTCTCTCTTCCTCCTTTCTCTTCTTCCTCTCTCTTCCTCCTCTCTCTTCCACCTCTCTCTTCCTCCTCTCTCCTCTTCCTCTATCCTCTTCCTCTATCTTCCTCCTCTCTCTTCCTCCTCTCTCTTCCTCTTCTCTCCTCTCCTGTCTCTTCTCCTCTCTCTTCTCCTCTCTCTTCCTCCTCTCTCTTCCTCCTCTCTCTTCCTCTTCTCTCCTCTTCCTCTCTCTTCGTCCTCACTCTTCATCCTCTCTCTTCCTCCTCACTCTTGCTCCTCTCTCATCCTCGTCTCTCTTCCTCCTCTCTCTTCCCCCTTTCTCTTCCTCCTCTAACCTCCTCATCTCTCTTCCTCCTCACTCTTCCTCCTCTCTCTTCCTCCTCTCTCTTTCTCCTCTATCCTCCTCCTCACTCCTCTTCCTCTATCTTCCTCCTCTCTCATCCTCCTCTCTCATCCTCCTCTCTCTTCCTCTTCTCTCTTCCTCCTCTCTCCTCTTCCTCTCTCTTCCTCCTCTCTCTTCCTCCTCTATCTTCCTCCTCTCCCTTCCTCCACTCTCTTCCAAAACAATCTTCCCTCCTCTCTCCCCTTCTTCTCTCTTCCTCCTCTCTCTTCCTCCTATCTCTTCCTCCTCTCTCTTCCTCCTCTCTCTTCCTCCTCACTCCTCTTCCTCTATCTTCCTCCTCTCTCATCCTCCACTCTAATCCTCCTCTCTCCTCCTCCTCTCTCCTCCTCCTCTCTCCTCTTCCTCTCTCTTCCTCCTCTCTCTTCCTCCTCTCTCTTCCTCCTCTCTCTTCCTCGTTTCTCCTCATCCTCTGTCCTCTTCTCTCTCCTCCTCCTCTCTCTTCTCCTATCTCTTGTTCCTCTCTCTTCCGCCTCTCTCTTCCTCCTCTCTCTTCGTCCTCTCTCATCCTCGTCTCTCTTCCTCCTCTCTCTTCCTCCTCTCTCCTCTTCCTCACTCTTCCTGCTCTCTCTTCCTCCTCTCTCTTCCTCCTTCTTCCTCCTCATCTCTCTTCCTCCTCACTCTTGCTCCTGTCTCTTCCTTCTCTCTCCTCCTCCTCACTCCTCTTCCTCTATCTTCCTCCTCTCTCATCCTCCTCTCTCATCCTCCTCTCTCTCCTCATCTCTCTTCCTCCTCTCTCCTCTTCCTGTCTCTTCCTCCTTTCTGCTCCTCCTCTGTCCTCTTCCTCTCTCTTCCTCCTCTCTCTTCCTCCTTTCTCTTCTTCCTCTCTCTTCCTCCTCTCTCTTCCACCTCTCTCTTCCTCCTCTCTCCTCTTCCTCTATCCTCTTCCTCTATCTTCCTCCTCTCTCTTCCTCCTCTCTCTTCCTCTTCTCTCCTCTTCCTGTCTCTTCCTCCTCTCTCTTCCTCCTCTCTCTTCCTCCTCTCTCTTCCTCCACTCTCTTCTAACACAATCTTCCCTCCTCTCTCCTCTTCTTCTCTCTTCCTCCTCTCTCTTCCTCCTCTCTCGTCCTCCTCTCAATTCCTCCTCCCTCATCCTCCCCTTTCCTCCTTCTCTCTCCTCTTCCTCTCTCTTCCTCCTCTCTCTTCCTCCTCTCTGTTCCACCTCTCTATTCCTCCTCTCTGCTCCTCCTCTCTCGTTTTCCTCTCTCTTCCTCCTCTCTCTTCCTCCACTCTCTTCCTCCTCTCTCTTCCTCTTCTCTCTTACTCCTCTCTCTTCTTCCTCTCTCTTCCACCTCTCGCTTCCTCTTCTCTCCTCTCTCTCTCTTCCTCTTCTCTCTTCCTTCTCCCTCTTCCTCCTCTCTCCTCTTCCTCTCTCTTATTCCTCACTCTTGCTCCTCTCTCATCCTCGTCTCTCTTCCTCTTCTCTCCTTCCTCCTCTCTCTTCCTCCTCTCTCCTCTTCCTCTCTCTTCCTCCTCTCTCTTCCTCCTCTCTCTTCTTCCTCTCTCTTCCTCCTCTCTCTTCCTCCTCTCTCTTCCTCCTGTCTCCTCTTCCTTTCTCCTCTTCCTCTCTCTTCCTCCTCTCTCTTCCTCCTCTCTCTTCCTCCACTCTCTTCCAACACATTCTTCCTCCTCTCTCCTATTCTTCTATCTTCCTCCTCTCTCTTCCTCCTCTCTCTTCCTCCTCTCAATTCCTCCTCTCTCCTCTTCCTCTCTCTGCCTCCTCTCTCTTCCTCCTCTCTCTTCCTCCTCTCTCTTCCTCCTCTCTCCTCCTCCTCACTCCTCTTCCTCTATCTTCCTCCTCTCTCTTCCTCCTCTCTCTTCCTCCTCTCAATTCCTCCTCTCTCCTCTTCCTCTCTCTGCCTCCTCTCTCTTCCTCCTCTCTCTTCCTCCTCTCTCTTCCTCCTCTCTCCTCCTCCTCTCTCCTCCTCCTCTTTCTTCCTCCTCTCTCTTCCTCCTCTCTCTTCCTCCTCTCTCTTCCTCCTCTCTCTTCCTCTTCTCTCCTCTTCCTCTCTCTTCCTCCTCACTCTTGCTCCTCTCTCATCCTCGTCTCTCATCCTCCTCTCTCTTCCTCCTCTCTCTTCCTCCTCTCTCCTCTTCCTCTCTCTTCCTCCTCTCTCTTCCTCCTCTCTCTTCCACCTCTCTATTCCTCCTCTCTGCTCCTCCTCTCTCCTTTTCCTCTCTCTTCCTCCTCTCTCTTCCTCCACTCTCTTCCTCCTCTCTCTTCCTCTTCTCTCTTACTCCTCTCACTTCTTCCTCTCTCTTCCACCTCTCGCTTCCTCTACTCTCCTCTCTCTCTCTTCCTCTTCTCTCTTCCTTCTCTCTCTTCCTCCTCTCTCCTCTTCCTCTCTCTTATTCCTCACTCTTGCTCCTCTCTCATCCTCTTCTCTCTTCCTCCTCTCTCTTCCTCCTCTCTCTTCTTCCTCTCTCTTCCTCCTCCTCCTCCTTCTCTCGTTTCCTCCTCTCTCTTCCTCCTCTCTCTTCCTCCTCTCTCTTCCTCCTCTCTCTTCCTCCTGTCTCCTCTTCCTCTCTCCTCTTCCTCTCTCTTCCTCCTCTCTCTTCCTCTCTCTCCTCTCATCTCTATTCCTCCTCTCTCTTCTTCCTGTCTCTTCCTCCTCTCTCCTCTCATCTCTCTTCCTCCTCTCTCTTCCTCCTCTCTCTTCCTCCTCTCTCCTTCCTCCTCTCTCTTTTTCCTCTATCTTCCTCCTCTCTCTTCCTCCTCTCTAATCCTCGTCTGTCTTCCTCCTCTCTCATCCTCCTCTCTTCTCTTCCTCTCTCTTCCTCCTCTAGCTTCCTCCTTTCTCTTCCTACTCTCTCTTCCTCCTCTCTCTTCTTCCTCTCTCTTCCGCCTCTCTCTTCCTCCTCTCTCCTCCTCCTCTCCCCTCTTCCTCTCTGTTCCTCCTCACTCTTCCTCCGCTCTCTTCCTCCTCTCTCCTCCTCCTCGCTCTTCCTCCTCTCTCTTCCTCCTCTCTCCTCTTCCTCTTTATTCCTCCTCTCTCTTCCTCCTCTCTCTTCCTCTTCTCTCCTCTTCCTCTCTCTTCCTCCTCACTCTTCCTCCTCTCTCTTCTTCTTCTCTCTTCCTCCACTCTCTTCCTCCTCTCTGCTCTTCCTCTCTCTTCCTCCTCTCTCTTCCTCCTCTCTCTTCCTCCTCTCTCTTCCTCTTCTCTCCTCTTCCTTTCTCCTCTTCCTCTCTCTTCCTCCTCTCTCTTCCTCCTCTCTCTTCCTCCACTCTCTTCCAACACATTCTTCCTCCTCTCTCCTATTCTTCTATCTTCCTCCTCTCTCTTCCTCCTCTCTCTTCCTCCTCTCTCTTCCTCCTCTCAATTAATCCTCTCTCCTCTTCCTCTCTCTGCCTCCTCTCTCTTCCTCCTCTCTCTTCCTCCTCTCTCTTCCTCCTCTCTCTTCCTCCTCTCTCCTCCTCCTCTCTCCTCCTCCTCTTTCTTCCTCCTGTCTCTTCCTCTCTCTCTTCCTCCTCTCTCTTCCTCCTCTCTCTTCCTCTTCTCTCCTCTTCCTTTCTCTTCCTCCTCACTCTTGCTCCTCTCTCATCCTCGTCTCTCTTCCTCCTCTCTCTTCCTCCTCTCTCTTCCTCCTCTATCCTCCTCATCTCTCTTCCTACTCACTCTTGCTCCTGTCTCTTCCTCCTCTCTCCTCCTCCTCACTCCTCTTCCTCTATCTTCCTCCTCTCTCTTCCTCCTCTCTCTTCCTCCTCTCAATTCCTCCTCTCTCCTCTTCCTCTCTCTGCCTCCTCTCTCTTCCTCCTCTCTCTTCCTCCTCTCTCTTCCTCCTCTCTCCTCCTCCTCTCTCCTCCTCCTCTTTCTTCCTCCTCTCTCTTCCTCCTCTCTCTTCCTCCTCTCTCTTCCTCCTCTCTCTTCCTCTTCTCTCCTCTTCCTCTCTCTTCCTCCTCACTCTTGCTCCTCTCTCATCCTCGTCTCTCATCCTCCTCTCTCTTCCTCCTCTCTCTTCCTCCTCTCTCCTCTTCCTCTCTCTTCCTCCTCTCTCTTCCTCCTCTCTCCTCCTCCTCTCTCCTCCTCCTCTTTCTTCCTCCTGTCTCATCCTCCTCTCTCTTCCTCCTCTCTCTTCCTCCTCTCTCTTCCTCTTCTCTTCCTCTCTCTTCCTCCTCACTCTTGCTCCTCTCTCATCCTCGTCTCTCTTCCTCCTCTCTCTTCCTCCTCTCTCTTCCTCCTCTCTCTTCCTCCTCTATCCTCCTCATCTCTCTTCCTACTCACTCTTGCTCCTGTCTCTTCCTCCTCTCTCCTCCTCCTCACTCCTCTTCCTCTATCTTCCTCCTCTCTCTTCCTCCTCTCTCTTCCTCCTCTCAATTCCTCCTCTCTCCTCTTCCTCTCTCTGCCTCCTCTCTCTTCCTCCTCTCTCTTCCTCCTCTCTCTTCCTCCTCTCTCCTCCTCCTCTCTCCTCCTCCTCTTTCTTCCTCCTCTCTCTTCCTCCTCTCTCTTCCTCCTCTCTCTTCCTCCTCTCTCTTCCTCTTCTCTCCTCTTCCTCTCTCTTCCTCCTCACTCTTGCTCCTCTCTCATCCTCGTCTCTCATCCTCCTCTCTCTTCCTCCTCTCTCTTCCTCCTCTCTCCTCTTCCTCTCTCTTCCTCCTCTCTCTTCCTCCTCTCTCTTCCACCTCTCTATTCCTCCTCTCTGCTCCTCCTCTCTCCTTTTCCTCTCTCTTCCTCCTCTCTCTTCCTCCACTCTCTTCCTCCTCTCTCTTCCTCTTCTCTCTTACTCCTCTCACTTCTTCCTCTCTCTTCCACCTCTCGCTTCCTCTACTCTCCTCTCTCTCTCTTCCTCTTCTCTCTTCCTTCTCTCTCTTCCTCCTCTCTCCTCTTCCTCTCTCTTATTCCTCACTCTTGCTCCTCTCTCATCCTCTTCTCTCTTCCTCCTCTCTCTTCCTCCTCTCTCTTCTTCCTCTCTCTTCCTCCTCCTCCTCCTTCTCTCGTTTCCTCCTCTCTCTTCCTCCTCTCTCTTCCTCCTCTCTCTTCCTCCTCTCTCTTCCTCCTGTCTCCTCTTCCTCTCTCCTCTTCCTCTCTCTTCCTCCTCTCTCTTCCTCCTCTCTCCTCTCATCTCTATTCCTCCTCTCTCTTCTTCCTGTCTCTTCCTCCTCTCTCCTCTCATCTCTCTTCCTCCTCTCTCTTCCTCCTCTCTCTTCCTCCTCTCTCTTCCTCCTCTCTCTTTTTCCTCTATCTTCCTCCTCTCTCTTCCTCCTCTCTAATCCTCGTCTGTCTTCCTCCTCTCTCATCCTCCTCTCTTCTCTTCCTCTCTCTTCCTCCTCTAGCTTCCTCCTTTCTCTTCCTACTCTCTCTTCCTCCTCTCTCTTCTTCCTCTCTCTTCCGCCTCTCTCTTCCTCCTCTCTCCTCCTCCTCTCCCCTCTTCCTCTCTGTTCCTCCTCACTCTTCCTCCGCTCTCTTCCTCCTCTCTCCTCCTCCTCGCTCTTCCTCCTCTCTCTTCCTCCTCTCTCCTCTTCCTCTTTATTCCTCCTCTCTCTTCCTCCTCTCTCTTCCTCTTCTCTCCTCTTCCTCTCTCTTCCTCCTCACTCTTCCTCCTCTCTCTTCTTCTTCTCTCTTCCTCCACTCTCTTCCTCCTCTCTGCTCTTCCTCTCTCTTCCTCCTCTCTCTTCCTCCTCTCTCTTCCTCCTCTCTCTTCCTCTTCTCTCCTCTTCCTTTCTCCTCTTCCTCTCTCTTCCTCCTCTCTCTTCCTCCTCTCTCTTCCTCCACTCTCTTCCAACACATTCTTCCTCCTCTCTCCTATTCTTCTATCTTCCTCCTCTCTCTTCCTCCTCTCTCTTCCTCCTCTCTCTTCCTCCTCTCAATTAATCCTCTCTCCTCTTCCTCTCTCTGCCTCCTCTCTCTTCCTCCTCTCTCTTCCTCCTCTCTCTTCCTCCTCTCTCTTCCTCCTCTCTCCTCCTCCTCTCTCCTCCTCCTCTTTCTTCCTCCTGTCTCTTCCTCCTCTCTCTTCCTCCTCTCTCTTCCTCCTCTCTCTTCCTTTTCTCTCCTCTTCCTCTCTCTTCCTCCTCACTCTTGCTCCTCTCTCATCCTCGTCTCTCTTCCTCCTCTCTCTTCCTCCTCTCTCTTCCTCCTCTATCCTCCTCATCTCTCTTCCTACTCACTCTTGCTCCTGTCTCTTCCTCCTCTCTCCTCCTCCTCACTCCTCTTCCTCTATCTTCCTCCTCTCTCTTCCTCCTCTCTCTTCCTCCTCTCAATTCCTCCTCTCTCCTCTTCCTCTCTCTGCCTCCTCTCTCTTCCTCCTCTCTCTTCCTCCTCTCTCTTCCTCCTCTCTCCTCCTCCTCTCTCCTCCTCCTCTTTCTTCCTCCTCTCTCTTCCTCCTCTCTCTTCCTCCTCTCTCTTCCTCCTCTCTCTTCCTCTTCTCTCCTCTTCCTCTCTCTTCCTCCTCACTCTTGCTCCTCTCTCATCCTCGTCTCTCATCCTCCTCTCTCTTCCTCCTCTCTCTTCCTCCTCTCTCCTCTTCCTCTCTCTTCCTCCTCTCTCTTCCTCCTCTCTCCTCCTCCTCTCTCCTCCTCCTCTTTCTTCCTCCTGTCTCATCCTCCTCTCTCTTCCTCCTCTCTCTTCCTCCTCTCTCTTCCTCTTCTCTTCCTCTCTCTTCCTCCTCACTCTTGCTCCTCTCTCATCCTCGTCTCTCTTCCTCCTCTCTCTTCCTCCTCTCTCTTCCTCCTCTCTCTTCCTCCTCTATCCTCCTCATCTCTCTTCCTACTCACTCTTGCTCCTGTCTCTTCCTCCTCTCTCCTCCTCCTCACTCCTCTTCCTCTATCTTCCTCCTCTCTCTTCCTCCTCTCTCTTCCTCCTCTCAATTCCTCCTCTCTCCTCTTCCTCTCTCTGCCTCCTCTCTCTTCCTCCTCTCTCTTCCTCCTCTCTCTTCCTCCTCTCTCCTCCTCCTCTCTCCTCCTCCTCTTTCTTCCTCCTCTCTCTTCCTCCTCTCTCTTCCTCCTCTCTCTTCCTCCTCTCTCTTCCTCTTCTCTCCTCTTCCTCTCTCTTCCTCCTCACTCTTGCTCCTCTCTCATCCTCGTCTCTCATCCTCCTCTCTCTTCCTCCTCTCTCTTCCTCCTCTCTCCTCTTCCTCTCTCTTCCTCCTCTCTCTTCCTCCTCTCTCTTCCACCTCTCTATTCCTCCTCTCTGCTCCTCCTCTCTCCTTTTCCTCTCTCTTCCTCCTCTCTCTTCCTCCACTCTCTTCCTCCTCTCTCTTCCTCTTCTCTCTTACTCCTCTCACTTCTTCCTCTCTCTTCCACCTCTCGCTTCCTCTACTCTCCTCTCTCTCTCTTCCTCTTCTCTCTTCCTTCTCTCTCTTCCTCCTCTCTCCTCTTCCTCTCTCTTATTCCTCACTCTTGCTCCTCTCTCATCCTCTTCTCTCTTCCTCCTCTCTCTTCCTCCTCTCTCTTCTTCCTCTCTCTTCCTCCTCCTCCTCCTTCTCTCGTTTCCTCCTCTCTCTTCCTCCTCTCTCTTCCTCCTCTCTCTTCCTCCTCTCTCTTCCTCCTGTCTCCTCTTCCTCTCTCCTCTTCCTCTCTCTTCCTCCTCTCTCTTCCTCCTCTCTCCTCTCATCTCTATTCCTCCTCTCTCTTCTTCCTGTCTCTTCCTCCTCTCTCCTCTCATCTCTCTTCCTCCTCTCTCTTCCTCCTCTCTCTTCCTCCTCTCTCTTCCTCCTCTCTCTTTTTCCTCTATCTTCCTCCTCTCTCTTCCTCCTCTCTAATCCTCGTCTGTCTTCCTCCTCTCTCATCCTCCTCTCTTCTCTTCCTCTCTCTTCCTCCTCTAGCTTCCTCCTTTCTCTTCCTACTCTCTCTTCCTCCTCTCTCTTCTTCCTCTCTCTTCCGCCTCTCTCTTCCTCCTCTCTCCTCCTCCTCTCCCCTCTTCCTCTCTGTTCCTCCTCACTCTTCCTCCGCTCTCTTCCTCCTCTCTCCTCCTCCTCGCTCTTCCTCCTCTCTCTTCCTCCTCTCTCCTCTTCCTCTTTATTCCTCCTCTCTCTTCCTCCTCTCTCTTCCTCTTCTCTCCTCTTCCTCTCTCTTCCTCCTCACTCTTCCTCCTCTCTCTTCTTCTTCTCTCTTCCTCCACTCTCTTCCTCCTCTCTGCTCTTCCTCTCTCTTCCTCCTCTCTCTTCCTCCTCTCTCTTCCTCCTCTCTCTTCCTCTTCTCTCCTCTTCCTCTCTCTTCGTCCTCACTCTTCCTCCTCTCTCTTCCTCCTCACTCTTGCTCCTCTCTCATCCTCGTCTCTCTTCCTCCTCTCTCTTCCTCCTCTCTCTTCCTCCACTAACCTCCTCATCTCTCTTCCTCCTCACTCTTCCTCCTCTCTCTTCCTCCTCTCTCTTTCTCCTCTATCCTCCTCCTCACTCATCTTCCTCTACCTTCCTCCTCTCTCATCCTCCTCTCTCATCCTCCTCTCTCTTCCTCCTCTCTCTTCCTCCTCTCTCCTCTTCTACTCTCTTCCTCCTCACTCTTCCTCCTCTGTTTTCCTCTTCTCTCCTCTTCCCGTCTCTTCCTCCTCTCTCTTCCTCCTCTCTCTTCCTCCTCTCCCTTCCTCCACTCTCTTCCAAAACAATCTTCCTCCTCTCTCCTCTTCTTCTCTCTTCCTCCTCTCTCTTCCTCCTCTCTGCTCTTCCTCTCTCTTCCTCCTCTCTCTTCTTCCTCTCTCTTCCTCCTCTCTCTTCCACCGCTATCTTCCTCCTCTCTCTTCCTCTTCTCTCCTCTTCCTCTGTCTTCGTCCTCACTCTTCCTCCTCTCTCTTCCTCCTCTCTCTTCCTCCTCTCTCCTCCTCATCTCTCTTCCTCCTCACACTTGCTCCTCTCTCTTCCTCCTCTCTCCTCCTCCTCACTCGTCTTCCTCTATCTTCCTCCTCTCTCATCCTCCACTCTCATCCTCCTCTCTCTTCCTACTCTCTTCCTCCTCTCTCCTCTTCCTCTCTCTTCCTCCTCTCTCTACCTCCTCTCTCTTCCTCCACTCTCTTCCTCGTTTCTCCTCATCCTCTGTCCTCTTCCTCTCTCATCCGCCTCTCTCTTCCTCCTCTCTCTTGTTCCTCTCTCTTCCTCATCTCTCTTCCTCCTCTCTCTTCCTCCTCTCTCATCCTCGTCTCTCTTCCTCCTCTCTCTTCCTCTTCTCTCCTCTTCCTCTCTCTGCCTCCTCTCTCTTCCTCCTCTCTCTTCCTCCTCTTTCTTCCTCCTCCTTCCTCCTCATCTCTCTTCCTCCTCACTCTTGCTCCTGTCTCTTCCTCCTCTCTCCTCCTCCTCACTCCTCTTCCTCTATCTTCCTCCTCTCTCATCCTCCTCTCTCATCCTCCTCTCTCTTCATCATCTCTCTTCCTCCTCTCTCCTCTTCCTGTCTCTTCCTCCTTTCTCCTCCTCCTCTGTCCTCTTCCTCTCTCTTCCTCCTCTCTCTTCCTCCTCTCTCTTCTTCCTCTCTCTTCCTCCTCTCTCTTCCACCTCTCTCTTCCTCCTCTCTCCTCTTCCTCTATCCTCTTCCTCTCTCTTCCTCCTCTCGCTTCCTCCTCTCTCTTCCTCTTGTCTCCTCTTCCTGTCTCTTCCTCCTCTCTCTTCCTCCTCTCTCTTCCTCCTCTCTCTTCCTCCACTCTCTTCCAACACAATCTTCCTCCTCTCTCCTCTTCTTCTCTCTTACTCCTCTTTCTTCCTCCTCTCTCTTCCTCCCCTCTCCTCCTTCTCTCTCCTCTTCCTCTCTCTTCCTCCTCTCTCTTCCTCCTCTCTCTTCCTGCTCTCTCTTCCTCCTCTCTCTTCCTCTTCTCTCTTCCTCCTCTCTCCTCCTCCTCTCTCTTCCTCCTCTCTCCTCCTCCTCTCTCTTCCTCCTCTCTCTTCCTCCTCTCTCCTCTCATCTCTCTTCCTCCTCTCTCTTCTTCCTCTCTCTTCCTCCTCTCTCCTCTCATCTCTCTTCCTCCTCTCTCTTCCTCCTCTCTCTTTTTCCTCTATCTTCCTCCTCTTTCTTCCTCCTCTCTAATCCTCGTCTCTCTTCCTCCTCTCTCATCCTCCTCTCTTCTCTTCCTCTCTCTTCCTCCTCTAGCTTCCTCCTCTCTCTTCCTACTCTCTCTTCCTCCTCTCTCTTCTTCCTCTCTCTTCCTCCTCTCTCTTCCTCCTCTCTCCTCTTCCTCTTTATTCCTCCTCTCTCTTCCTCCTCTCTCTTCCTCCTCTCTCTTCCTCCTCTCTCTTCCTCTTCTCTCCTCTTCCTCTCTCTTCGTCCTCACTCTTCATCCTCTCTCTTCCTCCTCACTCTTGCTCCTCTCTCATCCTCGTCTCTCTTCCTCCTCTCTCTTCCCCCTTTCTCTTCCTCCTCTAACCTCCTCATCTCTCTTCCTCCTCACTCTTCCTCCTCTCTCTTCCTCCTCTCTCTTTCTCCTCTATCCTCCTCCTCACTCCTCTTCCTCTATCTTCCTCCTCTCTCATCCTCCTCTCTCATCCTCCTCTCTCTTCCTCTTCTCTCTTCCTCCTCTCTCCTCTTCCTCTCTCTTCCTCCTCTCTCTTCCTCCTCTATCTTCCTCCTCTCCCTTCCTCCACTCTCTTCCAAAACAATCTTCCTCCTCTCTCCCCTTCTTCTCTCTTCCTCCTCTCTCTTCCTCCTATCTCTTCCTCCTCTCTCTTCCTCCTCTCTCTTCCTCCTCACTCCTCTTCCTCTATCTTCCTCCTCTCTCATCCTCCACTCTAATCCTCCTCTCTCCTCCTCCTCTCTCTTCCTCGTCTCTCCTCTTCCATTCTCTTCCTCCTCTCTCTTCCTCCTCTCTCTTCCTCCTCTCTCTTCCTCGTTTCTCCCCATTCTCTGTCCTCTTCCTCTCTCCTCCTCCTCTCTCCTCTTCCTCTCTCTTCCTCCTCTCTCTTCCTCCTCTCTCTTCCTCCTCTCTCTTCCTCGTTTCTCCTCATCCTCTGTCCTCTTCCTCTCTCCTCCTCCTCTCTCTTCCTCCTATCTCTTGTTCCTCTCTCTTCCGCCTCTCTCTTCCTCCTCTCTCTTCGTCCTCTCTCATCCTCGTCTCTCTTCCTCCTCTCTCTTCCTCCTCTCTCCTCTTCCTCACTCTTCCTGCTCTCTCTTCCTCCTCTCTCTTCCTCCTTCTTCCTCCTCATCTCTCTTCCTCCTCACTCTTGCTCCTGTCTCTTCCTCCTCTCTCCTCCTCCTCACTCCTCTTCCTCTATCTTCCTCCTCTCTCATCCTCCTCTCTCATCCTCCTCTCTCTTCCTCATCTCTCTTCCTCCTCTCTCCTCTTCCTGTCTCTTCCTCCTTTCTCCTCCTCCTCTGTCCTCTTCCTCTCTCTTCCTCCTCTCTCTTCCTCCTTTCTCTTCTTCCTCTCTCTTCCTCCTCTCTCTTCCTCCTCTCTCCTCTTCCTCTATCCTCTTCCTCTATCTTCCTCCTCTCTCTTCCTCCTCTCTCTTCCTCTTCTCTCCTCTTCCTGTCTCTTCCTCCTCTCTCTTCCTCCTCTCTCTTCCTCCTCTCTCTTCCTCCACTCTCTTCTAACACAATCTTCCTCCTCTCTCCTCTTCTTCTCTCTTCCTCCTCTCTCTTCCTCCTCTCTCGTCCTCCTCTCAATTCCTCCTCCCTCATCCTCCCCTTTCCTCCTTCTCTCTCCTCTTCCTCTCTCTTCCTCCTCTCTCTTCCTCCTCTCTGTTCCACCTCTCTATTCCTCCTCTCTGCTCCTCCTCTCTCGTTTTCCTCTCTCTTCCTCCTCTCTCTTCCTCCACTCTCTTCCTCCTCTCTCTTCCTCTTCTCTCTTACTCCTCTCTCTTCTTCCTCTCTCTTCCACCTCTCGCTTCCTCTTCTCTCCTCTCTCTCTCTTCCTCTTCTCTCTTCCTTCTCTCTCTTCCTCCTCTCTCCTCTTCCTCTCTCTTATTCCTCACTCTTGCTCCTCTCTCATCCTCGTCTCTCTTCCTCCTCTCTCTTCCTCCTCTCTCTTCCTCCTCTCTCCTCTTCCTCTCTCTTCCTCCTCTCTCTTCCTCCTCTCTCTTCTTCCTCTCTCTTCCTCCTCCTCCTCCTCCTCCCTTTTCCTCCTCTCTCTTCCTCCTCTCTCTTCCTCCTCTCTCTTCCTCCTCTCTCTTCCTCCTGTCTCCTCTTCCTCTCTCCTCTTCCTCTCTCTTCCTCCTCTCTCTTCCTCTCTCTTCCTCCTCTCTCTTCCTCCTCTCTCTTCCTCCACTCTCTTCCAACACATTCTTCCTCCTCTCTCCTCTTCTTCTCTCTTCCTCCTCTCTCTTCCTCCTCTCTTTTCCTCCTCTCTCTTCCTCCTCTCAATTCCTCCTCTCTCCTCTTCCTCTCTCTGCCTCCTCTCTCTTCCTCCTCTCTCTTCCTCCTCTCTCTTCCTCCTCTCTCTTCCTCCTCTCTCCTCCTCCTCTCTCCTCCTCCTCTTTCTTCCTCCTGTCTCTTCCTCCTCTCTCTTCCTCCTCTCTCTTCCTCCTCTCTCTTCCTCTTCTCTCCTCTTCCTCTCTCTTCCTCCTCACTCTTGCTCCTCTCTCATCCTCGTCTCTCTTCCTCCTCTCTCTTCCTCCTCTATCCTCCTCATCTCTCTTCCTACTCACTCTTGCTCCTGTCTCTTCCTCCTCTCTCCTCCTCCTCACCCCTCTTCCTCTATCTTCCTCCTCTCTCATCCTCCTCTCTCATCCTCCTCTCTCTTCCTCATCTCTCTTCCTCCTCTCTCCTCTTCCTGTCTCTTCCTCCTTTCTCATCCTCCTCTCTCCTCTTCCTCACTCTTCCTCCTTTCTCTTCCTCCTCTCTCTTCCTCCACTCTCTTCCAACACATTCTTCCTCCTCTCTCCTCTTCTTCTATCTTCCTCCTCTCTCTTCCTCCTCTCTCTTCCTCCTCTCTCTTCCTCCTCTCAATTCCTCCTCTCTCCTCTTCCTCTCTCTTCCTCCTCTCTCTTCCTCCTCTATCTTTGTCCTCTCAATTCCTCCTCTCTCTTCTTCCTCTCTCTTCCGCCTCTCTCTTCCTCCTCTCTCCTCCTCCTCTCCCCTCTTCATCTCTCTTCCTCCTCTACTCTTCCTCCGCTCTCTTCCTCCTCTCTCCTCCTCCTCTCTCTTCCTCCTCTCTCATCCTCGTCTCTCTTCCTCCTCTCTCAACCTCCTCTCTCCTCTTCCTCTCTCTTCCTCCACTCTATTCCTCCTCTCTTCCAAGTCTCTCTTCCTCCTCTCTCCTCTTCCTCTATCCTCTTCCTCTCTCTTCCTCCTCTCTCTTCCTCCTCTCTCTTCCTCCTCTCTCTTCCTCTTCTGGCCTCTTCCTCTCTCTTCCTCCTCACTCTTGCTCCTCTCTCATCCTCGTCTCTCTTCCTCCTCACTTTTCTTTCTATCGCTTCTCCTCTCTCCTCCTCCTCTGTCTTCCTCCTCTCTTTTCCTCCACTCTCTTCCAACACAATCTTCCTCCTCTCTCCTCTTCTTCTCTCTTCCTCCTCTATCTTCCTCCTCTCTCTTCCTCCTCTCAATTCCTCCTCTCTCCTCTTCCTCTCCTTTATCTCTCTTCCTCCTCCCTCGTCCTCCTCTCTCTTCCTCCTCTCTCTTCCTCCCCTCTCTTCCTTCTCTCTCCTCTTCCTCTATCTTCCTCCTCTCTCCTCCTCCTCTCCCCTCTTCCTCTTTCTTCCTCCTCACTCTTCCTCCGCTCTCTTCCTCCTCTCTCTTTCTCCTCTCTCTTCCTTCTCTCTCCTCTTCCTCTCTCTTCCTCCTCTCTCTTCCTCCTCTCTCTTCCTCTTCTCTCCTCTTCCTCTCTCTTCCTCCTCACTCTTGCTCCTCTCTCATCCTCGTCTCTCTTCCTCCTCTCTCTTCCTCCTCTCTCTTCCTCCACTAACCTCCTCATCTCTCTTCCTCCTCACTCTTCCTCCTCTCTCTTACTCCTCTCTCTTTCTCCTCTATCCTCCTCCTCACTCCTCTTCCTCTACCTTCCTCCTCTCTCATCCTCCTCTCTCATCCTCCTCTCTCTTCCTCCTCTCTCCTATTCTACTCTTTTCCTCCTCACTCTTCCTCCTCTCTCTTCCTCTTCTCTCCTCTTCCTGTCTCCTCCTCCTCTCTCTTCCTACTCTCTCTTCCTTCTCTCCCTTCCTCCACTCTCTTCCAAAACAATCTTCCTCCTCTCTCCTCTTCTTCTCTCTTCCTCCTCTCTCTTCCTCCTCTCTCCTCTTCCTCTATCCTCTTCCACTCTCTTCCTCCTCTCTCTTCCTCCTCTCTCTTCCTCGTCTCTCATCCTCGTCTCTCTTCCTCTTCTCTCTTCCTCCTCTCTCCTCTTCATCTCTCTTCCTCCTCTCTCTTCCTCTTCTCTCCTCTTCCTCTCTCTTCCTCCTCACTCTTCCTCCTCTCTCTTCCTCCTCTCTATTCCTCCTCCTTCCTCCTCATCTCTCTTCCTCCTCACTCTTGCTCCTGTCTCTTCCTCCTCTCTCCTCCTCCTCACTCCTCTTCCTCTATCTTCCTCCTCTCTCATCCTCCTCTCTCATCCTCCTCTCTCTTCCTCATCTCTCTTCCTCCTCTCTCCTCTTCCTGTCTCTTCCTCCTTTCTCCTCCTCCTCTCTCCTCTTCCTCTCTCTTCCTCCTCTCTCTTCCTCCTCTCTCTTCTTCCTCTCTCTTCCTCCTCTCTCTTCCTCCTCTCTCCTCCTCCTCTCTCTCACTCCTCTCTCCTCCTCCTCTCTCTTCCTCCTCTCTCTTCCTCCTCTCTCCTCTCATCTCTATTCCTCCTCTCTCTTCTTCCTGTCTCTTCCTCCTCTCTCCTCTCATCTCTCTTCCTCCTCTCTCTTCCTCCTCTCTCTTCCTCCTCTCTCTTCCTCCTCTCTCTTTTTCCTCTATCTTCCTCCTCTCTCTTCCTCCTCTCTAATCCTCGTCTGTCTTCCTCCTCTCTCATCCTCCTCTGTTCTCTTCCTCTCTCTTCCTCCTCTAGCTTCCTCCTCTCTCTTCCTACTCTCTCTTCCTCCTCTCTCTTCTTCCCCTCTCTTCCGCCTCTCTCTTCCTCCTCTCTCCTCCTCCTCTCCCCTCTTCCTCTCTCTTCCTCCTCACTCTTCCTCCGCTCTCTTCCTCCTCTCTCCTCCTCCTCTCTCTTCCTCCTCTCTCTTCCTCCTCTCTCCTCTTCCTCTTTATTCCTCCTCTCTCTTCCTCCTCTCTCTTCCTCTTCTCTCCGCTTCCTCTCTCTTCCTCCTCACTCTTGCTCCTCTCTCATCCTCGTCTCTCTTCCTCCTCTCTCTTCCCCCTCTCTCTTGCTCCTCTAACCTCCTCATCTCTCTTCCTCCTCACTCTTTCTCCCCTCTCTTACTCCTCTCTCTTTCTCCTCTATCCTCCTCCTCACTCCTCTTCCTCTACCTTCCTCCTCTCTCATCCTCCTCTCTCATCCTCCTCTCTCTTCCTCCTCTCTCTTCCTCCTCTCTCCTCTTCTACTCTCTTCCTCCTCACTCTTCCTCCTCTCTCTTCCTCTTCTCTCCTCTTCCTGTCTCCTCCTCCTCTCTCTTCCTCCTCTCTCTTCCTTCTCTCCCTTCCTCCACTCTCTTCCAAAACAATCTTCCTCCTCTCTCCTCTTCTTCTCTCTTCCTCCTCTCTCTTCCTCCTCTCTCCTCTTCCTCTCTCTTCCTCCACTCTCTTCTTCCTCTCTCTTCCTCCTCTCTCTTCCACCGCTATCTTCCTCCTCTCTCCTCTTCCTCTATCCTCTTCCACTCTCTTCCTCCTCTCTCTTCCTCCTCTCTCTTCCTCCTCTCTCATCCTCGTCACTCTTCCTCTTCTCTCTTCCTCCTCTCTCCTCTTCCTCTCTCTTCCTCCTCACACTTCCTCCTCTCTCTTCCTCCTCTCTCTTCCTCCTCCTTCCTCCTCATCTCTCTTCCTCCTCACTCTTGCTCCTGTCTCTTCCTCCTCTCTCCTCCTCCTCACTCCTCTTCCTCTATCTTCCTCCTCTCTCATCCTCCTCTCTCATCCTCCTCTCTCTTCCTCATCTCTCTTCCTCCTCTCTCCTCTTCCTGTCTCTTCCTCCTTTCTCCTCCTCCTCTGTCCTCTTCCTCTCTCTTCCTCCTCTCTCTTCCTCCTCTCTCTTCTTCCTCTCTCTTCCTCCTCTCTCTTCCTCCTCTCTCTTCCTCTTCTCTCCTCTTCCTGTCTCTTCCTCCTCTCTCTTCCTCCTCTCTCTTCCTCCTCTCTCCTCTTCTACTCTCTTCCTCCTCACTCTTCCTCCTCTCTCTTCCTCTTCTCTCCTCTTCCTGTCTCCTCCTCCTCTCTCTTCCTCCTCTCTCTTCCTTCTCTCTCTTCCTCCACTCTCTTCCAACACAATCTTCCTCCTCTCTCCTCTTCTTCTCTCTTCCTCCTCTTTCTTCCTCCTCTCTCTTCCTCCCCTCTCCTCCTTCTCTCTCCTCTTCCTCTCTCTTCCTCCTCTCTCTTCCTCCTCTCTCTTCCTGCTCTCTCTTCCTCCTCTCTCTTCCTCTTCTCTCTTCCTCCTCTCTCCTCCTCCTCTCTCTTCCTCCTCTCTCCTCCTCCTCTCTCTTCCTCCTCTCTCTTCCTCCTCTCTCTTCTTCCTCTCTCTTCCTCCTCCTCCACCTTCTCTCGTTTCCTCCTCTCTCTTCCTCCTCTCTCTTCCTCCTCTCTCTTCCTCCTCTCTCTTTCTCCTGTCTCCTCTTCCTCTCTCCTCTTCATCTCTCTTCCTCCTCTCTCTTCCTCCTCTCTCCTCTCATCTCTATTCCTCCTCTCTCTTCTTCCTGTCTCTTCCTCCTCTCTCTTCCTCCTCTCTCTTCCTCCTCTCTCTTTTTCCTCTATCTTCCTCCTCTCTCTTCCTCCTCTCTAATCCTCGTCTGTCTTCCTCCTCTCTCATCCTCCTCTCTTCTCTTCCTCTCTCTTCCTCCTCTAGCTTCCTCCTTTCTCTTCCTACTCTCTCTTCCTCCTCTCTCTTCTTCCTCTCTCTTCCGCCTCTCTCTTCCTCCTCTCTCCTCCTCCTCTCCCCTCTTCCTCTCTCTTCCTCCTCACTCTTCCTCCGCTCTCTTCCTCCTCTCTCCTCCTCCTCGCTCTTCCTCCTCTCTCTTCCTCCTCTCTCCTCTTCCTCTTTATTCCTCCTCTCTCTTCCTCCTCTCTCTTCCTCTTCTCTCCTCTTCCTCTCTCTTCCTCCTCACTCTTGCTCCTCTCTCATCCTCGTCTCTCTTCCTCCTCTCTCTTCCCCCTCTCTCTTGCTCCTCTAACCTCCTCATCTCTCTTCCTCCTCACTCTTCCTCCTCTCTCTTCCTCCTCTCTCTTTCTCCTCTATCCTCCTCCTCACTCCTCTTCCTCTATCTTCCTCCTCTCTCATCCTCCTCTCTCCTCTTCTTCTCTCTTCCTCCACTCTCTTCCTCCTCTCTGCTCTTCCTCTCTCTTCCTCCTCTCTCTTCCTCCTCTCTCTTCCTCCTCTCTCTTCCTCTTCTCTCCTCTTCCTCTCTCTTCGTCCTCACTCTTCCTCCTCTCTCTTCCTCCTCACTCTTGCTCCTCTCTCATCCTCGTCTCTCTTCCTCCTCTCTCTTCCCCCTCTCTCTTCCTCCTCTAACCTCTTCATCTCTCTTCCTCCTCACTCTTCCTCCTCTCTCTTCCTCCTCTCTCTTTCTCCTCTATCCTCCTCCTCACTCCTCTTCCTCTGTCTTCCTCCTCTCTCATCCTCCTCTCTCATCCTCTTCTCTCTTCCTCTTCTCTCTTCCTCCCCTCTCCTCTTGCTCCCTCTTCCTCCTCACTCTTCCTCCTCTCTCTTCCTCTTCTCTCCTCTTCCTGTCTCTTCCTCCTCTCTCTTCCTCCTCTCTCCTCTTCCTCTCTCTTCCTCCTCACTCTTGCTCCTCTCTCATCCTCGTCTCTCTTCCTCCTCTCTCTTCCTCCTCTCTCTTCCTCCACTAACCTCCTCATCTCTCTTCCTCCTCACTCTTCCTCCTCTCTCTTCCTCCTCTCTCTTTCTCCTCTATCCTCCTTCTCACTCCTCTTCCTCTACCTTCCTCCTCTCTCATCCTCCTCTCTCATCCTCCTCTCTCTTCCTCCTCTCTCTTCCTCCTCTCTCCTCTTCTACTCTCTTCCTCCTCACTCTTCCTCCTCTCTTTTCCTCTTCTCTCCTCTTCCTGTCTCTTCCTCCTCTCTCTTCCTCCTCTCCCTTCCTCCACTCTCTTCCAAAACAATCTTCCTCCTCTCTCCTCTTCTTCTCTCTTCCTCCTCTCTCTTCCTCCTCTCTGCTCTTCCTCTCTCTTCCTCCTCACTCCTCTTCCTCTGTCTTCCTCCTCTCTCATCCTCCTCTCTCATCCTCTTCTCTCTTCCTCTTCTCTCTTCCTCCTCTCTCCTCTTCCTCTCTCTTCCTCCTCTCTCTTCCTCCTCTATCTTCCTCCTCTCCCTTCCTCCACTCTCTTCCAAAACAATCTTCCTCCTCTCTCCCCTTCTTCTCTCTTCCTCCTCTCTCTTCCTCCTCTCTGATCTTCCTCTCTCTTCCTCCTATCTCTTCCTCCTCTCTCTTCCTCCTCTCTCTTCCTCCTCACTCCTCTTCCTCTATCTTCCTCCTCTCTCATCCTCCACTCTCATCCTCCTCTCTCTTCCTCCTCTCTCTTCCTCCTCTCTCCTCTTCCATTCTCTTCCTCCTCTCTCTTCCTCCTCTCTCTTCCTCCTCTCTCTTCCTCGTTTCTCCCCATCCTCTGTCCTCTTCCTCTCTCCTCCTCCTCTCTCCTCTTCCTCTCTCTTCCTCCTCTCTCTTCCTCCTCTCTCTTCCTCCTCTCTCTTCCTCCTCTCAATTCCTCCTCTCTCTTCCTCGTTTCTCCCCATCCTCTGTCCTCTTCCTCTCTCCTTCTCCTCTCTCCTCTTCTTCTCTCTTCCTCCTCTCTCTTCCTCCTCTCTCTTCCTCCTCTCAATTCCTCCTCTCTCCTCTTCCTCTCTCTGCCTCCTATCTCTTCCTCCTCTCTCTTCCTCCTCTCTCTTCCTCCTCTCTCTTCCTCCTCTCTCCTCCTCCTCTCTCCTCCTCCTCTTTCTTCCTCCTGTCTCTTCCTCCTCTCTCTTCCTCCTCTCTCTTCCTCCTCTCTCTTCCTCTTCTCTCCTTTTCCTCTCTCTTCCTCCTCACTCTTGCTCCTCTCTCATCCTCGTCTCTCTTCCTCCTCTCTCTTCCTCCTCTCTCTTCCTCCTCTCTCTTCCTCCTCTATCCTCCTCATCTCTCTTCCTACTCACTCTTGCTCCTGTCTCTTCCTCCTCTCTCCTCCTCCTCACCCCTCTTCCTCTATCTTCCTCCTCTCTCATCCTCCTCTCTCATCCTCCTCTCTCTTCCTCATCTCTCTTCCTCCTCTCTCCTCTTCCTGTCTCTTCCTCCTTTCTCATCCTCCTCTCTCCTCTTCCTCTGTCTTCCTCCTTTCTCTTCCTCCTCTCTCTTCCTCCACTCTCTTCCAACACATTCTTCCTCCTCTCTCCTCTTCTTCTATCTTCCTCCTCTCTCTTCCTCCTCTCTCTTCCTCCTCTCTCTTCCTCCTCTCAATTCCTCCTCTCTCCTCTTCCTCTCTCTTCCTCCTCTCTCTTCCTCCTCTCTCTTCCTCCTCTCTCTTCCTCCACTCTCTTCCAACACAATCTTCCTCCTCTCTCCTCTTCTTCTCTCTTCCTCCTCTCTCTTCCTCCTCTATCTTTGTCCTCTCAATTCCTCGTCTCTCTTCTTCCTCTCTCTTACTCCTCTCTCTTTCTCCTCTATCCTCCTCCTCACTCCTCTTCCTCTACCTTCCTCCTCTCTCATCCTCCTCTCTCATCCTCCTCTCTCTTCCTCCTCTCTCTTCCTCCTCTCTCCTCTTCTACTCTCTTCCTCCTCACTCTTCCTCCTCTCTCTTCCTCTTCTCTCCTCTTCCTGTCTCCTCCTCCTCTCTCTTCCTCCTCTCTCTTCCTTCTCTCCCTTCCTCCACTCTCTTCCAAAACAATCTTCCTCCTCTCTCCTCTTCTTCTCTCTTCCTCCTCTCTCTTCCTCCTCTCTCCTCTTCCTCTCTCTTCCTCCACTCTCTTCTTCCTCTCTCTTCCTCCTCTCTTTTCCACCGCTATCTTCCTCCTCTCTCCTCTTCCTGTCTCTTCCTCCTTTCTCCTCCTCCTCTGTCCTCTTCCTCTCTCTTCCTCCTCTCTCTTCCTCCTCTCTCTTCTTCCTCTCTCTTCCTCCTCTCTCTTCCTCCTCTCTCTTCCTCTTCTCTCCTCTTCCTGTCTCTTCCTCCTCTCTCTTCCTCCTCTCTCTTCCTCCTCTCTCCTCTTCTACTCTCTTCCTCCTCACTCTTCCTCCTCTCTCTTCCTCTTCTCTCCTCTTCCTGTCTCCTCCTCCTCTCTCTTCCTCCTCTCTCTTCCTTCTCTCTCTTCCTCCACTCTCTTCCAACACAATCTTCCTCCTCTCTCCTCTTCTTCTCTCTTCCTCCTCTTTCTTCCTCCTCTCTCTTCCTCCCCTCTCCTCCTTCTCTCTCCTCTTCCTCTCTCTTCCTCCTCTCTCTTCCTCCTCTCTCTTCCTGCTCTCTCTTCCTCCTCTCTCTTCCTCTTCTCTCTTCCTCCTCTCTCCTCCTCCTCTCTCTTCCTCCTCTCTCCTCCTCCTCTCTCTTCCTCCTCTCTCTTCCTCCTCTCTCTTCTTCCTCTCTCTTCCTCCTCCTCCACCTTCTCTCGTTTCCTCCTCTCTCTTCCTCCTCTCTCTTCCTCCTCTCTCTTCCTCCTCTCTCTTTCTCCTGTCTCCTCTTCCTCTCTCCTCTTCATCTCTCTTCCTCCTCTCTCTTCCTCCTCTCTCCTCTCATCTCTATTCCTCCTCTCTCTTCTTCCTGTCTCGTCCTCCTCTCTCTTCCTCCTCTCTCTTCCTCCTCTCTCTTTTTCCTCTATCTTCCTCCTCTCTCTTCCTCCTCTCTAATCCTCGTCTGTCTTCCTCCTCTCTCATCCTCCTGTCTTCTCTTCCTCTCTCTTCCTCCTCTAGCTTCCTCCTTTCTCTTCCTACTCTCTCTTCCTCCTCTCTCTTCTTCCTCTCTCTTCCGCCTCTCTCTTCCTCCTCTCTCCTCCTCCTCTCCCCTCTTCCTCTCTCTTCCTCCTCACTCTTCCTCCGCTCTCTTCCTCCTCTCTCCTCCTCCTCGCTCTTCCTCCTCTCTCTTCCTCCTCTCTCCTCTTCCTCTTTATTCCTCCTCTCTCTTCCTCCTCTCTCTTCCTCTTCTCTCCTCTTCCTCTCTCTTCCTCCTCACTCTTGCTCCTCTCTCATCCTCGTCTCTCTTCCTCCTCTCTCTTCCCCCTCTCTCTTGCTCCTCTAACCTCCTCATCTCTCTTCCTCCTCACTCTTCCTCCTCTCTCTTCCTCCTCTCTCTTTCTCCTCTATCCTCCTCCTCACTCCTCTTCCTCTATCTTCCTCCTCTCTCATCCTCCTCTCTCCTCTTCTTCTCTCTTCCTCCACTCTCTTCCTCCTCTCTGCTCTTCCTCTCTCTTCCTCCTCTCTCTTCCTCCCCTCTCTTCCTCCTCTCTCTTCCTCTTCTCTCCTCTTCCTCTCTCTTCGTCCTCACTCTTCCTCCTCTCTCTTCCTCCTCACTCTTGCTCCTCTCTCATCCTCGTCTCTCTTCCTCCTCTCTCTTCCCCCTCTCTCTTCCTCCTCTAACCTCTTCATCTCTCTTCCTCCTCACTCTTCCTCCTCTCTCTTCCTCCTCTCTCTTTCTCCTCTATCCTCCTCCTCACTCCTCTTCCTCTGTCTTCCTCCTCTCTCATCCTCCTCTCTCATCCTCTTCTCTCTTCCTCTTCTCTCTTCCTCCCCTCTCCTCTTGCTCTCTCTTCCTCCTCACTCTTCCTCCTCTCTCTTCCTCTTCTCTCCTCTTCCTGTCTCTTCCTCCTCTCTCTTCCTCCTCTCTCCTCTTCCTCTCTCTTCCTCCTCACTCTTGCTCCTCTCTCATCCTCGTCTCTCTTCCTCCTCTCTCTTCCTCCTCTCTCTTCCTCCACTAACCTCCTCATCTCTCTTCCTCCTCACTCTTCCTCCTCTCTCTTCCTCCTCTCTCTTTCTCCTCTATCCTCCTTCTCACTCCTCTTCCTCTACCTTCCTCCTCTCTCATCCTCCTCTCTCATCCTCCTCTCTCTTCCTCCTCTCTCCTCCTCCTCTCTCTCACTCCTCTCTCCTCCTCCTCTCTCTTCCTCCTCTCTCTTCCTCCTCTCTCCTCTCATCTCTATTCCTCCTCTCTCTTCTTCCTGTCTCTTCCTCCTCTCTCCTCTCATCTCTCTTCCTCCTCTCTCTTCCTCCTCTCTCTTCCTCCTCTCTCTTCCTCCTCTCTCTTTTTCCTCTATCTTCCTCCTCTCTCTTCCTCCTCTCTAATCCTCGTCTGTCTTCCTCCTCTCTCATCCTCCTCTGTTCTCTTCCTCTCTCTTCCTCCTCTAGCTTCCTCCTCTCTCTTCCTACTCTCTCTTCCTCCTCTCTCTTCTTCCCCTCTCTTCCGCCTCTCTCTTCCTCCTCTCTCCTCCTCCTCTCCCCTCTTCCTCTCTCTTCCTCCTCACTCTTCCTCCGCTCTCTTCCTCCTCTCTCCTCCTCCTCTCTCTTCCTCCTCTCTCTTCCTCCTCTCTCCTCTTCCTCTTTATTCCTCCTCTCTCTTCCTCCTCTCTCTTCCTCTTCTCTCCGCTTCCTCTCTCTTCCTCCTCACTCTTGCTCCTCTCTCATCCTCGTCTCTCTTCCTCCTCTCTCTTCCCCCTCTCTCTTGCTCCTCTAACCTCCTCATCTCTCTTCCTCCTCACTCTTTCTCCCCTCTCTTACTCCTCTCTCTTTCTCCTCTATCCTCCTCCTCACTCCTCTTCCTCTACCTTCCTCCTCTCTCATCCTCCTCTCTCATCCTCCTCTCTCTTCCTCCTCTCTCTTCCTCCTCTCTCCTCTTCTACTCTCTTCCTCCTCACTCTTCCTCCTCTCTCTTCCTCTTCTCTCCTCTTCCTGTCTCCTCCTCCTCTCTCTTCCTCCTCTCTCTTCCTTCTCTCCCTTCCTCCACTCTCTTCCAAAACAATCTTCCTCCTCTCTCCTCTTCTTCTCTCTTCCTCCTCTCTCTTCCTCCTCTCTCCTCTTCCTCTCTCTTCCTCCACTCTCTTCTTCCTCTCTCTTCCTCCTCTCTCTTCCACCGCTATCTTCCT